>CM019183.2:56275454-56770238 GCA_009739505.2 Apolygus lucorum | reverse complement strand
CATTTAAAAAACGCTGCAAATCATTGCTCAGAGGTTTATTATTTTCTGTATAGATCACCCTTCTGTATAGATCACTGGTTCTCCATCAATAGCACCTACCACCATCTGTATTCTCCCTTGACCTTCCCTCTCAAATTTCAGCTTCCTGCGTTCAATAGGATATTGAAAATGGCTTCGGAGCCCACTCAGCTGATCAGTGATCTGAGGAGTGAAGAAGATCTCCTCGAATGCTGGAGACGCCTGGAAGAGCACTTCCATTCAATAGGATTGAAAATGGCTTTGGAGCTCACTC
Organism: Apolygus lucorum; assembly: GCA_009739505.2. Taxonomy (NCBI): domain Eukaryota; kingdom Metazoa; phylum Arthropoda; class Insecta; order Hemiptera; family Miridae; genus Apolygus; species Apolygus lucorum. The sequence goes on along the minus strand of CM019183.2, from coordinate 56,769,946 downwards.
AGCTGATCAGTGATCTGAGGAGTGAAGAAGATCTCCTCGAATGCTGGAGACGCCTGGAAGAGCATTTCCATTCAATAGGAGTAAAAATGGCTTTGGAGCTCACTCAGCTGATCAGTGATCTGAGGAGTGAAGAAGATCTCCTCGAATGCTGGAGACGCCTGGAAGAGCAATTCCATTCAATAGGATTGAAAATGGCTTCGGAGCTCACTCAGCTGATCAGTGATCTGAGGAGTGAAAAAGATCTCCTCGAATGCTGGAGACGCCTGGAAGAACACTTCCATTCAATAGGATTGAAAATGGCTTTGGAGCTCACTCAGCTGATCAGTGATCTGAGGAGTGAAGAAGATCTCCTCGAATGCTGGAGACGCCTGGAAGAGCACTTCCATTCAATAGGATTGAAAATGGCTTCGGAGCTCACTCAGCTAATCAGTGATCTGAAGAGTGAAGAAGCCTTTGAGCAATGATTTGCAGCGTTTTTTACCCAACATTTTTTTTACCTACCAACTTTTTTTTACCTACCAGCTAGGTACTACCTACCACACCATACTGGCTTCACACCTTCACAATCAAGTTTATTAGAAAGAACTAAACGCTTCACACTCGATTGGAAAAATAGAAAGCTTCATATGGAAATTTGATTACTGGTTGCGCAGAAGGCAAAACTGTATACAAATCGAAGAAATGAACAGCGATCGCATTTTAGTCCGATAAAATTTGAATGGAGATTAGACCTCTTTTGCGATTCACACTCATGATTCTGTTTTATCGAAGGAAAACCTTCAAGTACTCGTAGGGACCGAACGGTTTGTCCTACAGAGCTCCGGGTGGTCCCAAAAATTTTTAAAAATTCAATACTATTTAAAATTGGTGAAAAAACGATACCTTTATTTCGAGAGTTTTCGAGCTAGGGCACTCTTGAAAATTTCAACCCTTATTTTTCACCCCTTAGAAGTGACCTACATCAACCAAAAGCTTCGCGGCACAACTAGACCCCAAATGGAGCCTCAAATTTGAACCAAATCGGTCCAGTGTTGCCAAGAAAAGTGCCGCGTACGGCGGACGGCGGACGGCGTACGGCGTACGGCGGACGGACGGAAATTTTTTTATTCGATTTTCGTATTCTACGTACCTTGAAACGTAAAACATCAAATTTTGAGGGGGGGTTAAATTTTTTTTTTCTTGCTCGATTCCAAAGGCTTATTATTGAAAATAATAAACCAAAACTACTAACAAAAAACGCTGCAAATTATTACAAAAAGGTCCAGACACTGCCTGGCAGGATATATTAGCGGAGTTCCGACTGTGATACTTTGATAAAGCCGTGCTGATTGATGGAAAGTTAGTGGAGATCCTTAATGGAAAATGTCGGCAGCAGCTGCATCTTTACTAGAAGTGTGTCGGTCAGGAGTGAACGTATTGAAAAGACCTTATCTTCAAAATGACCTTACAGAACTGAACGGGTTATCAAAAGGAACACGGTCATTCGTTCATCAACCCACCAATCGAGTTTTCCGGTTAAATTACGAAAACAACGGCAGAAGGCCAACAAAATTAATTAAAATTAATTTGGGCAATTTTGCCCGCAATATGGTTGTATAACACACTCAAAGACTGATTCATACGATTCGAATCGATCTTTCATGAAAGATCGATCTTTCATCAAATGCATTTGATTTTGTCTTTTTATCTCATTCGATTCATTCAAATCGCCTAGGTACTCATTGTAACCTATTCCGACTAGTTCGGTTTACAGACTTGCTCGTTTTTGTGACATCTGACCGGTTGGTTGTTTGTCTTGTGAGTGAACGGATTCAAAAGACCTGGTCTCTGTACCTAATGGGTGACCGTTTGGGATTCGAATCCGCCAAATGACATCGTCCTACATACCTCACTCCCTCAGCAATGCTGACATATACCGTTGTGACCACGAGCACTCAATATAAAGATTCTTTATATTGAGTGCTCGTGGTCACAACGGTATATGTCAGCATTGCTGAGGGAGTTCGATTGTTTCTAGTGCATTTGATCTCCCACCCTAAATTGTATTAAAGTCCTTCGTTATGTATGTTTTCTATGTTTATATACCTGGTAACTTCGATAGTCAATAATCGATTATTATTGGTATCAAATCTAACCTTCTCAGCTGACCCGAAGGAGCGCTATTTTGACGCAGAGTCCAGCAAGGCCAGTCTGTTTACATTAGGGCTGCGACATCGATGGTTAAATACATCGATATTTAAAAAACCAACCATCGACGTAAATAAAAACATCGACCAAATACTACTAAACGGATAGGAAATTTAACGCACTTTCCAAAGGTAAGTACTGTTATATTTGAGTTCATCTTGTAAATTAATGGGATTTTATGGCCGTTTTAATGAGAAAAACACAAACGGTGGATACAGCTTTCGTACAAGTACGCAACCACAAGAGACATTTTATGTCTTTGCGCCCCCTTTCCCCTTCATATAAAACCTCGTATTGTACTTTTGTTTGTGGAAATTTGATTGTGCTCGTTGATGGTTGCGATGTAATGTACGTAAACATTCATTTAAACAATCACGCTCATGCCGCAGCTTGTTGGCCACGCACAACGGAGTGTTTTACGTAATACGATTGGGCAATTTAAATGAATCGAATGTAGCTTCCTGCGTTCAACAGGAGAGAAAAAAGCTTTGGAGCTCACTCAGGTGATCAGTGCACAATCAGGCGCCTTCAGCATTCTCCATTGACCCTGCCTCTCAAATGTCAGCTTCCTATGTTCAACAGGAGAGGAAATGGCCTTGGAGCTCACTCAGCTGATCAGTGACCACTCAGGCGCCTTCAGCATTCTCCATTGACCCTGCCTCTCAAATGTCAGCTTCCTACGTTCAACAGGAGAGGAAATGGCCTTGGAGCTCACTCAGCTGATCAGTGACCACTCAGGCGCCTTCAGCATTCTCCATTGACCCTGCCTCTCAAATGTCAGCTTCCTACGTTCAACAGGAGAGGAAATGGCCTTGGAGCTCACTCAGCTGATCAGTGACCACTCAGGCGCCTTCAGCATTCTCCATTGACCCTGCCTCTCAAATGTCAGCTTCCTACGTTCAACAGGAGAGGAAATGGCCTTGGAGCTCACTCAGCTGATCAGTGACCACTCAGGCGCCTTCAGCATTCTCCATTGACCCTGCCTCACAAATGTCAGCTCCCTGCGTTCAACAGGAGAGGAAATGGCCTTGGAGCTCACTCAGCTGATCAGTGACCACTCAGGCGCCTTCAGCATTCTCCATTGACCCTGCCTCTCAAATGTCAGCTCCCTGCGTTCAACAGGAGAGGAAATGGCCTTGGAACTCACTCAGCTGATCAGTGACCACTCAGGCGCCTTCAGCATTCTCCATTGACCCTGCCTCTCAAATGTCAGCTTCCTGCGTTCAACAGGAGAGGAAATGGCCTTGGAGCTCACTCAGCTGATCAGTGACCACTCAGGCGCCTTCAGCATTCTCCATTGACCCTGCCTCACAAATGTCAGCTCCCTGCGTTCAACAGGAGAGGAAATGGCCTTGGAGCTCACTCAGCTGATCAGTGACCACTCAGGCGCCTTCAGCATTCTCCATTGACCCTGCCTCTCAAATGTCAGGTCCCTGCGTTCAACAGGAGAGGAAATGGCCTTGGAACTCACTCAGCTGATCAGTGACCACTCAGGCGCCTTCAGCATTCTCCATTGACTCTGCCTCTCAAATGTCAGCTTCCTGCGTTCAACAGGAGAGGAAATGGCCTTGGAGCTCACTCAGCTGATCAGTGACCACTCAGGCGCCTTCAGCATTCTCCATTGACCCTGCCTCTCAAATGTCAGCTCCCTGCGTTCAACAGGAGAGGAAATGGCCTTGGAACTCACTCAGCTGATCAGTGACCACTCAGGCGCCTTCAGCATTCTCCATTGATCCTGCCTCTCAAATGTCAGCTTCCTACGTTCAACAGGAGAGGAAATGGCCTTGGAGCTCACTCAGCTGATCAGTGACCACTCAGGCGCCTTCAGCATTCTCCATTGACCCTGCCTCACAAATGTCAGCTCCCTGCGTTCAACAGGAGAGGAAATGGCCTTGGAGCTCACTCAGCTGATCAGTGACCACTCAGGCGCCTTCAGCATTCTCCATTGACCCTGCCTCTCAAATGTCAGCTCCCTGCGTTCAACAGGAGAGGAAATGGCCTTGGAACTCACTCAGCTGATCAGTGACCACTCAGGCGCCTTCAGCATTCTCCATTGACCCTGCCTCTCAAATGTCAGCTTCCTGCGTTCAACAGGAGAGGAAATGGCCTTGGAGCTCACTCAGCTGATCAGTGACCACTCAGGCGCCTTCAGCATTCTCCATTGACCCTGCCTCTCAAATGTCAGCTCCCTGCGTTCAACAGGAGAGGAAATGGCCTTGGAACTCACTCAGCTGATCAGTGACCACTCAGGCGCCTTCAGCATTCTCCATTGATCCTGCCTCTCAAATGTCAGCTTCCTACGTTCAACAGGAGAGGAAATGGCCTTGGAGCTCACTCAGCTGATCAGTGACCACTCAGGCGCCTTCAGCATTCTCCATTGACCCTGCCTCACAAATGTCAGCTCCCTGCGTTCAACAGGAGAGGAAATGGCCTTGGAGCTCACTCAGCTGATCAGTGACCACTCAGGCGCCTTCAGCATTCTCCATTGACCCTGCCTCTCAAATGTCAGCTCCCTGCGTTCAACAGGAGAGGAAATGGCCTTGGAACTCACTCAGCTGATCAGTGACCACACAGGCGCCTTCAGCATTCTCCATTGACCCTGCCTCTCAAATGTCAGCTTCCTGCGTTCAACAGGAGAGGAAATGGCCTTGGAGCTCACTCAGCTGATCAGTGACCACTCAGGCGCCTTCAGCATTCTCCATTGACCCTGCCTCTCAAATGTCAGCTCCCTGCGTTCAACAGGAGAGGAAATGGCCTTGGAACTCACTCAGCTGATCAGTGACCACTCAGGCGCCTTCAGCATTCTCCATTGATCCTGCCTCTCAAATGTCAGCTTCCTACGTTCAACAGGAGAGGAAATGGCCTTGGAGCTCACTCAGCTGATCAGTGACCACTCAGGCGCCTTCAGCATTCTCCATTGACCCTGCCTCACAAATGTCAGCTCCCTGCGTTCAACAGGAGAGGAAATGGCCTTGGAGCTCACTCAGCTGATCAGTGACCACTCAGGCGCCTTCAGCATTCTCCATTGACCCTGCCTCTCAAATGTCAGCTCCCTGCGTTCAACAGGAGAGGAAATGGCCTTGGAGCTCACTCAGCTGATCAGTGACCACTCAGGCGCCTTCAGCATTCTCCATTGACCCTGCCTCTCAAATGTCAGCTTCCTGCGTTCAACAGGAGAGGAAATGGCCTTGGAGCTCACTCAGCTGATCAGTGACCACTCAGGCGCCTTCAGCATTCTCCATTGACCCTGCCTCACAAATGTCAGCTCCCTGCGTTCAACAGGAGAGGAAATGGCCTTGGAGCTCACTCAGCTGATCAGTGACCACTCAGGCGCCTTCAGCATTCTCCATTGACCCTGCCTCTCAAATGTCAGCTCCCTGCGTTCAACAGGAGAGGAAATGGCCTTGGAGCTCACTCAGCTGATCAATGACCACTCAGGCGCCTTCAGCATTCTCCATTGACCCTGCCTCTCAAATGTCAGCTTCCTGCGTTCAACAGGAGAGGAAATGGCCTTGGAGCTCACTCAGCTGATCAGTGACCACTCAGGCGCCTTCAGCATTCTCCATTGACCCTGCCTCCGTAACGCTTTAAAGGGATCTGTTGAATGAAGATACCTATTTTCCTCTCACGATCATGTTGACATCTCATTTGTTGCTCACATCATACTCGTATGTTAGTGCGCATAATTCATGCGCATAATTCAGCTTTCCGTACAGGTGCATTCATATTAGGGACCGTGTACCATGATTAATAAATTGAGAGCTTTCCAATGAGTGGTGAACGATTTTTGTGGGGTGGAAAATGAGGAAGTTAGTTTTCCCTAGGAACGATTGGTTGTACGTGAAAATCATCAGAAAATTTCCGCGTGACGCTCCCCTCGTCACAATGCCCCGTTACAATGCCCGCGTGACGATTTTTCATTTATGTACCATAGTAAAGACATAAAATGTCAAAAGTCGTAAACTCGAGAAGAAAAATGTAAAGTAAGAAATTGGATTTTAATAAGAAAAAAAGATAGGACAAAAAATGTAGCAAATTAGTTGTAGAATCGATTATTGAAGTATGATCCACCAAGATGTCTACAACAGTAGACACCTTGTACTCGTACATAATAATTGAAGGGTCACGGGGAAAAAGGATCAGACTCCTCTTTTCCTAATTCCGAGAAAATCGAAAAACAAAGTTTGAAGTCGTCCCAAACAAACCCTATGCACAAAAAAATGAACTGTTTGGGCCACCTGACCAGGAATTTATACTCTTGCCTTTATTTAAAGAGCTCTGGGATTTTTGAAGGCCCCGAAGGTTTGGCATCGCTGCAAGAATCCGAGCCCCAGCGGAAGGTCGAGGTATACCTGCGCGACCCCTCCGCCCGTGAACCCCCCCAGCCCCCCAACAGTTTACCCTCTTCTGCAAATGCACACTTGATTCACAAATTATTTCGATCATCCCATCACCAAAATCGTGATCAGCGAGAAAAATTGAACATATCGAGTATAAACTCGAGGCAGGTACGATTAAAACTCAGCAGCCCTCTCCCGGCCAATCCACCCAAACGAATTACGCCCTCTTCGCCGAATTACAGGAAATTTGGACTCATTTTCATCAGAATAATTAGTACGTTACGAATTTAAATTACAAAAAATGTTCACCGAACGATAAATAATTAAATTGTATGTTGATAGAAGAGGAAGCAGGAAGAGGGATGATGGGTTTTGACCGCGAAGGGTTGTGACCATTTTCACCGCAAGGTTTCACCGCAAGGGTTTTCACCGCAAGGTGAGCACCTTGCAACGTTGCCACCTCTTGGCAGGGAAGGGGTTTTGGAACCCGCGGTCCAGAGCTCTTTAAATAAAGGCAAGAGTATAATTATGTTCATGACAAGAAAGAAAATTAAGTGGGTCGAAGATAATTTCCAGAGATAATTAGAAATTTCGAACAAGGTAAGGACTTTGATCATTCTTCCCCACAAATATCCGCGTTTCGGTCACCATAATACCTAAAATTATATCGCCACGTTACCTATTGTTCATTCAAATCTCGTAATTCACTCCAGTGAATTTACTAGGGTTTGTAGGTTCCTTACTGTCACCTCCAGAAAAATGTTGGACAAAACAATAATTGCAAAAAGGAAAAAAATCAATAAATAAATCATTCATCTAAAGGATCGTCGCAATATGAAATGGCGTCATCATCTCCTACATTTCCCAACCTGTTGGACAGTGACTCAGAAAATGTTAACACCGGGGTTGACGAGAAACTGACACATCCTTTGATTTTGCTGGTTTGATGGGTCCGTACAGCTCATGCAAGGCGAGGGAAGGGGTCTATAAATCGGACACTGATCTTTCTTCCCTGCGAGCGCACGGAATCTGATCCTTTTCCCCCGGAGCCCCGTATTTGTTTTTGCTTTAAAAAGAATGAATGCGATCTTTCTTCCACAAAGTAAAACAACCCTTCGGTTCTACTCCTCCCAAGCTACACGATGGCGAGCTTATCTCAATTCGGCCAAAAAGTGGAGTTTGATCCTTTTTCCCCGTGACCCTTCAATTATGGCCAAACTTGAAGTTCTACAAGAATACGCTGCAAATTATTACACAAAGGTTTACTATTTTTCTATATAGATCACTTGTCTGCAAAGAACACGGCTTTGCCATTGTTACCACCAACCAACTCTAAGAAAAAAAATGGACCGACCTCAAAAATGATGTCCGTGAACACCAAAAAGGAAAAAAATAATAATCTCAGCGAAAACACACTGATGTATTAGGTTGTTGGATATAAATATCTTGTCAACAGATGGTATGTTGGAATACCAACAATTATTTGTAATGTGATTCACACTCATTGTCACACTCATATCCTCCATCATACGATAGCAGTGACGTACTACCCAATAGTTTTGGAACACTTATCTCTACTCGTATTCATGTTTTGTAATACTCACCGGATCATGTGAGTATTACTTTATAACCACAGTGTATCCAGATAGGTAGGTAGGTACGCATTGAAGTCGCCGCCGTGCCCACCTGTAGACACAAACTAATCACCTTCCTTACTCGATGATCTGGTTAGCATTACGAGAGTAAGTACCTACCATTGAGTTAAAATGTGCTCCCCAAACTATCAGGTACCTAGTACGTCTCTGCTGCCATATGAGTATGATAGTAAGTGTGCACCTCCCTAGTAATGGTTGTGACGAGTAATTTGAGACTCTATTGTTACATGAGACTGTTTATTTTATTGGTGGATATATTATATTGTAGCAACATACATTCGGAATCGTTGTTACCTAATTAACGTTCAAAACCGTCCACAATTTTAGACAAAAAGATATATACGTTCATACTCGGTGTGGAAGCATGTCTGTGGTATGGGAGGTATGTACCTATATTTCCGCAAACGAATAAATTGTTGGTGTTTAGGCCAACAGCAAGTGGGCAGTGGCTATTTGTTTTGTTTTGTCGGGTGTAAGTTTCGTTTCTGTTATTTCGGGAGTTACTCGGTGAGCTCTTAATCCTCAATCCTGCAGCCAACGAGGATCGACGCCCCTCTCCGTCGTCACTGGTTGCGTCGCGACGCGCCCCACATCAGTTCCTGTTTCAATCGCACCGTTGCATCGATCACCCGTCTTCCAAAGCCTCATCAGCCTGTGTACCCTTTTGTTTCCTTATAGTCTCTCGCGTGAGCTATATACCCTACCCGGTACTGAACCGACTTATGTCCGTGGTGACATTTTGGAAACTCCACATCGGCGAATCAAACAATTCGCTCGATTCATCCTAATAGGCGGACTCGCCTCTGGATCATCTACCATCTTGCATACATCTACCATCGAAAGCTGCTGGCTGGACGGGTCGAGGAACTCAAGGTCAGGATTTGCCTATTATACTCGTATTTCCCCCATTCGACGAACGTTCACACCTGGATAATTGGAGTCTCCTCGAAGAGTTTTCAGTTCACTTCCAAGGGACAAATTACGTTATTTTGTTGGAATTTACCGAATTTAAATTATTTTAAGGCAAGGACTGTATCACTTCTGATGAAGGAGCTCCTTAGGTAGGGGTTGTGGAATTGTGATACCATTTCTACATTATTTCTTTTTACCTTAATAAATTCTAAAATACCAATAGGTACTTTGTCGATTTTATTTTTCATTCCAAAAACTCCGCATCATTTTTTAAGTTGTTCGTCAGAATAATTGAAAAGCACTAAAATTACCGCAAATCACTTTCTGTAGCGATCAATCATTTTGGTAGCAGAGCGTGGTTTTAGCGGAGTTTTCCACAAACAATATAATGCTTAACTAATTTGAAATTTGTAGGTACCTATTGGTTCATCGAAATATACAAACATATCGCACATGTAGAATGAAAGGGGCACAACTCAAAAATCACATTTTTTGGAAGTGCCTTTATCAAACGCGCCATTCCAAGCTCTACACGTGGAGCTGACCAGCTCTTTCCTAGTACAAAAACTCGCCGCTAGAGAGCAAAAGATGTCTCTATTGCACTGCCTGTTGAAGTGGGGGGTTGAAGGATGAGACAGGCACAACTCCGTCAATCAGTCACTCCCGAGCGCTTGCAGAGGAAGGTGCGTCTCTGAGAAGGGCGCATCTTAGTTGTGCCCTTATCAAACTGCAAAGGTAAGTAGTATGTGTATGAAATTGTTGTAATAAGTCAACTTGTGCCCCTATGAAAGTACAAGTCCTATCGACTTTATGTACTTGTGCCCCTTTGTATTTGTGAGTTTTCACTATTTGGCGATGTGTTTTGCAAACGTTTTATTTACACATTGAGTTGTAATAATCTACTCATTACTTCTGCGTTAGTAGTGTTACGGACTTCAGTTCTTCATCATTTTTTTCAGACACTCCTTTCAGCAACAAAATGTCGGAGAGAACAAAACTTATGCTATATAAAGCCGTGCAAGAATCAGCTCGCAAAAAAATATATCAAGATGGGGAACTCTGGGAGCCTCTACCCCCATGGGCGGAAACCAAATGTTTCACCACTTCAAAGCTGTTCGCAAACTTTGATTTATCAAGGTTGGCAACTCTGACTGACAAAAAAACTATCTCTGAAATCACAAATGTCAATGCTGTGGCCAACATTCCTCTATCTGACGTCTTGGAACAACCTCAATGTTCCAGTCAACCAGCTCTCTCGCCTCGAATCTCCCTTGAACCCACCCCAGAAAGCATTTGCGATAAAATCCCATCTCCTGGTGATGACTTGGAAGAGCCCAGCTCGAATTATTCGTCCTTAGCCAGGGAGTATGGGATAGATAGCATTGACAGTGCCAACGACCCTGAATATGAGCCTGACAGCGATTATTCTTACTCAGAGAACGAAGAGGAAAAAGGGAATGAAGAAGATGAAAGAAGAAACCAAAAGACGTCACACCCAAGAACTGAAGGTAAAAAAAACCTACGTTAGGCGTTACCTGCCTATATTTTAAAATAATATATACGTAATAAATATGTAAAACGTAATTCGTATAGGGGTTGCAGTTGAGATCAGTTACTGTAGATAAATCAGTGTGATACTAAAGGCAGTTATAAATTTATTCCAGAAAACGGTTCAAAGAAGAGACTATGCTTTGGTTTGGTTGGCATCAACAGAAACATTACTGAAGGATTAGTTCCCTACAGCTGCAGCAGCTCAACCGATGAAGTGAATGATGATGATGATGAATTCCCAAGAAATGATAATGATGAAAGTAAGATAAAACATTTCTGCTATCTACTTATTGTATTCAATAAATGTTCAAAGAAAATTAAGCTATTGGCTTCGATAAATTTGCCTATACAAATGCTTATAATTCTATAGGTAATTCCTTTTGCCAAATAAGTTTAAACCATGAACTGCATGACGTTGACTGTTACTATTTCCTTGTTCTAGGCCTGGACGAAGACTCCACAAAGAAAAAACCGAAAAAGGTGACACCGCAACCTGAACGTTGGAAGTGCAACGTGCGGAAACGGAAGAGAAATCGTGGAGAACCTTATGCCTGTGGTAAAATAGGAGAAGAAACAGTCAAGAGGGCTAGAATGATGAGGGAACCGTGTGGCAATAAGTGCAGGTTGAAATGTGAGCAAAAATTTAGCTACGCTCAAAGGAAGGCTATATTTGACAGGTTTTGGGGAATGGGGGACCTCGAGAAAGCAAAGATGGTTTTTAGCATCTTCCATGGAACAACTTGCCTGCAGGGGGGAACGAGGGAACAATCAGACAGCCAAAAAAAGGAAAATGAACGCAGTTTTTTCCCTGAAAAACTCTTCAAATCCTGAAAGGATCAGGGTCTGCAAAACATTCTTCATGGCTACACTCGATATTTCCACAAAAATGATAAGGACAGTAATTGCCAAAAAAGAAGATGAAGGAATAATCGCACCGGACATGAGAGGGAAAAGCCAGGCATCCAGGCGAGATCTCCCTGACAACCTGAAAGAGGGTGTTACGTCACACATAAATAGTATACCACGATTAGAAAGCCATTATTTGAGGGCACAGACGACCAAGGAGTTCATTGATGGCGGAAAAACAATAGCTGATCTTTATAGAGACTACAAGGAAATATGTGAAAACCACAATGAACCGTTTGTGAGTTACAGGATGTACGCCCGAATTTTCAACACGAAATTCAACATTTCTTTTTTTCAACCTAAAAAGGATCTATGTGAGAATTGCGAAGCCCATAAGAATAAGACGGAGGAGGAGAAAAAAGCTGATGTTGACTATTTCCAACATCTTAAAGAAAAAACATTGTCACGAGAAGAAAAGAGCCGAGATAAGAACACTCCTAAAAATGTTGTCGTGTGCACGTATGACCTCCAAGCTGTTCTTCCACTACCCAAAGGTGACATTTCGGTTTTTTATTACCTGAGTAAGGTGGCAACCTATAATTTCACCATTTGTGATATAAAGAGTATGCAGTCATACTGTTACCTTTGGCATGAAGGGGAAGCCAACAGGGGCGCTAACGAAATTGCATCTTGCGTTTGGAGGTACATGGAGCAGAAATCCCAAGAGGCAACTGAAGATTTTGATATCATATTCTACTCGGACAATTGCACAGGACAAAACAAGAATAAATTCATAATTGGCCTGTATGCTCACGCCTTGAATGAACTGCCAAATTTGAAAAGTGTTACACACAAGTACCTAATTAAAGGTCACACTCAGAATGAAGGGGACTCAGTTCATTCAGTAATCGAGAGGCAAGTGAAACTATCTTTGAAATCTGGGCCCATCTTTACATCGATGCAGTATTCACAAATAATAAGGGACGCAAAGAAGAAGAAACCCCTTTTTGACGTAAAAGACCTGTGCCATGTAGACTTCTATGATTTCAAGGATTTTACTTCGCACATCGGGAACAATTTCACCACGAACACTGAAGGTGAAAAAATTCATTTCAATGATATCAAAATATTGAAGTTGACAAAAAATCAAACGGACAGGTTTGAGTACAAGCTATCCTACTTCGATGAAGCCTTCAAAACCATAGTTTTGAAGATTCCGTCTCGAGCCAAACGATCTTCCACCGAAAAAAATAATTATATACCGATTCTCAAACCTGTATACACAAAACCGTGCGGAATCGCAAAGAAGAAGAAAGATGAACTGATGAAACTTTTTGATAAGAAAATTATTCCAAATGCTTATTTGTCTTTCTATGAGAATTTGTGACTTTTTATATCAAACGTATCAATCTATTTTTTACCAACTTCACGTACCTCCAATTCTTGACTGAAAGTCTTAAGATGTTTACCAATGGCATTTTATACCTAATCGTATTTTTTACTTCTCAGATGTTCAATGAGGTACCTAAGATTGATATTTTTAACTATAGTTACTATTATAAAGTGATTGTCATTTTACAACAAGAGTTCCTACAAGAGCGGCCACTGCCGTCGCTCTCATTCGCTGAAAGTGAGGCTTAATATTGTGATTAGAGATTTAAATATTAATTTCCCTGTGTTACCGGAGGCAAAAGACTGCTCTTAACGAAGGCTGTAACTAGGATAAGAAACTTCAGTAAATTATTTTACAAAGAATGTAAACATGGGCAGATTTCCCAGAATTATTATAATAAACCGTGTTTTTTCATGGCGTTTTATGAAAAACGTATGCTTGCTTCTTCACCCCTTCTTTATCATTGATGTACTTATTATTATTCATCTTCCTAATTACTAATTAGTCAACTTGTGCCCCTATCAAAATTCAAGTATCCCTGTTATAACGGGCACAACTGCCAAAACCTACGGGGTGAGGGAGTTTGAAAAGGGCACATCAACGTTTTTTACCAAATTAATGGGATTTCCCCCTCCTTAGCTTGGGATTTTTTGGAAAACCTTCAAATAGGTGAAAACTAGAGCCTTCCACAAACCGAATAAAATAAAAAAAGTTAAGATTATCTTAGGTTCTGGAGACAGGACAAGGATTTAAAAAAGTGAAAAACTTTGCAGTCGATTTCCCAAAAGTAGCGATTTTGAGTTGTGCCCCTTTGATTCTACGTGTGCGATATACCTAGGTACCTAGTACTTGAGAATATATTATATCACCTATCTTATAATAAGGGTATATATTCATGTTATATCTATAAATCTGTTATATGTATATTCCCTATTGATTTCATTGTATTCAGGAAGTACAAATAACTGATACTAACCCACTCGACGTCTAAGTCGTGCGGTCCTGTTTGCTAAATTTTATTCTTTTAGCCGCTACTAAGGGTTTTTTATTTAGCGCAAATTTTGAATAACTGGTTCTCAATCGATTCGTATAGGTACCTAAATGAAAAGGAGAATCGGTGGATAACTAGTCGAGATTATAGTCATTCCTATCTGCTTCCGCTTATCCCACCCATCCTAAAGGTCAGCACTGATATCTATCTATCAAGCCACTTATTGCCCATTGTAATATTATCAGATTAGCGGCATTTGTTTGAGGATGGAAAAGAAGCTGGACTTCGACCAACACGTTAAGCTGCTGAAAAAGAAATGGAAAGCAGCCGGGACGGAAGTTCAATCGATTCACTCGTATTCTCTAAAAAGTCAGACGGACTCCAGTGTCGTTGCCGATTTCAAAGGGCGATTTAGGGTTTTAGAAAAATATTATTCCAAGTTTGAGGAACTCACCGACGAACTCGATCAACTGTACGAAGAACAGAATAAGTCCGCGGAATTCCCATCAGAGGCCGAGCAGACTATTCTCGACAATGTTCGAAAGTTTTATTTGTATAGTCATGTGCAAATGGAAAAATTGTCCCAAGATGATAGTACTCAACGTGGTAGTGTCTCTCAAGGACCGGGACCATCATCCTTTGCAAATACATCCACTACATTTGTTTCTAAACCTTCAAATCATCTGCCCAAGTTAACTTTGCCGAAATTTGATGGTGAATTGATTCACTGGCCAAAATTCAGAGATATGTTTATATCGATGGTGCACAGGGATGACTCCATCACTCCTATGGAGAAATTCCATTACCTCGTGTCTTCTGTAACAGGGAATGCACGTTCCGTCATTAGTCATCTTCCGATTGAAGATGCGAACTATAATTTGGCCTGGACTGCCCTCAATGACTCGTTCAATAATATGCGAATGCTTTCGGCCGCTTACCTAAATCAAATTTTATCTTTCAAGCCGATTCCTGGAAAGGCTACTGTAGCATCTCTTAAATCCTTTTTATCGGTCATATCCGATAATATCGCGGCATTCAAACTCTTGAATGTTGCAGACGAATCCGACTTTATTCTATTCCATCTAGCTGCTCGATGTTTGGATCAACAAACAAGAGAATTGTTTGAAATAACATTAAAACAGAATGAGTTTCCTAGCATCGACAAATTGACTAAATTCATCCGAGAACGATCTATTGCGCTGCAACTAGCAGAAAACAATTTGTCATTTCAGCAACCATCTACTTCCTCGTCATCTAATGTCATCAATTATCGTAACCGCAAACAATATGATGGGCCCAAAAAATTCAACTCTTTTACTAAGACTTCCTTATTAACAAATGAAAGGAAATCTTCAGGTAGTTTATCTAATGCTTCTGCAAGGACTGAGAAAGGTACGAATTGTGTAATTTGTAAAGGCACTTGTACTGCTATTCTCAATTGTCCTATGTTCCACTCATCTACAGTGAAGGAACGTTTAAATTTCTTGTCTCATTGGCGTGGTTGCAAGAACTGTTTGCAGGACACTCATTCTACTTCTAAATGCACTTCCAAGTGGCATTGTAGATTTTGCAAACTTCGGCATAATTCGATGTTGTGTTTGAAATTTCTGAATTCTAACTCTAATTGTGAGGATTCAAGTAAACATCACGACAATACTTCTACTAATAACCCTGACCCGAACATATCACTCGCAACTTATGACGCTAGTGAAACTCAGGTAATATTAGGCACTGCCTGTGCTGAAATTTTGGATTCCAGAGGAATGTTCCAGCGCGTACGTTTAGTTGTTGATTCAGCTAGTCAATATTCATACATAACACAACGCTGTTTGAATCGTCTTGGACTACACTTGAAGAAGGTCTCCCGAAAAATATCTTGTTTAGGTGGTACAATGTATGACGGCGCGAAGGGTATTGTGTCATGTACCTTACGGCCCCAGAATTCCCATGGAGTCAGTTTGGTTACAGAAGCAGTTGTTATCAAGAACATTACTTCATTTTTGCCTAATGTACCAATACCACCAAAGATATGGAGAAAATATCTACCATTCGAACTCGCCGATCCAAAATTTTTTGAACCGTCGTCGATTGACTTCCTTGTTGGGGCGGACTTATTCAGTGACGTACTCACAGGATCAATCGAAAGTATTGGAGATAATATGCCAAAACTGTTTTCATCTATTTTCGGTTTTATTGTAATCGGGAAATTCACCGATCCTCAACCGATTACTTATCCCACCTCCCTGTTCTCAATGGGAGGACGAGATGATTTGAGTTTCGATTTACAAAAATTTTGGACAATAGAGGACATCCCCGACGTCAATTCTCAAAATCCAGATGATGTGTTAGCCGAAGAATTCTTCAGAAATACCCACTACCGCCTACCGTGTGGAAGGTACGCTGTACGTTTACCTTTTAAAGAACCTGATTGCACACCTGACTTATCAACTTCCACTTCTATTTCGCTAAAGAGATTCCATAATTTAGAGTTGAAGCTTCGTAGAAATCCAGATTTGAGGAACCAATATTCTGAATTCATGATGGAATACGTTAACCTTGACCACATGGAGCCGACTTCTAATAAATCTAAATACGTCATTCCTCACCATGGTGTAACAAAAGAAGATCGCAATAAATTGAAACTGCGGGTCGTGTTCGACGCATCGTGCGCCACTACTAATGGATCTCTAAATGACCATCTCTTGATTGGAGAACCCCTGCAGAATGATGTGAAGAACATTCTCATCAATTTTAGAGTCCATAAGATTGTATTCGTCACAGATGCTGTCAAAATGTACCGTCAAATAGTGGTAAATCCTATTGACCGTCCATATCAACATATTTATTGGCGGTTTAACCCCAATGAATCCTTACAGTTGTACGAACTTAAAACACTTACATACGGATTGGGTTGTGCGCCGCATATTGCGCTAAGGGTACTCAAGCAGCTGTGTCATGATGAGGGTTCAAATTTTCCTCTAGCTTCAGAAGTCCTCTCCCGCGATGTTTACATTGATGATTTAGTAACTGGTTCCGATTCTATTTTTAATGCCATAACTCTTCAAAGGCAAGTTATTGATTTGATGAAACGAGGAGGATTCAGCCTAAGTAAATGGGCCAGTAATTCACAGGAGTTACTAGATGTAATTCCCGCCGAGCTTAAGGACGACTCATCAGTTGAACTAGCCCATAAGAACGACAGTTCCCTGAAAATTTTAGGGTTACAGTGGGACCCACAAACCGATGTATTTTCTTTCAAAATAAAACCGCCGGAGAAAATTGTTTATACTAAACGAGCTATATTATCCACGGTGGCCAGGATATTCGATCCAATCGGTTTTTTATCCCCTTCAATTCTACTCATGAAGGGATTCATTCAAGAATTGTGGAAGGAAAAACTAGGATGGGATCAAACTCTGCCACAACATCTCATCACATCTTGGGCAGATCTAATGGATCAAATTCCTCTATTATCACAAATTGTAATTCCCCGATTTATTTGTTCAACTTTACCCTACGAGTACCAAATCGTTGGATTTTGTGATGCATCAAACAAGGGGTATTGTGCATCAATTTACGTCCGAATCATCAAGGGTTCTAAAATCATTGTAAATTTATTAACAGCCAAAACCAAACTGGCACCAGTGAAAACGACTACTTGTCCACGCTTGGAGCTTTGTGGAGCTCATCTCCTTGCGAAATTGTACAAATCTCTCAATGGTTTCTCAACAATAGTTACCGGTAATAGCCAGGCTCCGATATTTTTTACGGACTCGTCGATTGTGTTGGGTTGGATCAACATACCCTCCTTCAAATTGAAGGTATTCGTTGCAAACCGGGTAGCTGACATAATCGAAATCACACCGATATCTGCTTGGCGTCATGTGGACGGAAAATGGAACCCCAGTGACTGTGGATCACGTGGTATTCTACCTAAGGATCTAATTCAGCATGATTTATGGTGGAATGGACCACCATGGTTGTCTCTACCTATGAATGAATGGCCGAAGTCAACCGTTCAATATCATAGAAATCTACCAGAATTAAAAAATGAGGATTCTACCCCCGTACTATTGACTTCTTCCGTCCTTCCCCATCTCATTGATTGGATGTCACGATTCTCATCGTATAATAAACTTCTGAGAGTAACTGCACTAATAATTCGTGTTATTCATAACCGAAAATCGAGCACTCTCAAAACTACAGGTCCGTTGACATTTTCTGAAATTCATTCAGCCTTCATGACCTGTGTGAAACTTGTCCAGCTCTACGGATTTTTCAATGGAAATTTGAAAAATGTCTCCAAGGCTGTGGACGAATATGCCTCCCTGAAACCATTTCTTGATTCAAATGGAATATTTAGAGTAGGAGGAAGGCTCGAAAATGCCAACATAAAACCGTCGCATAAACATCAGATCCTCCTTCCAGCCAAATCACATTTTTCAACATTGTTGGTTGACTTTTATCATCGAGCATATCTTCACCCGGGACCCAATGCATTACAAGCTCTACTGCAAACGCGCTTTTGGATAATCTCGATGCGACGCCTTGTGAGACGACGTACCTTTATGTGCTTACGCTGCTATAAATCCAAGGCAAAATCTGTAATACCTTGCATGGGAGATTTGCCAGATTTTCGATTGAAAGAAGGGCGAGCGTTTTTACACGTCGGAATAGATTTTGCAGGCCCTTTCTTAATGAAAGAATCAAATCGAAAGAAAGCTCGAACCGACAAAGTTTATTTGTGCTTGTATATATGCATGGTCACCAAAGCCATACATCTTGAGGCGGTGACTAGTCTTTCCTCAGAGGCATTTCTCGCGTGTTTTTCCCGCTTTCTTTCACGGCGTGGACTACCCGAAGCAGTTTATACGGACTGTGGTTCAAATTTTGCGGGTGCATCGAAAGAGCTGAAAGTGTTGGAAAACTGGTATAAGGAGGAATCTACCACTGAAGCGATCCTAGGATTCGCCAACAAAAATAGAATAAAATGGTTCTTTAACCCCCCTTACTCACCTCATTTCGGTGGGTTATGGGAAGCAGGCGTGAAGTCTGCAAAGAGGCATTTAAAATTAGTTGCTGGAGAAATCCCCATGACGTACGAAGAAATCAGTACTTTGTTCTCCAAAATTGAAGCCGTCCTAAATTCGAGGCCCCTTTGTCCACTTTCCAACGACCCGAATGAAAGTAACTTCTTATCCCCGGGACACTTCCTTATAGGAGGACCTCTTCTAACAAACCCAGAGCCGACCTTACTGGACACTAACACGAATTTGTTGTCTCGTTGGCAATTAATAAAACGACTATCGGAGGAAGTCTGGCAACGTTGGCGATTGGAATATTTATCCACCCTCCAAGCTCGTTTGAAATGGACCAAATCTGTCGTCAACGTCAAAACAGGAGACCTCGTGTTACTCAAGATGAAGGATGTTCCACCTCTTCAGTGGCCTATGGGTCGAATAGTAGACACCAGTCCTGGCAAAGATGGCTCTGTGAGAGTAGTTTCCATAAAAACCCCAACATCCGTCTACACCCGAACTGTGGCAAACCTAGTTCCTCTCCTACCCCTAGAATCCCAACCCTATGACAATTAAATATATAAATGAGTAAGTTTGATTTTTTTTTTTTTTTTTTTTGAAAAATTTTATTAAAATTTTTGGTGGCCAGTATGTTTAGGCCAACAGCAAGTGGGCAGTGGCTATTTGTTTTGTTTTGTCGGGTGTAAGTTTCGTTTCTGTTATTTCGGGAGTGACTCGGTGAGCTCTTAATCCTCAATCCTGCAGCCAACGAGGATCGACGCCCCTCTCCGTCGTCACTGGTTGCGTCGCGACGCGCCCCACATCAGTTCCTGTTTCAATCGCACCGTTGCATCGATCACCCGTCTTCCAAAGCCTCATCAGCCTGTGTACCCTTTTGTTTCCTTATAGTCTCTCGCGTGAGCTATATACCCTACCCGGTACTGAACCGACTTATGTCCGTGGTGACATTTTGGAAACTCCACATCGGCGAATCAAACAATTCGCTCGATTCATCCTAATAGGCGGACTCGCCTCTGGATCATCTACCATCTTGCATACATCTACCATCGAAAGCTGCTGGCTGGACGGATCGAGGAACTCAAGGTCAGGATTTGCCTATTATACTCGTATTTCCCCCATTCGACGAACGTTCACACCTGGATAATTGGAGTCTCCTCGAAGAGTTTTCAGTTCACTTCCAAGGGACAAATTACGTTATTTTGTTGGAATTTACCGAATTTAAATTATTTTAAGGCAAGGACTGTATCACTTCTGATGAAGGAGCTCCTTAGGTAGGGGTTGTGGAATTGTGATACCATTTCTACATTATTTCTTTTTACCTTAATAAATTCTAAAATACCAATAGGTACTTTGTCGATTTTATTTTTCATTCCAAAAACTCCGCATCATTTTTTAAGTTGTTCGTCAGAATAATTGAAAAGCACTAAAATTACCGCAAATCACTTTCTGTAGCGATCAATCATTTTGGTAGCAGAGCGTGGTTTTAGCGGAGTTTTCCACAAACAATATAATGCTTAACTAATTTGAAATTTGTAGGTACCTATTGGTTCATCGAAATATACAAACATATACCTAGGTACCTAGTACTTGAGAATATATTATATCACCTATCTTATAATAAGGGTATATATTCATGTTATATCTATAAATCTGTTATATGTATATTCCCTATTGATTTCATTGTATTCAGGAAGTACAAATAACTGATACTAACCCACTCGACGTCTAAGTCGTGCGGTCCTGTTTGCTAAAGGTTTGTTTGGACAGGCAGTCCTGAACGGTTCAGAACCGACCACGCCCCTTTTGAGGCGTATGGACAGCGCCAGAACCAGTTCGGGATTTTTAGTTCGGTGTATGGACAGCCAGTCCATTTTTTTGTTAAAAAGGTTTTTATTTTATTATTTTTCCATTTTATATTATTTTTTATTTTTCACTTTTTAGTGGTCCTCAATTTAAATCAGAAATTAATTTACCCGCAGTTTTTCGATCAGTTTTCGCAATGTAGATCTACTTCAATACTGTGCATCATTTCAATAAGGTGAACTAGAAGCCATAGGGTGGACGATGTTTTGTAGTCCGGATCAGTTTCCATACGTGTAGATGAGTTTCCGTTTATGGATCAGTTTCAGGAGGTATTTGGGTCACTTTCCTTCTTAGCCATCTACTCTCATATCCCTTAACTGTTCGACTTCCCTCATATATCGTAGGTACTTGGTAGTTCTGACAACACAATTCATCAACTCAACCATGACATGATTAACGAGGGAGCTAAGTGCTATATCCACTTGATAGAAAACCCTTTATCACCTAACTGTACTATATACCTCATATTTGGTACGGCTCATATTTGGTATGTTATCTCCTATACTATTTCCTACCCAACTATATTATGGATGACGAGGAAGCTATGTGCTACACCCACTTGGTAGAATACCCTCTCATCACCTAACTGTACTATTTTATTTCTATTATTTGGTACGGCACTATGCAGTTCTGACGATCTCCTATACCATTACCTGCCTAACTATATTATGGATGACGAGGGAGCCATGTGCTACACCCACTTGGTAGAATACCCTCTCATCACCGAGTTGTACTATATACCTCATATTTGGAATGGCACTACGCAGTTATGGCAATCTCCTATACTATTGCCTACCCAACTTTATTATGGATGACGAGGAAGCTATGTGCTACACCCACTTGGTAGAATACCCTCTCATCACCGAGTTGTACTATATACCTCATATTTGGAATGGCACTACGCAGTTATGGCAATCTCCTATACTATGCCTACCCAACTATATTATGGATGACGAGGAAGCTATGTGCTACACCCACTTGGTAGAATACCCTCTCATCACCGAGTTGTACTATATACCTCATATTTGGAATGGCACTACGCAGTTATGGCAATCTCCTATACTATTGCCTACCCAACTATATTATGGATGACGAGGAAGCTATGTGCTACACCCACTTGGTAGAATACCCTCTCATCACCGAGTTGTACTATATACCTCATATTTGGAATGGCACTACGCAGTTATGGCAATCTCCTATACTATTGCCTACCCAACTATATTATGGATGACGAGGAAGCTATGTGCTACACCCACTTGGTAGAATACCCTCTCATCACCTAACTGTACTATTTTATTTCTATTATTTGGTACGGCACTATGCAGTTCTGACGATCTCCTATACCATTACCTGCCTAACTATATTATGGATGACGAGGGAGCCATGTGCTACACCCACTTGGTAGAATACCCTCTCATCACCGAGTTGTACTATATACCTCATATTTGGAATGGCACTACGCAGTTATGGCAATCTCCTATACTATTGCCTACCCAACTTTATTATGGATGACGAGGAAGCTATGTGCTACACCCACTTGGTAGAATACCCTCTCATCACCGAGTTGTACTATATACCTCATATTTGGAATGGCACTACGCAGTTATGGCAATCTCCTATACTATTGCCTACCCAACTATATTATGGATGACGAGGAAGCTATGTGCTACACCCACTTGGTAGAATACCCTCTCATCACCGAGTTGTACTATATACCTCATATTTGGAATGGCACTACGCAGTTATGGCAATCTCCTATACTATTGCCTACCCAACTATATTATGGATGACGAGGAAGCTATGTGCTACACCCACTTGGTAGAATACCCTCTCATCACCGAGTTGTACTATATACCTCATATTTGGAATGGCACTACGCAGTTATGGCAATCTCCTATACTATTGCCTACCCAACTATATTATGGATGACGAGGAAGCTATGTGCTACACCCACTTGGTAGAATACCCTCTCATCACTGAGTTGTACTATATACCTCATATTTGGAATGGCACTACGCAGTTATGGCAATCTCCTATACTATTGCCTACCCAACTATATTATGGATGACGAGGAAGCTATGTGCTACACCCACTTGGCAGAATACCCTCTCATCACCGAGTTGTACTATATACCTCATATTTGGAATGGCACTACGAAGTTATGGCAATCTCCTATACTATTGCCTACCCAACTATATTATGGATGACGAGGAAGCTATGTGCTACACCCACTTGGTAGAATACCCTCTCATCACCGAGTTGTACTATATACCTCATATTTGGAATGGCACTACGCAGTTATGGCAATCTCCTATACTATTGCCTACCCAACTATATTATGGATGACGAGGAAGCTATGTGCTACACCCACTTGGTAGAATACCCTCTCATCACCGAGTTGTACTATATACCTCATATTTGGAATGGCACTACGCAGTTATGGCAATCTCCTATACTATTGCCTACCCAACTATATTATGGATGACGAGGAAGCTATGTGCTACACCCACTTGGTAGAATACCCTCTCATCACCGAGTTGTACTATTATAGTACAACTCGGTGATGAGAGGGTATTCTACCAAGTGGGTGTAGCACATAGCTTCCTCGTCATCCATAATATAGTTGGGTAGGCAATAGTATAGGAGTAGTGCCATTCCAAATATGAGGTATATAATATACCTCATATTTGGAATGGCACTACGCAGTTATGGCAATCTCCTATACTATTGCCTACCCAACTGTATTATGGATGACGAGGAAGCTATGTGCTACACCCACTTGGTAGAATACCCTCTCATCACCGAGTTGTACTATATACCTCATATTTGGTACAGCACAATGTACTTCTGAAGATCTCCTATACCATAACCTATCCAACTATATTATGGATGACGAGGAAGCTATGTGCTACACCCACTTGGTAGAATACCCTCTTATCACCTAACTGTACTATACACCTCATATTTGGTATGGTACTATGCAGTTATGGCAATCTCCTATACTATTGCCTACCCAACTATATTATGGATGACGAGGAAGCTATGTGCTACACCCACTTGGTGGAATACCCTCTCATTACCGAGTTGTACTATATACCTCATATTTGGTATGACACTATGCAGTTATGGCAATCTCCTATACTATTGCCTACCCAACTATATCATGGATGAGGAGGAAGCTATGTGCTACACCCACTTGGTAGAATACCCTCTCATCACCTAACTGTACTATTTCATTTCTATTATTTGGTACGGCACTATGCAGTTCTGACGATCTCCTATACCATTACCTGCCTAACTATATTATGGATGACGAGGGAGCTATGTGCTACACCCACTTGGTAGAATACCCTCTCATCACCTAACTGTACTATTATATCCCTAATATTTGGTACGGCACTATGCAGATCTGACGATCTCCTACACTGTTACCTACCCAATCGTGTTATTAGTGTTGAGAGAGCTATGTGCTACACCCACATGGTAGAATACCCTCTTATTACCTAATTGTACTATTATATCCCTAATATTTGGTACAGCACTATGCAGTTCTGACGATCTCCTATACCCTTACCCTACCCAACTATATTATGGATGAGGAGGAAGCTATGTGCTACACCCACTTGGTAGAATACCCTCTCATCACCTAACTGTACTATTTTATTTCTATTATTTGGTACGGCACTATGCAGTTCTGACGATCTCCTATACCATTACCTGCCTAACTATATTATGGATGACGAGGGAGCTATGTGCTACACCCACTTGGTAGAATACCCTCTCATCACCTAACTGTACTATTATATCCCTAATATTTGGTACGGCACTATGCAGATCTGACGATCTCCGACACTGTTACCTACCCAATCGTGTTATTAGTGTTGAGAGAGCTATGTGCTACACCCACATGGTAGAATACCCTCTTATTACCTAATTGTACTATTATATCCCTAATATTTGGTACAGCACTATGCAGTTCTGACGATCTCCTATACCCTTACCCTACCCAACTATATTATGGATGAGGAGGAAGCTATGTGCTACACCCACTTGGTAGAATACCCTCTCATCACCTAACTGTACTATTTTATTTCTATTATTTGGTACGGCACTATGCAGTTCTGACGATCTCCTATACCATTACCTGCCTAACTATATTATGGATGACGAGGGAGCTATGTACTACACCCACTTGGTAGAATACCCTCTCATCACCTAACTGTACTATTATATCCCTAATATTTGGTACGGCACTATGCAGATCTGACGATCTCCTACACTGTTACCTACCCAATCGTGTTATTAGTGTTGAGAGAGCTATGTGCTACACCCACATGGTAGAATACCTAACTAACAGTACTATGATTATCCTTCATATTTGGTAGGAAAACTCACATACTCGAGCATTGATAAACACGTTTGATATGGCTCATGCAGGTTCTGAGCGAATAACCCAGTATAATTTCCCCCTTTCTCATCACCGCAGCACCTTTTAGTTATCGGAACCCCCCTCATATAGTATATCATTTTAAAGCTTACAATCAGACCTTTAATTTGACTATACACAAATGGTCCTCCATCGACTCAGTCGGAGGTCACAGGGCAAGAAGAGTGAATGCGGACCAATATTCCCGAAAACGGGACCCACGTTTTTCAACTTCATTCACAAATTTTCGATACTTCTAACAAAGCAAAATGAAATCTGATTGAAACGGGACCACCACGGATACTTGTAGAACAAATTTCAAAAAGAACCAGACAGATTGGTACCAGAATAAAGAAATGCAAGCGACTCGGACATACAAAAAAAAAAAAAAAAAATCGTCGTCCCACGACAACCCGAATTGAGTACCTCCTCTTTCGCGCGCCTTCGGCGCATTGAAGTCGGTCAAAAAACATCGATCCCATTCCGGTCAGCTAATATTTGAACGGAGATTCGGCCTCTTTTGCAATTCACATTCGTGTTTCTGATTCATCGTAAGTCGAACCCTTAAATTCTCGTAGGAAAGGAACGGTTTGTCCTACAGGGCTCCGCGTGGTCTCTAAAAATTATAAAAATTCTATACTATCTGAAATTGATGGAAAAATAATACCTTTATGTGAAACAGTTTTTATCTATGTATCCTCACTTTTGAGGAGGTTGGAAGGCATGTCTAGAAGCTGCAGTGAAACACTTGAACCGATCCTACTCATCTGGAATTGGCTGTTCACCGCATTATAAAGCTTACGGGAAAGTACAGTTGTATCCAGCAGATGCATCATATGGAATCGCGGAGGATATGATTCTCGAGACCCCTTATACTGATGACCAAATAGACAGGTATAATAAAAATATGAAATCCAATTTTGACCGACATCATTCAAGCACTGTTCCTAAATTACAAATAGGTGACCACATTTTGGTTTAAGCCGGATTTGACAATAAAACGCCGATAGTCAAAGGGCCATACATCATCACGAAGGTCATCACAATGAACGGGTATCCCAAGAATGTGATCTACGAAGACGAAGCTAATAAAGAACAAGTAGTGGCAATAAAGAATCTTCTGAAGTACTTCAAACGATCGGACGATGCAACTTCTCAAGTTGGGGAGGATGTAACGAACTGAATGTTGTTCTACTACAGTATTATTATATTTACCTTGTCACCATGGTAACTGAGACAAAGTCCTACTGACTGCGCCAAAATGTAGGTTATTTCCTAGCACTTTCATAATCTATAATGGAAAATATAGAAATAGGAACGATAACTTCATCAACTAAGAACACAGAATGATCTCTTTATTCATTATTCGATAATCGGTTTGTCTCAGTTACCATGGTGACAAGGTAAATATAATAAAACTGTAGTAGAACAACATTCAGTTCGTTACACTTTATATCTCAATTTTTTGAGTTAGGGCGTTATCAAAATTTCAAACCTTATTTTTCAACCCTTAGAAGTGACATACATCAACCAAAATCTTCGGGGAACAGCTAGACCCCAAATGGAGTCTACAAACCAGATTTCATCAAAATCGGTCAATGCTAAGTGGGGAAAGTGCAGCGTACGGCGGACGGACGACAAATTTTTATTCGATTTTTGGATTCTAAGTACCTTGAAACGTGAACCAACGAATTTTGAGGGGTGTTAAAAAAAAAATTTCTTGGTCGATCCAATGGTTCATTATTGAAAATAATGTTGACTGCGAAAACATGCTCATAATTCTTATATAATAATTTTTAAAATGTTATAATTTGAACTTCAATAGCTGGCCGATGTTTCACGAGACTCTACTCGTAATAATAGAAAGACTGCCAAAAACAGCGTTGGAAAACACCGATATCAGACTGAAAAATGCGGAAAACGTTCAATGTCAAAATGGCCGAGATGTTCCCAAATAAAAGAGTAGTAAGAGTTTCTCAGAAGAAGAATTTTCAAGTCAGATACCTAATGTGTACGCCCATTGCACCACTCAAGTACGAGTAGGAAGCTGAATGAGCGTTGACATCCAAGTCATACAACCTCGACATTTACGCCTTTATCGTTGAAAATTCGACTTATTATCCTCAGAATTCGTTCATGTACGGGGGAATCTAGAATCTAGTGGGTTAACCCTACAATACATTGGGCTTGAAAAGCTAGATACCTGTTGAGAAGTTCGACTGGGGTAGATATGGTGGTTTCCGGTATGGTGGAGTTGGTCACTTATCACCTCACTGACACTTCCACTCCGACCGCTGTTTCGAAAAGGCCATGCACAACCCGTTTAGTAATTCGACGGACCTAATCATAAGGAACATCGCACTTGAGAAATCACTGATTCGGGAAGAATTCTGGAACCATAACGTAGAACCTATCACCTTCACCCCTATCCAGAAAGAGGAAACACCTACTGACCACTGACTGTACCACACTTGGTGTTTGGATGAGAGTAGGACGGCACTGCGCATGCGCGTGGCACGTTTCTATAGCAACAACAGAAGCTAAAAGCTCAGTTTCCAGGAAGGACCATCATACGACTACCCAACTAATCCTTTCTGCTGTTCGTGTTCATAACAAATCAACCTATTAGGAATTTCTCTCTTTCAGTTGAAACAGTGCTGTTCACCCTTTCTATGGGCATTATCATGTTAGAATCACTATCAACATTATTTTCCGATAAATTAACAACTTTTCATTAAGTTTTTTTTTTCATTAAATTTTCATTTTTATCCCTGAAAAGTGGAAACAATGCTGCTGGAACCTAGGCAAATTTGGAAGCAATAAAATTGCATTCTTCTTCCACCCTGCTCCAAATAACCCAAATTTGACTATCGGAAATTTGTGATAAAATCACGTCGCTGCTGTATGTCCGATTTTGATGAAATTCATGGGGGATCGCCTAGAGTTTTTTTGTTTATTTTATTTGGACTCACATATTAATGTATTTAGCCATTAAATTTATGGAATGATAAACATAATCTCACTGCTTCACTTTAAGAATTAGCATAATGAATGAGAAAAGATACGAAAATACATAGGTAGGTAATATTTCACTTCACTATTTTTATAGTTCAATATTTGTTGCTCTGATGAAATTGACTACCTATATATTTGTAGCAGTTTTGGTCCTGTAGTAGGAGGGCTGTGCTGGTGGGTAGAGGTATATTTTCCTTCAGAAGATTGTTCATTAATTCTCTCCAGTTGATGTTGAACTTGCTGCATTTGAGAATAATGTGGTTAGCATTCGCTTCCTCTTCTGTCTCACAGTCACAGTTTCCGTTATCGATGAGATTTATTTTTTTCAAGTGGCTTGGTAGTCTGTGGTGGTCAAATCGCAACCGACTTATAATTTTTATGAAGCTGCGGTCTAGATCTCCTTGGAAGAACCATGGTAATCGCGGTATTTCTGGCTGTATGCTCGCATAGAACCTACCCTTCCCATCTTCCATAAGTCTATATTCCTTTTCCCATCTTTCATACATTTCTTTTTTTGACTTATCGCCTAGAGTTAACTTCGCAATAATACTGATATATCAATCGAACAAGGATATCATCAATCATCACAAGGATTAACCAAAGTTGTTCAGATATCTCCGAAACATCAAATGCGAGTGGAAATTTTGATTTAGGGAGACCTATAGAATCAATTTGGATCTCAAGCGAACTCTAAATATTTCTGCCCTGCAGCCATTTTTCTTAATTTCAAGGCAGAACTTTCATTTTTGAACAAAGGAAATCCCTGGAAGTACGTACATAGCTACAATAGATGATTATTCTTTACTTACTAATCTCAATCTTTTCCGGCATCAATGAAAAGATAGCAACTAACGATTTGGTTCAACCGACGAATTTAATTATGTGCAGACCAGGCACCCTCATGTCCTCCTGTTCATCTTATCCTGTTTATAACAAACAAGGCCAACTGTCAGGGAGAGGAAACTCGAATATCTTAGGCGGCAAAAAGTCTTTGGGAATGTGAACTCAAACCTTGACCTTCCTTGGAGACTCTTTCTCAGCTTCACTTTCCAAACTCGCTCGTTCGCCCACCTGCTTTCCAGTCGTCCCAGATTAATATCCTACGAGTCTAACACACCTGCATGTATAGAGTCTATCACACCTGCTTACATAATATGTATGCACTATATTATAGTCTAACACACCTGCATAATATAGTTTAAGGGGGTTCATGAGTCGGTACTAATCTAATACTTCTTCATGTACCTGTTTCTCTAGATACATTCATGATATCTTCATACTTTTTTAAAATTCTTTATCTACTCTTCATATAACCACTGAGCGAGTTTCAACTCTGTTGCGAAAATATTATTTTATCTAGAGACAATAATATTGTTATATTATTGTTATGTTATATTTTGTTATATTATAACAAAACAGTTTTTTCATATTTTTTATGTTAATGATTTTTTAATTCTAGCCATGTTTCTTTTGGGAGTTTTTCGTCCAAACTTGTTCAGTGACTGTAATAAACACCTCTCGACATTATTAAAAATAAATCAAGTTGCCAGCTCTAATGGTTGCTGAGAAACAGGTACCTACGTGACGAAAAACAGGGGTTTTCCGGTTTGGAGAAAAACCGCGATTTGTGAATGTTTGCCGTTTTTTGAGGTATTTGATCCGTAGTTCGTAGTTATTTCATGTTGAATAAATCAAAAATGAGGTCTAATTATTCCTTTGGTATCTATGATTCTTATCAGTCACTGTTTTTACCGGTTAGGTAAGGTTTATATCACTTACATAAATACATTTTGTGCTTGGTTTTTGCGTTCTCCCATTCTCTGGTTGTTTTTGTTTGCCGTATATTCCCAGTTTTGTTTGTTTGGAACAATGTCTCAACTTGTAAGTATAATACATATTGTTTTATGTACTTTATTGTAACTAATAAATAATGTTGCTTTTGAATGGTTGTAAAGTATTGGTTCACTTAATTTTTTCGTTAGTCTAGTGCTATGTTATTTTTGTACTTTTTGGTGGCAACCTGTGCAAGTGACATGGAGTAGAACATAGTAGGTATCTATTAGAAGTTATGAACATCGAAAGAACGGTAGGTAGTTACAGAAATTAAGAAACTATGAACAGTGCAGCTCCTGGAGCGGGAAACAGCTATCCCACGGAAACAGTGTTTGGCTCCTCAATCTTTGAAAATTCATACCTCTGTTTTCCACTCTTCAAATTTAACATTTTCATATACCAAAATGTCTGGAAAAACTTTCAGAATTACATAAAAATAAAAATGAAAAAATGAAAAATTTTCGATTTTGACTCATGGACCCCCTTAACAAAACTGCATACAAAGAGTAACAAACCTGCCTAAGTAGAGCAACACACCTGCACAAATATAGAGTGATATATGCGTATTCGGAAATTGAACCTCAAATCCTTAAGATAGCGTTGCTAAATCATTTTTGACCGGAATGGCGATGATGGGGTTTTTCCCCTGTACCCTGTATACTAGTTGTACAAATTACAACATAGACCCAAAACCACGAAGAAAAATTTACGTACTTACCCATTTATACGCGACTTAGAACTGAAGAGTACTGAAGAGTAAAACATGAAGAACACTGAGGGACGCAGAAAAGAACATGAAACCATTCCCTGGCACTGTAATTAGCTAAGCCCATTTTGTTGGTGATGTCATGTATCTAGTATTTACCTACTCGTTACAAACTTACGAGGTGCAACGTAGCTATGTAGGATGATATTATTTCCCGAATTCACGGTGACACCTGGTTGACACATCATTAACATGGCACTGATAAAGGTACACAAAACCACGCGAATTTACCTTCTGAACCCCAACACTAGGGTGTCCCTTATATGGGCTTTTTAAGAAAATCTTCAAAAACTGGAAGTCTTACCCCCTCATTTTGTTCCATTGGGTTCCTAAGTACCCCACAAAAAATTTGGTCACCCTCGGGCAATGCTAACACGTGCCGCATCGCAACATAAGTATATGATATGAGAACCACGAATACGAATAAAATCCACCATTTTAATAAAACGCCAACATTTCTCCTATGTCTCGTTCTTGTCCGACTGAGTCTAATTTTTTACACGTTATTTGTGAAGGTCTGATGAAGCTCTGGTAAAAATTTGAACTCGATCGGATTGGGATAGGAGGCCGAAGAAATGTTTGAATCAACTGAAACCGAGGTTTCCTGGTAAAAAACGGCCCTTCGGGCTAGAGCCACACGATATGTTTATGTAATCGCCCATAAATTTACTGAAAAATCTTTCCACGTTATCAAGAAAGTTTAATGAGGAGTTAGGAAAAACTCCAAAACTCTTGAACTAGTAAACGACAATGTAAATGTACCAAAAGACCAATTGGTCCTGAAGAATTATCCACTTGGGCGTTTCCTCTTCATTGTCTCTTCCTTACAGTCACGGTACAATTGCCGATATTCTCAGACATACTGGAGCAAGAATTGTTTTGGTCATTGTCAGCAGTCACGAAACTGTAAAAGTAATTCAACAGCTCTTTCTGCTGCTATAATGTTATATTTGTCTATATGTCAGGAGAACGTTTCCTTGGCTTGAAGGAATGTAAGATTTGTACCCCTAAATGCGCTAGAACATCGAGGAAAGTGTCATCGATTTTAAAGCAAAGAAATAAGACATTACTTTTGTAATATAGGAAGTCATCCAGAAATTTAGATCACCAGATAACTTAAATGCAAAATTTCTTTAAGAACACTGAAGGCTTACTAGAATGAACGATGAACCAAATTCCTAAGCAGCTGTAGGGTGTAGTTGGAGTGAGTAGTTTTGTTTTTGTCTCACCGATGAAGTATAGCAGTCCTGGGTATATTTGCCGATTCAGTGGAGTACAATACTATTGTATTGTGCAAGACTATTGACAATAACCAAACACGTGGTACGTGTTAGCATTGTCCGACCGGTGATCAAATTTTTTGTGGTGTACTTAGGTACCCAATGGAACAAAATGAGGGGTAAGAACTTCAAATATTAAAAGTCAAAAAATAAGGGACACTCAACATGCATAGACTTTTAAAAAGTTTTTACAGTTACCTACTAGGAGAGGTGAACTTACAATCAAACAGGTCCTGTCAAATAACCTCGAAAATAAAACTCTTGGGGTTCCCAAGAAGCACATACAATTCCACTCTCACCTATCCTGCTAAACACCGGAGTCCGACTGATAAAGGTTGATAAGAATGGGCACCACAGAGTACCGGAGACAAATTTTTTTGATCTGACCGATAATGATGAAAATTGGTAAATGGGCTCCATTTGTGCCGCGAAGCTTTTGGTTGATGTCAGTCACTTCTCTAAGTGGTGAAAATTAAGGGTTGAAATTTTCAAGAGTGCCCTAGCTCGAAAATTCTTGAAATAAAGGTATTGCTTTTTCACCAATTTTAAATACTATTGAATTTTTAGAATTTTTTGAGACCACCCGGAGCTCTGTTGGACTTACGATAAAAAAGAAACACAAGCATGAATCGCAAAGAGGCTAATTTCCGTTCAAATTTTAGCTGACCAAAATACGATCGTTGTTCGTTTCTTCGAGTTGTACTCAGTTCTGCGTCCTTAGCAACCAGTAATCGAATTTCCTAATAACTAGGGTATAATAATAATTCCTAATAATCCCTGTTTCTTCGAAATGAGTGTGAAGCGTTTATTTCTTCCAAATAAACTTGATCGTGAAGTAGGTATGTGGTAGGTAGGTAGTAACTATGGCTGGTGACAATGGCAAAGCCGTGTTCTTTGCAGACGAGTGATCTATATAGAAAAATAATAAACCTTTGTGTAATAATTTGCAGCGTTTTTTGTTCGACTCAGAAATCATCCAAACTGCTCATTATTTCACCTGAGTATCAAAATTATCATAATATTCACAAAATATCCGATATTTCAATATTTCGGTTCCTTTATAGCTCACTAATTGTACCCAAGCTTTGAAATTGAGGATAAATTCTCATTATACCTCCGGATTTGCATGAATTATTCTCTGTCCCACCATGGAACTAATAGTGGTGCCACCATGGCACCATAATCCGCATATTTCGTGGGTTTTTTTGTGTTTCACCTTGAATACGGATGTGAACTACTACGGACTGCCTACCAAAACTAATAGATGAAAGTTCAACATTACGACGTATTACTGCTTTGGTGCCAGACTGGCACCATTGTTGAGATGGTGTGGTGAGGGGGGGGGGGTTGAACTCAAATTCGCATGTTGGGTATCGTAGATTGTGGATTTCAAAATGCTCTTCAAATTCAAACTGAATGAAGAATTGAAGAATTGTCTAAGCATTACTTAGACCTATAATAGGTCTTAATAATTAAGAGAAAATCCTGAGACACAAACTGAAAAATTAAACAAAATTGAACCGTTATTTCGTGTAGTTAGGCAAAAAGTAAATTTCACGAAGAGACGAATGTGAACTTCCTAGAAAAATCCGCGTACGGAAAGAATGGAAAGGAAGAACATATTGTTTAGTAATGCATGCATTCCAGGGGACGTCCCATTGGATAAGCATTAGATCAGTTTAACCAGTTGTTAAGTGATAAAACTGTTTCACTGGATGTAATTTATTTATTACTTTAGACAAGAAATAGTGACCCCCCCACCTCACCCTTATCCACCTTAACATTTCTAGCGGCATGGGAGCCTCGAATCTGAAGAGCATTTTAAAATCCATGATCTACGATACCCAACATGCGAATTCGAGTTCACCCCCCCCCCTCCCCACCACCACCGATGGTGCCAGTCTGGCACCAAAGCGGAAATACTTCGTAACATTGAACTTTCATCTGTTAGTTTTGGTAGGCAGTCCGTCGAAGTTCACATCCGTATTCAAGGTGAAACAAAAAAACACGAAATAAGCGGTTTATGGCATCATGGCACCATGTCCTGGCACCATAGTGGCACCAGTATTAGTTCCATGGTGGTACAGAGAATAATTCATGAAAATCCTAAGGTATAATGAGAATTTTTCCTCAATTTCAAAGCTTGGGTACAATTAGTAAGCAGTAAAGGAACCGAAATATTGAAAAATCGGATATTTTGTGAATATTATCCCCCCACTCACCCCCTCTCCTTGCGAATTTTGGTACTCTGGTAAAATCATGTACAACTCAGAAGTTATTTGAGTCAAACAAAAAAAGAAACACACAAATCGGTTGGAAATTGAGGCCTGGGCAGAGTTTACAAGATTATGCACGCAAACGCACGTTTTTTAAGCACTAACCCCCCCTTTCCCCCTCTTAAAAAGCAAAATCCAAAATTCCGGCGCCGTAGTAAACAACTAGATAGTATTCCGCGTCAAACGAAAAAAGAACCAGGAAAATCGTTTGAGAACTAAGGCCTGGGCAGAGTACACAAGATTTTGTTACACACACACATACACACACACACACACCTACACACACACACACAGACATACACCTATGGTTTTTTTCGCGGATTTGGATTCAGAATGGTCTAAAACGGATTACTGTGTTGTTATTTTTTTTTTCTGTTGAGTGTTGTCCAACTTTACCCCAGATCGATCGCATAAGGACGCCCAAGTCTTACTGTGGGACGTCCTAAAAAGTGTGGAGCTAATTAAAATGTAAAAATAATAACAATTTGTTATGATGGGATAATATTATTATATTTGTAATACATAACGTAATTTCAAAACGTGTACAACAGATTTCAGTCATGCCAATTTCATTCTCCATTAGATAGGTGGATACGTACCTACCTTTTTTGGATCATTTGAAAATTTGCCGAGTTTTACACCTTCCACGTAACAAATCAAGTACAATGGGAATTGAAAATTACGAAATATGTTGCCGCAATGCTTCAACTCCGATCTGCATTGTTGTGAGCGACACTCGCTTTTTAACCCTTCCCATTATTTCATTGTAAACATATTTATTCTCTCATTCGAAGGGTTTTTTTTCGGGATTTTCAAAAGGATCTTGGTAACGGACCATCGACCGTCGGGTTTTTTGAAGGTGCAGGAGGGAATGAAGTGTTCCTAATTGCATTATCGACAGCTTCCGTCGAACCTGTCATTGGAAGTTACGTAGACTCCATTTCATGCTCAGGTAAGCATCAGTCGAACTGGGAATGATTGGCGAGAGCAGTCGAGCAGTTCATTACTCGTTCATACGATTACGATTCTATATTTTGGTCAAACTACTGCAGGAGAAATGAATTTATTATGAGCTTCCCTTATTTAAAAAAATTAAGCTGATTAAAACTACACCGTAATAATAATTATTATATTCATAGATACTTGGAAAAGCAATTTATTCTTCTACACTATCGAACGATAGGATCCCTCCCCTCCGCCACCATCAAGCAGGTATTGGATGCAGCAGCATCTTTCGTGACCCACGGCGTGATATTACTTATCTATGATTAACTTCCTCACCAAGTAGGTATTTTTAGGACTCGTAGTAGCCTGACCAGCTAACTTGTCTCCTGTACTCTATGAGCCTAACCTGGTTGTTTCCTTCTATAATCTTAACCACATGTCAAAATTCCACTCTTGGACAGGGATAAAATAAAGAAATTCAACAATCACTGTTTTCAATCGAGGAACTGGGATGAATCGAACAACTATCCACGGCTTCAAACTGTTCTAGGAAAGACTTTCGGTCAGGTATGTGTGAATAATGTTCAGCAATAAAAAGAGTAAGTACACTTTTCATATTTTGTTATTTGACTTCGGAATATTTAGACTTCTGTTGACTTCGAAATCATACTTTAGTCCTCGTGAAAACCCTGTACAGTCTGCAACCCAAAACCCTTTCTCTTATCATCAGAAAATGGATGGAACCTCGAAGGAATTTTATTTTGGCTAGTTCACCCTTCCATGAGGTGGTTTTTGTTTCCTAATTTTCAAAGATAAGAAACTTTGTTTCCATGCACGAGATAGGAAAACATGTGGGTCCTCCAAAATAAAATTCTTTACTTGCATTTCGCGTTTCAGAGCTTTTTTGTCACATACGGTATGAATTGTGTCTGACTGTATGTGGCCAATCGCTGTCTCGCGCTTATCGGAATCAAGGTCCTATTTTGATGAAACTTAAGACTTTATAGTATAAATACTGCAAAAAATCCAAAAATTGAAAATATTTCTACAAACGAGAGGGGAAAATTATATAGGAGATAGCACCAACGGGCTCAACTCCGTTATTACTTCTCATAACAATAAGTTCAATTCAAGAATCTTGGGTATTGGTTCAAAATCTGAGCTGATATTTTTGTCTATCGTTCCATCCTAAAATTGTTCACATTGGAAGATTTTCAAGAGGTGGCCGTACCTGCAGTAACGTCTAAAGAATTTTTTCACGTTCTAAAGGATGGATGTTTTGTTGGATATTTTGTAGAGACGATCCTGGAAGTTTCATCATCCATTCAGGGATATCCAGTGAAGAGGAAAGGAGCTACAGGAGGGATTCCTACATAATTACTTTTGAAATGTCATATTCCGTTGTTTCTGAAGTTTATCTAATAGCCCGTTGAGGGGTACCAACAACGGGGTATTTCAGCCAATTAAAAAGAAAAAAAAATTTCAAAAGAGCATGGGTCTGAATAACAGTAATTGGGTCTGTTCGTAGAGAAAATGTTTCTGTTGTTGCCGGTTAGGTCGAGAGGAATCACGCTGGTGAAGCACCGCACTAGTTGCAAATTTTGATGCGTCGCAACACAACTCAAATGGAAGTTCCCAATCGGGTAGCTGAAGTACTGGGTTGCTTGTGATTATCTGTAAAAGAGTTTGAAATGCGTTATCTTCAACTTCTGTCCATTTCCCGGGGGCATTATTTGCATGATCCTTGATCCTGATAGAGATCATTGACCCTGATAGAGATCCTCGATCCTGATTGAGAACCTTGATCCTTACAGAGATCCTTGAACCTGACAGAGATCCTTGATCCTGATAGAGATCCAGATCCTAATAGAGATCATTGATTCTGATAGAGATCCTGATCCTGATAGAGATTCTTGATCCTGATAGAGATCCTTGATCCTGTTAGAGATCATTGATCCTGATAAAGATCCTTGATCCTGATAGAGATCCTGATCCTGATAGAGATCCTTGATCCTGTTAGAGATCATTAATCCTGATATAGATCCTTGATCCTGATAGAGATCCTGATCCTGATAGAGATCCCGATCCTGACAAAGATCCTGAACCTGATAGAGATCCTTGATCCTGATAGATATCCTTGATCCTGATAGAGATCCTTGATCCTGTTAGAGATCATTGATCCTGATAAAGATCCTTGATCCTGATAGAGATCCTTGATCCTGATAGAGATCCTTGATCCTGATAGAGATCCAGATCCTAATAGAGATCCTTGAACCTGACAGAGATCCTTGATTCTGATAGAGATCCAGATCCTAATAGAGATCATTGATTCTGATAGAGATCCTCATCCTGATAGAGATCCTTGATCCTGATTGAGATCCTTGATCCTTACAGAGATCCTTGATCCTGATAGAGATCCTTGATCCTGATAGAGATCATTGAATCTGATAAAGATCCAGATCCTAATAGAGATCATTGATTCTGATAGAGATCCTGATCCTGATAGAGATCCTCGATCCTGATTGAGATCCTTGATCCTTACAGAGATCCTTGATCCTGATAGAGATCCTTGATCCTGATTGAGATCCTTGATCCTGATAGAGATCCTTGATCCTGATTGAGATCCTTGATCCTGATTGAGATCCTTGATCCTTACAGAGATCCTTGATCCTGATAGAGATCCTTGATCCTGATAGAGATCATTGAATCTGATAAAGATCCAGATCCTAATAGAGATCATTGATTCTGATAGAGATCCTGATCCTGATAGAGATCCTCGATCCTGATTGAGATCCTTGATCCTTACAGAGATCCTTGATCCTGATAGAGATCCTTGATCCTGATTGAGATCCTTGATCCTGATAGAGATCCTTGATCCTGATTGAGATCCTTGATCCTTACAGAGATCCTTGATCCTGATAGAGATCCTTGATCCTAACGAAGATCCTGAACCTGATAGAGATCCTTGATCCTTATAGAGATCCTTGATCCTGATGGAGATCCTCGATCCTGATAGAGATCCTGATCGAGATCCTGATAGAGATCCTGATCCTGATAGAGATCCTCGATCCTGATAGAGATCCTGATCCTGATAGAGATCCTGATCCTGATAGAGATCCTTGATCCTAACGAAGATCCTGAACCTGATAGAGATCCTTGATCCTGACAGATATCCTTGATCCTGAACACGAATGTCTCTGACATTTTTTATTCCACCTCTTCCACGCAGGATGATGTAGCTCGAGCGCCGGAACGATGTTCTTAGCTATGTATACATCAACACTAGGTGAACTGGATAAGCAGCGTTACCTCGATTCTGTCAAATATCCACTACGATATTATGTGGCTCCATAGTTACGATTGGTTTGAGGAAGCCATCGTCTCCCCTACTTCAACCCCAATTTGTTCCTTACAACATGATACCCAGCCATTCTTGCACTTGGAAATCGACTCTGTGTGAGTGCTTTCGAGCAGATCCTCTAGTAGGTGGTAACGAGGGGAGGTCTGGCAATTTTTTAAAATGATTTACATAGCAACTGAATGCAAAAATAACTAGGTACTTGTCGTTAGAAGCAAAATACTACAGGTTTTCAAATTTTGAGAAAAAATTGAGGCGATTCGATTGAGATTCAGAATCGAATCGCCCGATACTTAAAATTAATAAAATAATCTAAAAATACCCATTTTTTTAAGAATCGATTTTTTAAAGCATTTCTATTGCTCGCCGAGGCTTCAAAAATTACCTCTTCCAAACGATAATACGACGTCTTCCTCAACTTCCATTTCAGGGGCTATAAACAACATGCGACCGACACGATTGTGTACTTAGAAAAGTTAAGTAAAAGTGACAGGAGAAACAAAACCTGCTCGATTCACTGTAGGGATGGGTATCGTTACAAAAGTATCGATATTTTGTATCGATACTGTATCGTATCCGAGTATCGATATTCCAAGTATCGCTGGGCATGAGTATCGATATTTTGAAATATCGAGTATCGATACTTTAGTGTCACAAACTATCAATATTATTCAATATTCCCAAGAAAAATAACTTTTTCAACAATGTTTATTCATTTTCCACAATCAAGAGTCCAAGCAGAGTGATTTTCTCCATGATATTAACGGTATTTGTGCAACCAAAGAATAATGACCCAAAAGCCCCTCTACCTTCTTCATTTTTTAGCCATTATGTTGAATTTTCCGCGAGAACTGTATCGATATTCGATATTTAGAAATATCGGATCCAAAGTATCGATATCCAAAAATATCGGATAGTGCAGTATCGATACTAAAATATTGAGTATCGGAACGAAAGTATCGATATTTTGAAATATCGAGTATCGATACCCATCCCTAATTCACTGTCTGAGCATCACTGAAGTTGGGAAAACAAGTCATGAGCATATTTGAAGTTACCTAGAGGCTTTGTAAGAATGATTTCCGAGTAAAACGACCACAAAAACGCTGAATATTATTACACAATGGTTTATTATTTTTCTACATAGATCACTCGTCTGCAAAGCCACCAACCATCCAACATGAAGAAAAACATCGATCGTATTTCGGTCAGCCATAATTTGAACGGAGATTAGGCCTCTTTTGCGATTCACACGCGTGTTTCTGATTTATCGTACGTCCAACCCTTAAATTCTCGTAGGGAGCGAACGGTTTGTCCTATAGGGCTCCACTTGGTCTCAAAAAATTCTATACTATCTTAAATTGATGAAAAACAATACCTTTAGATCAAAATGTTTTGAGATAGGGCATTTTCAAAATTTCAAAATTGATTTTGGAACCCTTAGAAGTGACCTACATCAACCAAAATCACAACTAGACCTCAAATGGAGCCTACATACCAAATTTCATCAAAATCGGTCAATGCTAAGTGGCAAAAGTGCCGCGTACGGCGTATGGCGGACGGACGGCCAAATTTTTATTCGATTTGTGGATTCTACGTAGTTTGAAACGTAAACCATTTTGAGGGGGTGTTAAAAAATTTTTTTCTTGGTCAATCCCAAAGGTTCATTATTGAAAATAATAAACCAAAAGGCCTTTTTGCCGATTTTTCAAAACGGTACCTAATTTCAACGCGCTCTAGCGGCGGAATGCCTAATCATAAAGACTTAAGTCAGTAATGAAAATTGTAGGGAATTTTATGTACTTTAATTTTAGTAATTGTGCACAAGTCGCTAGAACTCTTACTTTTCAAGTGTTCAAGCAAAAAACCGAAAAAAGTCGAAAAAATAGGCGAAAATCCGAGCTTACGAGGGGTAAGTAAGGGTGGGGGACCCTAAGGGACTTTTGTGGTATGATTAACCACGTATAAGGAAGACCCTGGCGAAGGAGTTTCTTTACTATGAATTATTTCTCCTATTTGCCCATTTTTGGTCTAATTCGCCTGGGCTAACAGAATATGTCTCTTGGCTGGGGGTTATGACAAAATAAGCGTGATCGTGATCAAACGCCCCCCTTCACCTTCTACCTACCTATAATAATAATAATATGCTTTCTCAATAATGGTTAATTGGCGCGTAACAAACTCTTACTGTAAAAATGTTGTTTACAGTTCTTTTAACTCAGGGGTACCTCAGTTTCTTCCATAATTACAGCGGTTTTGGCAGTATATACTTTATGCATAAATTTAGGGCTTTCCAACGAATAGTGAAAGATTTTTCCACGAACGAATGACGAAGATAAAGTTCTGTAGCAACCACTTGATTATAAGTGGATATCATTCAAAAATTTCGTGAGCAATAAATTTATTCTCGTGACGTTTTTTCGATTATGTGCCAAAGTAAAGTCATAAAATGTCAATACCTAACTAATAGATAAAAATTAAATCATTTTTTATAGCCCTTTTTTCTGGTCACTATGGTTTTTCACGTTTTTCTCGCGTTTAACCAAAATGGATGTA
Source organism: Apolygus lucorum (assembly GCA_009739505.2). Classification (NCBI taxonomy): domain Eukaryota; kingdom Metazoa; phylum Arthropoda; class Insecta; order Hemiptera; family Miridae; genus Apolygus; species Apolygus lucorum. Next base: position 56,728,714 of record CM019183.2, on the reverse strand, counting down.
TAATACCAATTGTTGGTAATGTATTATACCAATGTATAATACCAATTGGATGTATAAACCATTGTTCGTACAATGGATTGGAAGTCATTTGGCAAGTAGGACGCAAGTAGTTAAGATATCCGGTAGTTTCAGTGACTCTTGCTCGTTCTCATACGGTGTTCCTCAGGGAACTGTCTTGGGGCCCTCGCTGTTTCTCGCATACATAAATTCCCTTCTTGCTCTAGATATTGCTGGAAAAATTGTGTGCTTTGCGGACGATACTGCCATGCTGTTTCGGGGAGAAACTTGGGAGGAGGTGGTATTTAAAACTGAAAATTCTTTGAAAACGGTCGTTCAATGGTTGAATAAGAATAGCTTCAAGTTGAACGTTTCGAAAACAAAGTTTGTCTGTTTCTCTCTTCGTTCGGCGGGTGTCCCTGCGTTAGGGTTTTTGAAATGTCACCAAAGAGAGGAATGTGCAGGCGTTTCTTGTTCCTGTCCAGTAATTGAGCAAGTTGGCACAGTCAAGTACTTGGGAATAGTGGTGGACCAATGCCTGATTCGGAAGGATCATACCTCAACTTTGTGTCGTCGCCTAAGAAGAATGACAGGAATCTCTTTTGCAGTTCGTGGGTTCTTAACTCTTGAGAATTTAAGAAAATTTTATTATGCCTTAGTCCACTCGGTACTGTCCTACGGTGTGGCCGTTTTGGGGGGGGGGGGGGGTGCGAGCACGACTACTCTACAACCTCTTATTATTGCTCAAAAAAGCTTGATTAGAATCCTTCTTAAAAAGCACAGACGCTTCCCATCTGCTGAGGTGTTTCAGGAATTCAAAGTCCCAAATTTTGATTCGACATGTAAAACGCTGCAAATCATTGCTCAAAGGTTTATTATTTTCTGTATAGATCACCCTTCTGTATAGATCACCGGTTCTCCATCAATAGCACCTACCACCATCTGTATTCTCCCTTGACCTTCCCTCTCAAATTTCAGCTTCCTGCGTTCAATAGGATTGAAAATGGCTTTGGAGCTCACTCAGCTGATCAGTGATCTGAACAGTGAAGAAGATATCCTCGAATGCTGGAGACGCCTGGAAGAGCACTTCCATTCAATAGGAGTAAAAATGGCTTTGGAGCTCACTCAGCTGATCACTGATCTGAAGAGTGAAGAAGATCTCCTCGAATGCTGGAGACGCCTGGAAGAGCACTTCCATTCAATAGGAGTAAAAATGGCTTTGGAGCTCACTCAGCTGATCACTGATCTGAAGAGTGAAGAAGATCTCCTCGAATGCTGGAGACGCCTGGAAGAGCACTTCCATTCAATAGGAGTAAAAATGGCTTTGGAGCTCACTCAGCTGATCAGTGATCTGAAGAGTGAAGAAGATCTCCTCGAATGCTGGAGACGCCTGGAAGAGCACTTCCATTCAATAGGATTGAAAATGGCTTCGGAGCTCACTCAGCTGATCAGTGATCTGAAGAGTGAAGAAGCCTTTGAGCAATGATTTGCAGCGTTTTTTACCCACCAACATTTTTTTTACCTACCAACTTTTTTTTACCTACCAGCTAGGTACTACCTACCACACCATACTGGCTTCACACCTTCACAATCAAGTTTATTAGAAAGAACTAAACGCGTCACACTCGATTGGAAAAATAGAAAGCTTCATAAGGAAATTTGATTACTGGTTACGCAGAAGGCAAAACTGTATACAAATCGAAGAAATGAACAGCGATCGCATTTTAGTCCGACAAAATTTGAATGGAGATTAGACCTCTTTTGCGATTCACACTCATGATTCTGTTTTACCGAAGGAAAACCTTCAAGTACTCGTAGGGACCGAACGGTTTGTCCTACAGAGCTCCGGGTGGTCTCAAAAATTTTTAAAAATTCAATACTATTTAAAATTGGTGAAAAAACGATACCTTCATTTCGAGAGTTTTCGAGCTAGGGCACTCTTGAAAATTTCAACCCTTAATTTTCACCCCTTAGAAGTGACCTACATCAACCAAAAGCTTCGCGGCACAACTAGACCCCAAATGGAGCCCATATACCAAATTTGAACCAAATCGGTCCAGTGTTGCTAAGAAACGTGCCGCGTACGGCGTACGGCGGACGGACGGAAATTTTTTTATTCGATTTTCGTATTCTACTCGTACGTACCTTGAAACGTAAAACATCAAATTTTGAGGGGGGGTTAAAAAATTTTTTTTCTTGCTCGATTCCAAAGGCTTATTATTGAAAATAATAAACCAAAACTCGGCGCTTTGCGCCTCGGCGGGGGGCTCCGCCCCCTTGCACCCCCCGGTTTATTTCTTTTTCCATACTCTGTATGAAATCATAGGAACACAGAATGTGTTTTTGCGATACTAGTCATCCGTTAAATAAAAAACAACAATAATAAATGTGGAGTTGACATTAACATGACAACCAATAAACATATCACCAGATGTTTTTTCTGTCGCTTTTTCGTGACGATTTTTTTTCGGTAGGTCATCGCAAAAACACATTCTGTGTTAAAATATCTCTAATTGTTACATATAAGAACATTAAAGCGGGCATGTACGAATTTTCAAACTTAAACACTCGTAACTACGGAAGCATTAAGCTTCCTTTTCGTTCCACCAACTCAGGTCAACTAGCGTGCTCGTACAGAGGTGCAAAGCTCTTCAATGAGCTTCCCTCCCAGGTGAGAGAAGCGACCTCCCTACACAAATTCAAGCTAGCGATAAAAAAAATTCCTTATAACTTAAATTTTCTGAGCTATTTTCATGTATTTTCGAATTGTTTTCTGCACTATGTATCTATATTTAAGTACATTCCATAATGATGTAATTATGTTCAACTCCTCCCCCAAGCACGAGATTTTCCTCACGTGGGGGAGTAGCATTCAAATAAATGTGTTTGTAGTATGCTGCAAAATAAACGAATGATTAAAAAAAAAACCTTTTGGAATCAAGTTCTTCAATTAGGAGCCTTAGGTGTACTAGGACGTCGCCAAAATCGATTTATTACTATTTTCTGTTATTTAGTCACTTTGTCTAAAAAGAGAATTTAGGAAAAACCTAGGATTTTTCCCGTTTTCAATAATAATTATTGAAAACGGGAAAAATCCTAGGTTTTTCCTAAATTCTCTTTTTAGACAAAGTGACTAAATAACAGAAAATAGTAAATTATTTTAAAAAAATTTAACGGTGAATTCCCGGCGATGAGGGCGACAAACCTGTTCGAAGAACCCGCCTCGCCTGTGACCCAGTAATATTTTTCACCCATCGAACGGTTACAAGTCACCGTTGCGACCCGTTACAAGTCGCGTGAGAGAAAATGACTTAATTCTCCCTTCGTAAATCGCCCAGATCGAAAGTGAACCTCAAATCCTAGGTTCGTCGATTGGATAATTTCAAAGGCGCTCGAAAGAATGCGGCTTCATTTTTTCGAGTGATTCTCGCGCTTTGATTTCCACACGATTTCCGTAGAGCGTCGCGGCTCATTAGCGATTTCCTCGTCGTGAGCTTTCTATGCGTTTCAATGCCTTTTCGGGGATTCATGCGAGTTTATGCGGATTTCCCACAGTTTTTCGAGTCGACCGGTAATTCTCGGGTTTCTTCTCACCGCTCCGATAGCGGGTTTCCGATTCATTTCAGATTGAAAGTCGGTCTTCCACAACGTTGCAGTGATTTGTGTACTGTTTTATGAATTTCTTCATAGTCTGGGGAACCTACGAAATTGGCCTATCTGATGGGAAGGAGTGAAACATGAAATAACCCTGCAAAAAAAAAAAAAAAAAAAAAAAAAAAAAAAAGGAGGGCATCAATTTGGGGGAACCAACTCCGTAATTTTGTGGCCTAATGTTTTCAATAATGAGCCATTGGGATTGAGCAAGAAAACATGTAATCCCTACTTTTTCAAAATAAGCTGTTTTGATGTATTGTTTACAATAACAAACCTTTGCAATCGAGCAAAAAACAAGAAAAAAAGTCTGCCTAGTGGGTGTGGCACATAGCTTCCTCGTATCCATAACCCGATTATATAGATGATCCGATGCATAGTAGATAATCATGAAACACCAATCTCTAAGTACCTTTCACTACCCTCATAGGGGACCATCTACACGCTAATCTGGACAATCCTAGAAAATTTCATCAAATTCGGATGAAAAATGTAAATGTTACGGCTGTTACAAAGATTTTACGTATGCGCATGCGCAGAGGATTCTTTAAATTTTAAGGCTTTGATTTTCATCGGGGACCATCTACAACCTAATCCACGTAATTCCTAAAAATATCATCGAAATCGGGAAGAAAATGTGGAAGTTATGGCCGCTACAAGGAATTCACGTTTGCGCATGCGCAGTCGCTTCTATGAGTCCGGGGATGATGATTTTCATAGGGGACCGTCTACACACCAACCCGCACAATCCCTGAAAATTTCATAGAAATTGGATAATAACTTCGTATAGTTATGCGCGTTACAAGGAATTCATGACAGACACACAGACACACAGATACGGAACAAAAGTTGCTCAGGAAGGTCTAAAACGCAAAACGCGAGTGAAAATTTTGATTTTGGAGAACTTTTTTTTTCGTCCTTGAAAAGTGAAAACAAAGCTTCCGCTACCTTGGTAGACTCGGAAGCAAAATTAACCACCCCTCAAAATTTGATGGTTTACGTTTCAATGCAGGTACGTAGAATCCGAAATTCGAAAAATAAAAACGCTGCAAATTATTACACAAAGGTTTATTATGTTTCTGTACAGATCACTAACTTGCAAAGAACACAGCTTTGCCATTGTCGCTACTTACCTACCATGTTTTTACTTCACAATCAAGTTTTTTTTAAAAGAAATGCACGCTTTACACTAAATTCGATTAAATAGGGGGTTGTGGGTGCTTTCATTAGGAAATTTGATTACAGGTTGCTAAGGACGCAAAACAGAGTACAACTCGAAGATAGCATTTTGGTCAGCAATAATTTGAACGGAGATTAGGCCTCTCTTGCGATTCACACTCCTGTTTCTGATTTATCACTAGTCCAGCACTTAAGTTCTCTTAGGGAGCGAACGGTTGGTCCTACAGAGCTCTGCGTGGTCTCTTCCGATTCTAAAAATTCAATACCATTTCAAATTGGTGAAAAAACAATACCTTTATTTCAAAAGTTTTTCAGCTATGGCGTTTTTAAAATTAAGGGAAATGAAACAAAAAAAGGAACTTTTTGACATTTTCATGTCTTTGCTTTGGCACATAAACTGAAAAATCGTCACGAAAAAACTTGCTCACGCGACCAATAAATAAAATAGACTCACTGTGTTGCGTAGACAACAATTAACTGTTTTGATGCTTGTGACCTTACTTCACTACCTTGTTGTGTAGTGGAAGAAAACAGACATGAAAATGTCCCAATGTGTTGCAGACTCGTATGCAAGCATTTTTCACAAGAGTTCGCACATAAACATGGTAAATACACTTTAATGAAAAACAAGAGTGAGGTGTACGAGAAATTTAAACTCTTTGAAGCCATGGCTACTGCACGTTTTGGCACCAGAATCTCACGCCTGAGAGTTGATAATGGTGGAGAGTATAAAAACCACAAGTTTATGAATTTTTGTGCTGAACGTGGAATCGATATAGAGTGTACAGTGCCGCACCATCCGTCTCGAAACGGGGTCTGAGAAATTTTTAATCGAAATCTTTTGAATTTTGGAAGATGTGCGATCCTGGACAGTGACCTACCGAAGACCATGTGGGGAGAGGCTTTGAGGATTTCTGTCTTTGTGCTGAATCGTCTGGAAACTAAGGCACTCAACCCTTCACAAATACCAGCGGAAATTTGGTATGGTCGTAAGGTCAACCTTGACAAAGTTCGAGTATTTGGAGCGACGGCTCATGCCTTCTTCTCAAAGGAGGATCGTGGTGGGAAACTAAATCCCAGGAGTCAGAAGCTGGTTCTCGTGGGATATACACATAATGGTTGGAGATTGTGGGACGAACAGAATAAACGAATAGTGACTGCTAAAAGTGTTTTAAAAAAGGACAGAAAAATTCTTTATTTGGTTTTTGGCGTCTACGTACCTTGAAACGTAAACCAACAAATTTTGAGGGGGTTAAAAAAAGAATTTCTTGGTCGACTGTAAAGGTTAATTATCTTTGAAAATAATAAACCAAACAAATCAGTCTGTGCGCAACACTTTCCATTGGATCAAATTTGGGATACCGGCTCCATTTGGGGTCTAGTTGTCACAAGAAGCTTTTGGTTCTAAATCCCAAAAAATGAAGGCGGTAATTTTCAAATCGCCCTAGCTCGGAAACTCGACATAAAGATTTTTAGGATCGAATGAGACCACTCAGAGCTCTGTAGAACCAATGGTTAGCTCCCTAGGGGAGGAACGGTTAGAACTTAGGGGTTGGACTTTCAATTAATCAGAAACACGAATGTGAATAGCAAATGAGGCCTAATCTTCGTTGAAATTTTATCTGATCAAATATTCGATCGTTGTTAGTTGCTTTGAGCTGTTCTCAGTATTGCGTCTTTAGCAACTCATGTCGTTTAGATACCTAAAGAATCAGAGAGAAGAGAAGGTGTCAGTGGAAGTTGGAGTGACCCCGCAGGTATTTAGGTAAAGGTTTCCTCGAGATGTTGGGATCCAGGCTCTGTTAACACCGCTAACGAGCTGCTCACCGATGATTCCATCAGCCGCAAATCCGTTGGCCCGTAACCGCACCGAAAGAAATGCGAAAGTGAGGCAAAACACTCATTTCCTAATCCCTGGAATCGAGGTCGGACTAAATGGACGATCTCTGGGATTTCAAGGATAGCAGATGAAGCCTTTAGGTACGTCTCTTTAGGTAGGTGCTGCTCCAGACCACAGTTAACCAACCCAGAGCTGTGTCCTCAGCATTTCAGCTCGTGTTTCCTCTACTCTGATTTCATCATTGCACACCAGCTTACCTCCACGTCAGTTTCCACTCAAAGATTGTGCTGTGATTGAGAGACTGAAGGCCGGTTGACTAATCCAGCTTCAACAGTACGACTACTGCTCTGATGGTGAAAATATTGTTTGAAATTTGCAAAATCATAAAGAATTCGTGGAATACCCATAGGTCACAATATAGTTTGTTTTCTAAATTTGGAGTTGTACGTTTTTCGAAATTATATGGTTGAATGTCAACTCCCCTGTGTATCTCTTCGATTCCAATCTTTGAAGCTTAACTGGACTTCAGAACATTGAATCAACTCAAAGTTTGATCACCTCAACTTTGACCTAATCAAATTTTGTCTCTGAATGAACGAATGGGGGGTGCGCCTTGATTTTTTTTTAGATTTTTAATCGAAAGTAGACCTCATCCTGAGAATTTTGGCACCAACCGCGATCTTCTAGCGTGAGTAGATCTTTTTCTATGATTTTTCAAAGTTTCGACCGTTTATGACGTCACGCGCCCCTCTCGCCTGGGCGGGACCCCCCAGCCCACTGTGACGTCATAAACGGTCGAAACTTTAAAAATTCATGGGAAAAGATTTACACACGCTAGAAGGTCGCGGTTGGTACCAAAATTCTCAGAATGAGGTCTACCTTAGATTAAAAATAACAATAGACAGTTTTTCCTACCCAGGCGCACACCCTATTCAAAACGTCTGCCAAGTTGGGTGGGTTGTGCAGCTTCCTTGCGCAGAATAACACGGACGTGTATAATTAGTTTTATTAATTTGGTCAACCATTTTCACTAAGCTTTTGCTTTCGACTCCACCAAGGTAGCGGAACCTTAGTTTTAACTTTTCAAGGTTGAAAAGAACAGTTCTCCAAAATCGAAATTTCCACTAGCGTTTTACGTTTCAGGCCTTTCTGAACTATTTTGGTTCCGTGTCAGTCTGTATGTGTGTCTGTTATGAAGCCCTTGTAACCGGCATAACTATACGAAGTTATTGTCCGATTTCGATGAAATTTTCAGAGATTGCGCGGGTTTGCCCGTAGACGGTCCCCTATGGACTGATAGAAGTCACTGCGCTTGCGCAAACGTGAATTCCTTGCCACAGCCATAACTTCCACATCCAATTTCGATGCAATTTTCAGAGATTATGCGGATTAGGTTGTAGATGGTCCCCAATGAAAATCAAGGCCTTAAATTTGATAGTAGTCTCTACGCATGCGCAAAAGTAAAATCCTTGCTTCACAGCTTCTATATATCTCATCCGATTTCTATGAAATGTTCAGGGATTATGCGGATTAGGTTGTAGATGGTCCCCTCAAAATCGATAGTAGCCTATGCGCATGCGCAAACGTAAAATCCGTGTAACAGCCATAACACTTACATTTTTCATCCAAATTTGTTTAAATTTTCTAGGATTGTTCAGATTGGCGTGTAGATGGTCCCCTATGAAAATCATTTTCCCCAGACTAATAGTAGTTGCAGCGCATGCGCAAACATGAATTCTATGTAACGGCCATAACTTCTACATTTTCCAGCCGATTTCAATGAAATTTTCAGGGATGTTACAGATTAACTTGTTTTGATGTTTTGAGATTAACTACTATGCATCGGATCATCTATACAATCGGGTTATGGATACGTGGAAGCCATGTGCCACACCTACTTGGCAGCCTTTTTTTGAGAGAGAGAGAAAACACTTTACTGAACATTGTAGAACTTCAAGTTATTACTAGGAATTTTTTCTCAATAAATTTTTTTCGGGAGTACTTCAAATTTGAAGATTTTTGCTTCCGAGTCTACCATGGTAGCGGAAGCTTTGTTTTCACTTTTCAAGGACGAAAAAAAAAGTTCTCCAAAATCAAAATTTTCACTCGCGTTTTGCGTTTTAGACCTTTCTGAACAATTTTGGTTCCGTGTCTGTCTGTCTGTCTGTCTGTCTGTCTGTGTGTCTGTCTGTCTGTCATGAATTCCTTGTAACGCGCATAACTATACGAAGTTATTGTCCGATTTCTATGAAATTTTCAGGGATTGTGCGGGTTAGTGTGTAGACGGTCTCCTATGAAAATCATCATCCCCGGACTGATAGAAGCGACTGCGCATGCGCAAACGTGAATTCCTTGTAACGGCCATAACTTCTACATTTTCCATCCGATTTCAATGAAATTTTCAGGGATGTTACAGACTAGTATTTAGATGGTCCCCTATGAAAATCATCACCTTAGGACTGATAGTAGCCACTGCGCATGCGCAAACGTGCATTCCTTGTAACGGCCATAACTTCCACATTTTCCACCCGATTTTGATGAAATTTTCAGGGATTGTGCGGGTTGGTGTGTAAACGGTCCCCTATGAAAATCATCATCCCCGGACTGATAGAAGCGACTGCGCATGCGCAAACGTGAATTCCTTGTAACAGCCGTAACTTCAACTGTCCCCCAGGGGTCGCGGGTTCGAATCCCAGCCGAGGCTAAGTATTTTTTTGATCCAATCACATACATCTACTCACTTAATTTTTCATCCGAATTTGATGAAATTTTCTAGGATTGTCCAGATTAGCGTGTAGATGGTCCCCTATGAGGGTAGTGGAAGGTACTTAGAGATTGGTGTTTTGAGATTAACAACTATGCATCTGATCATCTATATAATCGGGTTATGGATACGAGGAAGCTATGTGCCACACCCACTTCGCAGACGTTTTTTGAATTGTCGACCATTTGAACTCTGAAGGGGGTCTCAGTTGGTCGCCGTCCGTTCCTTTAAAAATTTGAGATTTTCAAGGATTTTAGAAATTCATTAGTGCATCAGTCTAGGGAATTGAAAAATGAGCCCCTGCAATTCAGGGAAATACTAACCCGTAACGAGGATGAACGGCGACCGAGACCCCCTTAAGTGAACAATAAAAAGTCGAAAGATAACGTTTCCTTCGGACAGAGCTCAAAATTTTCTCTTTGATTATATTGAAGCATGCTCGATTTACCTTTGATTATGTTGAAGTGATCGATCATTACATTCTAAATCTAATAATATTGTGACGACCTGGTAACTTGATGACATTCTTAGTTGTTAATAGTTGCGTTGACTGGGAAAACTTGTTGTCTTATGTTGAATTTGAGAGTGTGTTTAAAATAAGTTTAGATTGTTAATTTGTGGGAAATACACGGATTTCTGTACAATATAATAATATTCATGAGTAAAGAGGTGAAGGATTATAAATAATATCACTGGAAAAGTCTGGAAGTGGGTGAAACACATAGCTTTCTCGTATCCATCATGCGATGTACGTACAGATTATCCAGTGCTGCATGATCAAATAACTTAAATCTCCAAGTAGGGGAGATTGGGGACAGTTTGTTTCAAATTGCTGTACTAAACCCCCCTTAGAGTTTAAAAACCCTGTTTTAGTTTGTTTTGATTCGGGTGGATACAAACTCACTTGATTAAGACAAAACACACCCACCAGTAATTTTTATTATACAAAAACGACGATTTTCCAAAAATGGAATTTTGTCCAATGTGACCCACCAGTTGGGGCACTCGGGACAATAAAAATGGAGTTGAGTAGAACGTTGTCTATTTCCACGAAAATAATGAGTTACAAGACAAGAGAGTAGACAACGTTCTACTCAACTCCATTTTTATTAAAATGGTTTTCCACAATCTCGTCGCGAGTGATTTTATTCGTACTCGGGACAAGGCGGTGGGACACTTTAAACACGTGGGGGGACAGCATCTTTCACCTTTCTGGGAAATAACTTTTAACCCTCACGACTTAGCTACACCAGTTTCATACAAATTCATCAAGGCTCAAACGCGTAACGCTTCAACAACTCTCCCAGTTTGTCATGAAATAATTTGACATTTGATCGATTAAAGCAGGTTGTTTCTGGCTTTCTGATTGATAATGATGGATGCCGTCTTATGAAGCCATTTGAGTTTTATCCCAATTGGCAGGTATTTTACATTATTTTTGACAGCGTAATGATGATGACTAATTTTTTAACTGCAGCAGGAGTTAGCCCATGGCAAATCTGGCTGCTTTTGATGAGGTATTTCACTAAAAGTAACTCTTTTTGTTCATCAAATATTGAACTTTACTTGAAATTAGGTCCAAAGTGATATGTTCATATTAGTTTCCTCCGTCTTCTTTATACATTTACTCAAACTCGAATTTTTCACGTTGAATTTAGCTGAACTTTTTCTTAGCGATACCCCTCTAAAAACTTCCCTGACAGCCCTCTCCATTCCTACTGAATCGAATTCCCGATCAGTTTGCTCTTGCGTATTCTACCCATTATTGATTTTGGGGATACTGACCATCTAGGCAGGCCATAGTGTGGGAATACAACGAGATACAAGCGGTTGGATTCTGGTAGGGACACACTGGACAGTCTGTCCAGTGTGTCCCTCTCAATGCAGATCGAAAGTATTATGGCATAAACATGGAATTTCCCTTTATTTAGACGCCAAAAGTGATTAAAAATTTTCTCTTGGAACCAACAACCACGTTGCACTACTAAAAGAGTCCACAAATAACTTTTAAAATGAGTAAAATTGATCGGAAACGAAGAAACCAAATTACATCAACACAGTGCAAAATACGAAAAACACAACTGATATCAAGGAGACTTTCTGTATCACTTGCACTCGCCCTACTTCTTCTTCGTCGTCTTCTACATATAATAATTATATGTAGATACCCGTGTGATAGTAAGATTTTGGTGTTATTTTCAATTGGTTTACACCAATGGGGTATTTCGGTCAATTTTTTTTATTTATTTTTTTCAAAAGAGTATGGCTCAGGAATAATGGTAATCGGGTCTGTTCGTCGAGAAAATGTATTTAAAAAATCAGAGAAGCTAAGGAAAGTTGAAGATTTGAATGGTGTGACGTAGCTAGCCAATCGTGACGTAGCTAGCCAACTGTCTTTGAAAAAAGTATCCATGCACGGAAACCCTTGAAAGACCTCTTGGATACTACAAAATCGTACTCACACACGCGCGCGGCGTAGTCCGCGGCGTAGTCCTTGCCTAGTGTGTGTGCATTTATAGCGGCCCGCCTTTTTCAAACGTGCGATCTCTTTAATTAATTTTTCTACCACATGTTACAGTATCATTGGGCTTAAAGTAGATGTATATAGGTTTTCAAGGGTGCTGAATCCAAATTTGAGGTCAAAAACCTGAATTTCCGACCCACCGAAATACCCCATTGTGATTATATGATTCTTTTGTATGATTTAAGTTTTAGAATTGAATGAAGTTAATTTCTGCTTCATAGAAACTTTAAATAGGTAGGTTGTAGGAGGTTGCTGAAGGCAGGTAAGAGCGGTAAGTACTGGTTAATGAATTTACTGTTAAGTTTAAAATGAAGTTAAATTGTAATAAATAAATGCTTTTACTATTATTAAATGTGTTCTAGTTTTATTTCTCCTATCCCTATTTAGGTTTCTAGTTATAAGTTAAGTTAAGCTGTGTATTGACCTAGGGATTACTGCAGGTAGAAAAGGGCCTCGAACTGAAGGTTCTTGAGGTCGTTGATCGAACCTGGTTGAAATTCCTAGGTGGTCGCTGCCACCACCCTGGGTCGGTAAATGACCCTGGGAAATACCAAAATCCTAATTGCGAGTTACCTGAACCTTTTGTAGAGTTGAAAAGGGTAGATAGCTGAAATGAGCAACAAGGGTTAAACACGTAGGGTTTTTATTATTTGAAATTATAAGAGTTGTACCGGGAAGCGGAATTTTGTTTACACACTCAGAAGGAGTCAAAGCTAAATATCGCATCAATAAATGTCGTTAAAAATATATATATCACTTTCGTAGGAACAGCAACGAGATATACAAATTAAAATAAAAGAATTGAATCTACTAATACTAGACTGGTTTTGACTTAGTATTTATACTTTATCGTTACTATCTTTTTACAAGTTTACAGGATTAGTTTTACAAGATATGGTTTCAATAGTTATCTTTCCAGTTTCTACAATTTCTTTCTTATGGCGGGACTAAAGATAAGAGGGGGTTGGTTGCCAGATTTGAGTAAGAATGTAAGCGCTTACAGATGGGGTTTGAGGGAATGGGCTCACCATGTGCCGAGCTTGGACCTCTTGAGATCTCCATAGCTGATGAGTTGACCAGGGCCTCTCCTTCTGAAGGCTTGTAGTTGGGGGAGCCTGGAACGGGGCAAGTCTGCCTCGGTTCGGGGGTCGTCCGGAATTCGGTACGATCTTGTCGGCGTACTGGAGAAAGGCGGCAACGTTCCAGAGTCCGGGCCTTGGCTAAACGGATCTCGGGAAATGAAGACTGGCGGGGTTGAAGTGAAGACTATTGTTGTTCGAAAACACTCACTCTTCTCAGTTCGTTCACTCCACGTTACAATTTGAGGGGATGAGTCTACAAGGGTTAGGTTCGACTTGAGCACTTGACGAGACGCATTACTTGATAGGACTGAGGGCACGAGGGAGGGGGCAGCCCCTTTTATGCCCTCGGCCCTCGTGGCCGTTGGATGGAGAAGGCCGCGATGGTGGCGCGCTCGTCGTCCTTGGCACACGTGTGGCGGACATCGGTCTTGGGTTGTTGCTCGGCGGACATCGATTCTCCGTTGCTTGCATGGAAGGTTCGAACATGGAATGCAAAGTGTTGACAGTTTAAAATTGGAATGTGCCTGAAGGGCATGGAGGTTATTTCTGGCACATTACACCCGTAATAATTATGTGTAGTTATAAAGATACCCGGAGACCCCTTTCAATTATTGAAAGGAGCCAGAACTTTCTTTTTGGTGGTAACCTTCCCTTCATAGAACCGTCCAGTGTGTCCCACTGTTCAAACTGTCCCCACTCTCCTCTACTAAGTACCAAAGTCGGAAATGGCTCAAAATGGTTGAAACATGTCTTTGAAAATTCGCTGATTTACTCGTGCTGCACGAATGGTACTATTTTGACTAGGAATACTACTGAAAAGAAACAAATGTGTGATCCAGTTTGTTTTATTTACAAAAAAAGAAGAGCACATAGAAATACATAACTAATGTGTAATTGAGTACCGATAAAACTGTACTTATACCTCTATTTACACACTAACGATGATACATGAAAATATTCAGAGTTGATAGTAAACAAGCCTGGCGGCGAGCGTGACGTTTGTTATGCAAGGCGGCGCGAAATCCGCATATCTGAGCGTCTCGCTGAAGGCGTAGAAAGTGGATGTTCCGGTGGCGGTGACTCCGAGGAGGACGAGGAGGACGCTGGACGTCTTCTCCAGGGCGGACAAAGGACCCGCGTCGAGTGCGGTCCGGAGGCTGAGGGCGTCGCTCATCCGGGAGCAGAGCGAGCGCGAGGGAGGCTCCGGCGATCGTGACGACCGCGAGGCGGCCTCCGCCGACCGGAGGGGGATGTCCGTCTCGAGCGACTCGAGGAGGTCCGCGCGGGAGAAGCGCTCGCCGGGGAAGTCCGCCCTCGAGTGGTAGCCCAGCAGAGGCGACCCTTCCGGCCTCGAAAACTGGAAAAAACGAGTCAAATAAAGCATTTCCAAGCCAAATGAAATCTTTTGTCAGCTGTTCAAAGAATAAAAAACGTCTGCCAAGTTGGGTGGGCAGTATAGCTTCCTCACTCATTGTAACATGGACGTATAGAATCAGTTGGCGAAAAAATTATGGTTCAAAGAGTTATTGAATATAGGCGATAATATGCGGGATAGGGTTGCAGGTATTAATGTTTATAATAGTGTTGTAAATAGTTGTGGTATATAAACCACTGAAATAAAAGAACGAAAGAGTGTAGGTATAAAATAAAACTACGAAGTTATGACGATAATGATTATTATTATTCAATACTAAAACTATAATAGGTGTACGTATTAGGATTATGGGTATTAATTTGTTATATACTCGTAATTTGAGTTAAGGTGGGTTAGGTCCACCGTCTAGGACAGGGGTTCCCAAACTTTTTTGTACCACGCCCCCCTCTGGTTATTTAGAGACCCCCCACGCCCCCCTACACATATCAGCTTTCCATTTTGCAATACCCTATTTCCACGGTACCGTACATACCAACTCCTACTTGTACAAGTATGTGCCTACTTGATACGGTGAGTAGGTAGATTTTTCGATCACTGTTGAATGCGGTAACGCAGAATGGAAAGATTCAATAATTGTACGTATGGTGAAAATTAAAAAAAGTATTACATGAAAAACGAATATAATTACTGACAAAAAATTTCACATTGTAACACAGATACATTTTCAATTTAAGGAAGGTGAAACTTAGAAAGACTTTATTTCAAAAATCTGAGGAAATTATTTTTGTAATTTTTTTCATTTATTTCAATTGGATGTCACGCCCCCCCTGGACTTTCTCCACCCCCCCCCCCCAGGGGGGCGCGCCCCCCAGTTTGGGAACCACTGGTCTAGGACCTAACCCACACAATCCCTGAAAATTTCATCGAAATTGGTTGAATAGTTGCGGAGTTTTGGTTGTAACAATAAATTTAAAGTTCGCGCATGCGCAGCGGCTATTGCTTGACCAATTTGATTGAAACTTATAGGGTGTCTCTTAGAAGTTAGTCCCTAACTAACCTCCAAATTTGAGCAAAATCGGTTCATTAGAAACCGAGAAACCGAGGTTCCAGGAAATTCACGTTTGCGCATGCGCACTCTCTCCTATTGGTCC
Organism: Apolygus lucorum; assembly: GCA_009739505.2. Classification (NCBI taxonomy): domain Eukaryota; kingdom Metazoa; phylum Arthropoda; class Insecta; order Hemiptera; family Miridae; genus Apolygus; species Apolygus lucorum. Next base: position 56,713,151 of record CM019183.2, on the reverse strand, counting down.
GAAGGTGCTGAAATTGATAGGGGACCGTCTAGGACCTAACCCGCACAATCCCTGAAAATTTCATCAAAATCGGACCACAGGTTAGTATAGTTTTGCCCGGGACAAGGATTGACCACAGACAGACCGACAGACACGGAACCAAAATTGTTCGGGAAGCTCTAAAACGCAAAAAGCAAGTGGAAATTTTGATTTTGGAGGACATTTTTTTTTTCACTTCTTTCATTAACAATTTATATTTGGAAAAAATACTTCACCGCTACAATTGATGGTATTGTACATAAATATTTACATCACAGTATTGTATCAGCACTTTCAGCACTCAGCAGTCATGTCCATCTGGCTGCTTGGTATCAGGGTCCGAGATCCGACCTCGGACATTGGGGTGAGGGACAAGGTAGAATCACCTTATCCCACAAATGATGGAGGGAGGATTGTGCCTCTTCTGGCTATGCCATCAGTCGACACTTCTCCTCCCAATGGGGTTCGAGTTCAGCTCCAAGTCCCACGGGGCCCATTTGCTCGAGCCGTAGCATACCGTCGTGTGGCCGTAGCCCTGAATTTAGACCAGATGAATGATCCTCCTGTTAGGACTCGGGTGGTCATCCACTCCAGGATAAACAGTGGGTAACCAGCCCGAATCAGATCCTTCGCTGACTTGCCATGCCATATCCCTCTCCAGGTGATCGTTGCTCCAATCACCTTTAGTTGGTTTCGCTGAATGTTTGAAAGTGCTGCTGCAGCATCTAGTAATGCGTCAACTTCATATTTTCGAATTTTGGAAGCATTGATGTCTGCGAGTGATCTCTGGCCGGAGCCAGAGACCACTGAGACATCAATAATGAAGGCTCCTCTTGGTGTTACCACCAAGAGGTCTGGACGATAACCTCGCTATGCCCGGGAAGATGGAATCCTCTTTTAGCCATTATTTAAGAAAAGTTGATAAACCGAACAAGGAGAGAGAAAAAAAAGCGTTTTTTACCTCTCGATGATATTTTCGAGGGGCCCTCGGCGGGGCCTCGCGAAGACTGCGCAGTCAGCAGAAACCGCGGTGAGTCGAACGCAGGTGAATGACCAACACCTCGTGTACTCCGGACGGCACTTAAATTGCGTAATAACGCCCTTAGAAGGGCACGACCCTTAATTTCATGCCGAAATTATGGTTCCCGGGACAAAACAGATTTGTTGAGTACCACTTTTAGTTAAAACTTAGGGAAAAAACCCGAGGTAATTCGTCAAATTAACACGGAGCGTTGGCATTAGCTGTTGACACCGTGAGAACTAGAACCGAACTCTAATTGGTTGTAACAATAAATTTAAAGTTCGCGCATGCGCAGCGGCTATTGCTTGACCAATTTGATTGAAACTTATAGGGTGTCTCTTAGAAGTTAGTCCCTAACTAACCTCCAAATTTGAGCAAAATCGGTTCATTAGAAACCGAGAAACCGAGGTTCCAGGAAATTCACGTTTGCGCATGCGCACTCTTTCCTATTGGTCCGAAGGTGCTGAAATTGATAGGGGACCGTCTAGGACCTAACCCGCACAATCCCTGAAAATTTCATCAAAATCGGACCACAGGTTAGTATAGTTTTGCCCGGGACAAGGATTGACCACAGACAGACCGACAGACACGGAACCAAAATTGTTCGGGAAGCTCTAAAACGCAAAAAGCAAGTGGAAATTTTGATTTTGGAGGACATTTTTTTTTTCACTTCTTTCACGAATACAAAGTTTCCCTACCTTCGGTAGTGAGGAAGCAAAATCGTTCATATATTTTATAAAATTAAAAACTTTTTATCTAAAAACATGCTAATTATGTTGTACAAAGGACTAGTACAGTCAGTGTTGAGCTTTGGTATACTTTGGTGGGGTAATGCATTCAGCAGTGTTTTGGAACCGGTCAGAATGATGCAAAAATCAATTTTGAAGGTTCTCCTCAAGAAACCCCGTAGATTCTCTAGTGCTGAGTGGTTTGAAGTGGCCAAAGTTTTTCACACTTAAACAATTATACATAAAGCACGCCTTGATGTATTTCCACAAGCATCCTGATATAGCGGTAGCCCAACAGAAGAAAACCAGCTATGCATTGGGGCTTACCACTCAAGCAGTCAAATCCGCACCACCCAGTCGTCTACACTCAACTACCCGTCATCTACATCATAATTTACCATTAATTTTGCGATCAATTCCCCCCTCTCTAGCTAACTCTCACTCCATTAACAGATCGACATTTAAAAAACAGGTACCTATATTCATTTCTCATCTCCGCCGAACCATCTTTATTAAGATTCAATGACCACCAGCATCTGCAAGTTTTAATTTTCCCTACATCTTTACGGTGCAACATATAATATATGTAACATTATATATATATAACATTATATTATCTTCTTAAAAATTATTTTACAAAATCATACTGTACATATTTTCATAGTATTTAAGTAGATAACAAAAAGTTCATATTTATGTTAGGTACAAGTTTAGGTGAGCAACTCCCCCCCTTGGCACAGATCGTTGATCTGAGGGGGTAGTTTCCACTACTACATTATTTTATTTTGAACCATTTTTGCCGTCTGCGTGGAAATAAACTTATTTCATTTTTTCCAAGTCAAATGAAACCTTTTCCAAACCAAATGAAACCTTTTCCAAACCAAATGAAACCTTTTCCAAGTCAAATGAAACCTTTTCCAGGTCAAATGAAACCTTTTCCAAGTCAAATGAAACCTTTTCCAAGTCAAATGAAACCTTTTCCAAACCAAATGAAACCTTTTCCAAACCAAATGAAACCTTTTCCAAACCAAATGAAACCTTTTCCAAGTCAAATGAAACCTTTTCCAAGTCAAATGAAACCTTTTCCAAGTCAAATGAAACCTTTTCCAAGTCAAATGAAACCTTTTCCAAGTCAAATGAAACCTTTTCCAAACCAAATGAAACCTTTTTCAAGTCAAATGAAATCTTTTCCAAACCAAATGAAACCTTTTCCAAATCAAATGAAACCTATTGAGAAAATGAGTGAAATGAGGTACCTAGATAGGTAAATACTCTGCAAATTTTAGAACGATGCAATTGTACCTATCTTACAAAGAAGTTGCCAAAATGAAAATTCAATGAATTTTAGGCATATGATTATCGAAGTAGATCTCACCTTAGTAGAATTGGAAACAAGTAAGTTAGACATCATGGACATGAAGATGCAGTTGCCTCGCAGCGCCACCGGTAGTGACTTACATTGACTGATTGAGCCTCTAAGTCTGAATTTCTGAAATTTTGTAATATAGCATTCATCTACGATTGTTTACTTTACAGAAATACACAATGTTTGGAAAAAGTGTCGTTTGATTTGGAAAAAGTGTCATTTGACTTGGTAAAAGTTTAATTTGACTTGGAAAAGGTTTCATTTGGCTTGGAAATGCTATATAATCAAAATTCGGATGAGATTTATCTCTTTTTAGAAAGAAATGTCCCATTTGTGCAGCATGAGTGAATGAGCGAATTTTCAAAGAAAGATTCCAACCGATTCCCATTCATTTTTGTCTTTAATATTAGCGAATTTATTGCAATGACTCAGCATTTAAAAAAATGTTTCTCTTTGTGTAAAATTTTGAATTATCCATCTTTGTCTTTCTTTTGATTATGTTCAATATTTTTGTGAAGTTGCTAGAGAACTATAATTTGGCATATATTGTGTAAGAAGTAGGTACTTACAGTATGTTATTATGTTACAATTAGGCTTATTCCGTATCATTTAACCCATTTCAAGCCGAGGGTAGAAATAACTGAATAATGGGGAGAGGAGGATGAACTGCTTCAGAGGATGCCGGCCGAAATAAAGCATCATTTGCTCACCAATCGAGAGCAAAAATACTCGACATTTTATGAATTTTACTTTTTAATGAGATTTGAGAGTTTTCTAAAGCGATATGATTTATCCAGTTTCATTTATCCCAGAATCGAATTTGAGCCATCATATTTGGCCAAAAGGCCTCATTTTCAAAATATTTCCAAAATCGCATTCAGCTCCCGAACGTCAAAGCAAATTTTTTCTGAAAATTTTAGCAACAGCAGGAACGAGAAAAAATTCTTTTGCAAAGATTTTCCACCATTTTCAATCTTTAAAAAAATCATAGGATATGACGATGCGAAAACGCATCAGTGGCCGGAAATGGGTTAAAATAAACAATTTGACTCAGAAAATACACAGCCCTGGTAGCCAAGAGATTAACCCTAATGGGGCGTGCGCCTGGGTCGGAAAAAACTGTTTATTGTTATTTTTAATCTAAACTAGACCTCATTCTGAGAATTTTGACACCAACCGCGGTCTTCTAGCGTGAGAAGACCTTTTTCTGTGATTTTTCAAAGTTTCGAATGTTTATGACGTCACGAATGTCATGCCCAGGCGGGAGGGGCGCGTGACGTCATAAACATTCGAAACTTTGAAAAATCAAAGAAAACTATCTACTCACCCAAAAAGAGAATGGCTGGTGTCAAAATTCCAAGGATGAGGTCTACTTTCGATTAAAAATTAAAAAAAAAATCAGGCGCATCCCCCATTGGACCATGGTGTCACTAGTGTCACCGAAAACATCTCAGAAACTCCACTGCTGTCCCAGGCGAGTAACCAAAATTAAATTGCAATTTTAAATATAATGGACTGCAGAATTAGTGTGGGCTATTGAAAGTCTCAAAATAGAGTTATGACAAAAATTCTAAATTTTTGTCATTTTGGATTTTTATTAACTTACAAAAACGCTGCAAATCATTGCCCAAAGTTTTATTATTTTCTGCATAGATCACCCTTCTGTATAGATCCCTCCCTACCAACCGTAGGTACCTACTACCTACTAGGGCATTTTTGAAAATTTCCAACCCAACCACCAACCAAATGGAAATGAAGGGTTTGTGAATGGAGGGAGCAAACGGTTTGTCCTGCAGAGCTCCGGGTGGTCTCAAAAATCTTTAAAAATTCAATAGGTACCTACCTACTATTTAAAATTGATGAAAAACGATACCTTTATTTGGAGAATTTTGACATTTTATGTCTTTACTATGGCACATAAATGAAAACGCTGCAAATTATTACACAATGGTTTATTATTTTTCTATATAGTCGTCTATAAAGCCACCAACCATCCGGAGATTAGACCTCTTTTGCGATTCACACTCGTGTTTCTGATTTATCGTACGTTTATTATTTTTATGGTTTATTATTTTATCATTTTAATGGTTTATTATTTTTCTATTTAATCGTCTATAAAGCCACCAACCATCCAACATGAAGAAAAATACTTGGAAAATGTCACCCCACGCATATTTAAGCAAAAACCTCTTTTTTGGCCGGTTATTTGCCCATAACTTCTATACGAATTAAGCGATCGGAATAGTTCGACGTTAGGACCAACTAGACCCAAAATGTAGTCTATGTGCGAAAGAACGGGTTTTTTAGACCGATTCTAAGGCCTTTTATGGCCCGGACGGCGGACGGCGGACGGACATTGCAAATTTGGATTCTACGCACCTTGAAACGTAAAGTGACAAAGTTTGAGGGGGGGTTATAAAAATTTTTTGCGATACGATCACATAGGCTTATTATTAGAAATAATAAACCAAAATCGCCACGCGGGGATCGTTACGCGGAAATTTCTGATGATTTTCACGTACAACCAATCGTTCCTAGGGAAAACTAACTTCCTCATTTTCCACCCCACAAAAATCGTTCACCACTCATTGGAAAGCTCTCAATTTATTAAACATAAGACATAAAATGTCTCTCGTGGTTGCGTACTTGTACGAAAGCTGTATCCACCGTTTGTGTTTTTTTTTTGAGCTAGGGCACTCTTAAAAATTTCAAACCTAAATTTCATCAACCAAAAGCTTCGCGGCACAACTAGACCCAAAATGGTGCCCATATACCAAATTTGAACCAAATCGGTACGTACCTTGAAACGTAAAACATCATATTTTGAGGGGGGGTTAAAATTTAGTTTTTCTTGCTCGATTCCAATGGCTTATTATTGAAAATAATAAACCATAATTCTAAGGCCTCTCAAAATTTGATGGTTTACGTTTCATGACTCTTTCCTGAGTTACCATGGACGAATTTTGATTTTTTTTTTCGCCCATTGCCGGCCAATGATGCGTTTTGGCATCGTCATATTTATGATTTTTTTAGGAATAGAAAATATTGGAAAATCGTTGTAGATTAATTTTTTCTCGTTTATACTGTTTCTAAACTGCTCATAAAAAATTTTCTTCAACGTTCAGGAACTCATTGCGAATTTGGAGAATTTTTTGAAAAATTGGCATTTTTGATGGTCTGGAGGAGCTTTGACCATGTGGAATTTTTCGTTACTTTGGAGAAGGAACAATACTTCTCCTCTCTTGATCCTGAATGCTTGGAATGGTGTAGAAGCCAAATACATTCAAAACAAAAAAAAAAATAAATAATGGTATTGGTTGTACAACGACGAAAATCGACGAATGCGAATACGCACCTTTGGCCGAAAGCACTTTTGTTTTGAAATTTATTGAACAATTTTGAGCTTCATTTCATGTTCATACATTCTTAAATATAATGTTTTTACATAAAAATTTCAACTTTTAAATTTATTGCTACCCTTGGCCGGAAATGGGTAGATAAATGGGTATGATGTAGTTAATGTCAGTCAGTCACTTCTAAGGGGTGAAAATTGAGGGTTGTAATTTTCAAAAGTGCCCTAGCTCAAAAATTCTCGAAATATTGTTTCTTCACCAATTTTAAATAGTATTGAATTTTTAGAATCTTTGGAGACCCCACGGAGCTCTGTAGGACAAACCGTTCGCTCCCTACGAGTACTTGAGGGTCGGACTTACGATATATCAGAAACACGAGTGTGAATCGCGAAATAGGTCTAATCTCCGTTCAAATTTTAGCTGACCGAAATGCGATCGCTGTTCGTTTTCTCGTTGTACTTAGTTTTGCGTCCTTAACAACCAGTAATCAAATTTCTAAATGAAGGAATTCTTTATTTCTTCGAATGGAGTGTGAAGCCTTTATTCCATCTAAATAAACTCGATTATGAAGCGGAAGCTGTGTTCATTGCTGGCGAGTGATCTGTACAGAAAAATAATAAACCTTCGTGTAATAATTTGCAGCGTTTTATATAGCGGAAGTAAGATGGATGGATTCCCAAAGAAAAAGAGTTAACTTTCATTTCTTTCGTAAGCTTTCCAAACTACTTTTCGGTTGGTCGTCTCGGAAGTTCGATATTTTAGACGTCTGACCTTAGAAATATTATACGTGACCTTCTAGTTGAGATGCGATGATCTTTTCGAGAAAGTGCGCGTGGCCGGCAAAAAGGACTTTCGGCTCGATGCTATTCGTTTGGGGTTAATTCTTCCGTTATCTTTCTCAGGTGCGTTTAGAAAGCCATTGCGCAGGTTTTAAACTCACCAGTTTAGGAGAGATTTCATCATTGTTGACAGTTGAGGGGGTTTCAGTTGGTCGCCGTTTGTTCCTCGTTCCGGGTTAGTATTTCCCTAACTTACAGGCGCTAAAAACTTTTTAAATTGTATCTAAATTTGGAATTTCCTAGGATTTTTGAAATTTATTTGTGCAGCGGTCTAGGGAATTGAAAAACTAAAAGATTTCTTTTTTGTAAGACGCCTAAACAGGCATAACAAATGTCAACAATAGTTATAATAATAATCAACGTCAATAATAACAGGTAATAATAATAAAATCAAGGGAAATTAGACCCTAGTCAAAACTGTTGTTCTTAAAGTCCTTAACGTTGTACAGCTCAGCTTCGATCAACATCTGTTTCATCTTCTTCTTGAAGCGGTAGGGCGGAAGGGAACGCAGCTCAGCAGGAACGCAGCTGATGAGACGCGGACCCACCTGAAGTGGATTACAGCTCAATGATGTCGCCAGGAGGGTGAATGGAGGTCGTACTTCATCTTTACATCTCCGAGCCTTTTACCACCTTATCCTGGTTGAGATGTATACAGGGTGTAACGGTTAAGCTCGTACCACCGGCCAGGGTTCGATTCTACAACTTATTTTTGACTTTTTTTGTCTCTTGACTTTTTTTTCTTAACCCCCTTAAAATCGGACTTTTTTTCACTTTTAAGATTTTTCTTCCGTATTTTCGACCTTACGCCTTTAAAACAGCCATAACTCTCTTGTTTTTCAGTTAAATTTCAAATGTAATTATACCGTTGGAAAGAGCGTTAAATTCCCTATCTCCCTAGTGATAAATAAAACTTTTTTAAGAAGACTAAGATGTTGAAAAATGAGCCCGAATAGTAAAATCTCGAAAATCCCATAGGCATAGTCAGCCGGTTACATAGTACCCTTGAAAACACGTTTTTGGAGGCTACGCGCCTGTGTGGGAACCGCCGCTGGTGTTCCCGTACAGCTTCACTGGCGTTTTGGTTTGTGAAACCATAAACCAGCAGCATATCGGCATACTCTTGATTGGAAAAAGTTGTCATGATACAAATAGATGTGTAGGCAGGTCACGAACTGATCACTGATCAGATAACTAATCTGATGTTCGGAACCTAGTGTTATTATGAACAGGGTGGTTTGATTACTTGCGATGTGGGGAGGAGGATGGACGTTAAAAACATACCTTTGACCTTATTGTCGACCGTAGTAACGTTTAACTTGGCCGATCTAGTAATAAAAAAATTGGCATACACATTAACAGAAATTAAGACAATTTTCGAAAAGTGAATTAGACAAGATATCAGTGACTGCTTTTTCGACAAGTCTTGTGTCATCATTTGACTAAGTGAGACAAAGTAGTAGTTTTGGGCAAAAATGTCTTTCGCGAAAAACGTCGATTTTTAACGGAAGATCCACGGTTTTTGGCACGGGAACGAGGATTTTACACCATCAGTCCACTGTAAAAAATTTTATGACCATACCGTTAGAAAGCTGAGATTTTGGGTCAACTTTTGGGGTTACAGTGAGAACTTGACCGGAAGTTTCAGTTAGTGTTACAAACGTTTGAAAAAACGAAAAGTTTCCGAGAACTTCGAACTAGGTTCCGAACATCAGATTAGTTATCTGATCAGTGATCAGTTCGTGACCTGCCTACACATCTATTTGTATCATGGCAACTTTTTCCAATCAAGAGTATGCCGATATGCTGCTGGTTTATGGTTTCACAAACCAAAACGCCAGTGAAGCTGTACGGGAATACCAGCGGCGGTTCCCACACAGGCGCGTAGCCTCCAAAAACGTGTTTTCAAGGGTATGTAACCGGCTGACTATGCCTATGGGATTTTCGAGATTTTACTATTCGGGCTCATTTTTCAACATCTTAGTCTTCTTTAAAAAGTTTTATTTAACACTAGGGAGAGAGAGAATTTAACGCGCTTTCCAACGGTATAATTACATTTGAAATTTAACTGAAAAAACAAGGGAGTTATGGCTGTTTTAAAGGCGTAAGTTCGAAAGTACGAAAAAAAATCTTAAAAGTGAAAAAAGTCCGATTTTAAGGGGGTTAAGAAAAAAAAGTCATGAGACAAAAAAATTCACAAATTAGTTGTTGAATCGAACCCTGGCCGGTGGTACGACCTTAACCGTTACACCCTGTATACTCAAGATAGCTATATACAAGCTGGGAATGGGGTATACAAGCTGGGAATGGTCAGCACATTGAGCTCTCTAAACATGCCACGACAGCTCTCGTTCCAGCCCAATCTTTTAATTACTCTTATTGCTTTTTTCTGGAGAACGAATATTTTTTCTGCATGAGAGGAGTTTCCCCAGAGAAGGATACCGTACATAGCTCTACTTTGGAAACAAGCGAAGTAAACCGTACGAAGCACCCCTGGGGAAACTGCACCAACCAATCTTCTCAACATGAAAATACACGACGATAATTTCGCCGAGAGCACCTCCACATGTTTGGCCCATGAAAGCCTATTATCGACTTCTATATCCAGAAGGCTGACAGAGTTTGCCATTTTTCCATTTAGCTGGCGCATAAGACTCTGAGTTTTTCCTTCATTAAGGAGTAAGGCATTCATGTGACACCATTCAGCAATTCGAGAAGTGCACCGGAATACATCTTCCTCGACTTCATACTCAAACCGACCATGGGCAATGGTCTTTATGTCGTCAGCAAAAAGTGACAGACAACCCCCGTCGTTGGTATGATACGCTAGATCGTTAATATAAACGATAAACAGGCATGGCCCTAATCCCGACCCCTGCTTGATTCCACAGGAAATGGGAGCCTCCTTCGATTTCACCCTTCATGGAAGACAATTTGACGCCATCCACTCAAGTACTGTCCTAATAACTGTCGCTGGAGTCATCAAAATCGAACAATAATTGCCAGAGAAAAATTGGAAAACCGTTTATTCAGCAAGCCAAGATCCAAAACGGATACTGTAACGATTTTGGTTTCGAATCGAGAGTTACAAAGGTTTCAGAGGTCGCTATCAACCAGGATCCGCACAATCTTTGAAAATTTCATGAAAATCGGACCTTGACTTCTTGTAGTTTTGCCTGTTTCCTAAAGGAGTTTGTGGTCGATTTTTCATTCAAGGTTCATTATTATAGAAAACAATATGTGAGGCGGAAAGCGAAAAGGGACCTCTTGTCGGCGTTCGTCGAAATGGAGTTATTGCTATTTTCTCAATCTGTATAGATTTATGAAGAATTTAAGACCAAAAGCATCCTTGTAGCTCAAAAAATGACGAAGCTACAGTATTTCAATGTTTTATAACAGAAAAAATGGATTTTGAGAAAAACGACCATAAACTTCAAAATGCTACCTTAAATTCTTAGATTCTTAAATCGATATTTTCTTATTTAGGTTACTTTCGATTCGATTCGATCTTTCAGGCCTATATACCTGGGTTCTAGAGGGTCCAAGGATTAATAATAGATAGAAAGTGAAAAATCGATACTTTCGACCTTCTTCCAGTTTTTAGCCTTTTCCTCGAAATCAGCTTTGCCGACAAGAGGTCCCTTTTCGCTTTCCGACTCACATATAAGCAAAAAACGGTGAAAATGGGATTACAAAAACGATATTCGTGGAGCTGATGATCGACCTTGCTCGGGAGCGCGTCCACACTGCACGAACACCATTAGATGGAAGTACCGACTCCAAGTAAGGAACAGCCCCGAGCAAGAACGACTATCCACACTTTACGAACATGTTTTTGAATGGCTCAAGTGTGGACGAGGCTTTAGAGAATAACAGGTATTTACCGGAGTGATGGAGCCGTAGCCGAAGAGCCTCCTTGGAATGGAAAGCAAAGCGGGTGTGACTGAAGTCTGCTTGGCTCTGAGCCTGGTGTAGATGAGAGGCGGAATGATGAACATGAGCTGCCCCATCAACAGACCTCCGAAGAGACTCATGATGAGGTCGAACCGGGGAATCACTTCTCCTACTGTCACCACTCCCAGGACTACGAACGTCCTGAGGCAGATTCTCTTCCAGCCCAAGCCTGAAAAAAGATTGGACAAAATACAAAAACGTAAATTAGGATTTTGGTTTATCATCTTCAATAATGAACATTTGGTAGATATTGAGCGAGAAATTTTTTTTAACACCATCCCCTCAAAATTGTATGGTTTACCTACGTTTCAAGGTATATGGGATTCGAAAAACGAATAAACAAAAGTCCCTTTCTTGGCTACTGTCCATCACAAACATGAAGGGTAAAATTTTCAAGACACCCTAGCTCGAAAACTTAATTATAAAGGTATTGTTTTTTCATCCCCATTTAAAATAGAATTGAGTGTTAAGAATCGAATGTGCCACCCAGAGCTCTGTAGGACCAACTGTTCGACGGACTTGAGGGTTGGACCCATAATAAATCAAAAACACAAAAAATGTGAATCGCTTTTTTTCATTTATTGGGCGCATCAACCGGTAGGTCATCAGCGCCAAACACCTTAAATTATGTACATAATTAATATTTATGGTTTACTCATGTTGCTTGGTAGATTGAGTTCGTATATATAAGGATATATTATAAGGATTTCGTGATATAAGGATAAAGACTTTAGGATCTCTTTAGGATCTCTTAGCCAATCCTGAGGAGGGTGAGGATGACTTCTTCTCGGCGCGAGTGAGAAACAGTTCCATCAGTGAATCGCAAATAAATGTCCACTGACGGAATTCGGCCAAAAATGTTCATTCAAATCCCATCTGATTAAATGCGCGCATTGATCGTTTCTTTGAATAGAGTTTCTTGTTGTACATAGTTGTGCTTCCTTATCAACCAAGAACCAAATTTCGTTATGAAGGCTCCCACAACTCTTGGGAAGCAACGTTATTGCTGGTAGGTAGTATTAACGCAGAAAAACCGAGTTCTACCGAATGTAGCAGTAAAATGGTGTAATAATTTGCAAAATAAAAAAACCATTGTGTAATTATTTGCAGCTTTTAAGTGTTTTAATGAATAAAATTCCAATAAGTTCTTCACCGTATTTTACTGATCAATTTTCAGGTTCCTGAGAATCGGTCAGATTTTTCGTTTATTTCATGTACATACATCTTCAGGTCTGATACAACAAACACAGAATAGAAACATTAGGTCACTCAATGTACTCGTACATTACTATATTAACAAGTGTGGAGAAGTTTTCCAAAAGCTGGAGTGAAGGTGGTCACATTAAGGGTTTTATGGTTTGAGAGACTGACCGTTTCTCGAGAACCTGAAAATTAATTGATAATTTTGGGAGAATCTCAATGATTTTCCAAAAATGAATTTCCTGATGATTTTGGTTTATTATTTATTGAATAAATAAGTAAATAAGTATCAATTTTATACTTATATACCTTTGGAATCGAGCAAAAATAACTGAAATTTTCATGTTTTACATTCCAAGGCATGTTGAATCAAAAAATCGAATGGGGAAAAAATTCCGTCTGCCGGCCATACTAATGTTGTATCATCAAAAATTAACTTCCCTCGACTAAACTATATTTACATTCCTGAATCCGAGCTCTTTACCACTGAGCTAAGCAAGTGAATGGGCAGGAATACGAAGACGTAGCTGGTCACAATCTCTCCACCGTTAGGAAATCTTAGGTACTTCGCTACCTAGGCAGGGATACGTGGGCTTTTTACAACCCAGAGAGTAGGCTCTATTTTTAACTGGCTTCGGAGTTTGTTGTTATTCCTTCTTAAAAGGGGCGGGGATCTGGTGACCTCAAAGTTTGTGCGAATAGGCGGTGGCTCGACTCGTGTCCTGGGGGGAGTTGTTTTGATGACATACCTAACAATAATTATTGTCCTCAGAGAATGCTCATGCTGACTGCGCCACTTTGTTGTATCATCAAAAATTAACTTCTCTCGACCTGGGATCGATCTCCAATCTTTCCAACTAAACTATATTTACATTCCTTTATACCAGTGAGTCAAGGAAGTGAATGGACAGATACGAAGAGTTAGCTGATCACAAAACTATGTAGACGAAAATTAATGAAATTTGATTTGAGAGCTCCAAATGGCTAGTCAAAAAATGTTCGTACTCTTGGCCAGTTTTTTGTGCGTTTTGGCGGACAGAACAAGAAAATTTTAGCAACATTTGAAGTCTTCAGACCTATTGATTGAACCATACTGTTGTAGATCAAATAACACCAAACATTGCTTTGAATTAGTTCCATCGTACGCACTCACCAGGGCTGATGCACAGTAAATCCTCCAAACCCTGAAACAAGGGGCTGGCGCCGATGACGATGGACACCACAATCTGGATGGTAGCGAGCACGAAGTTGACGTAGAGTGCCGAAGACGCTGGAAGCCCCTGAAGGACGTTGTAGTGAATCGCAACTCCGAAACGGCTGTAGCAGATGCTCGCGGTGACGAGGAACAAAGACCCACTCACTGTAAAACGAGAGCCGAAAAACGTGATTTCTCAGCTTAACATCAAGCAAAAGTGATATCTGAACCAAGCCTTTAGTAATTTCATTATTAATTTGAATTATTGTCGAACAAAAAAAGGGGGGGGGGTGGCAAGCCCCCCTGGACTCCCTTGGTGCTATCTACTTAATGCCTATGGCATAAATTATAAAACCATGTGTAATGTCATACATCTATGTTCGTTAGTTCTCCAATAAAGTGAGGTGTAGGAAAACCCAGAGTGGCATGAGTCATCACGAACAAGTATGAGGTGAGGAAGGGAAAGAACACGTCTTTTGACGTCACCTCTATTCCACTCTCCCCTCAACATAACAGCTAGAGTATAAAAGCCGCACTCAGGGGTCCTACATGCATTCGTACCTAGTCATTCAGACTCGTTATTTCTTGCCTTCACCTTACCTATGGCCCAGTTCTGCAGAGGAAACGGTTTGCCCCATAACCTCGCCTAACATAGGCGCCGAACCTCCATCTCCCCTTAGGGACCTCTTCAGAACAACTAGGCTGCATTATGTAAATGCTCCGCTTCCCGTCGGTCGGTCTGGGTCCAGACACTGAGGTTTGCGGATAGATAATTCAAGCACTAATCTGGATGGTCGGCCGCAAGGCGCCGCGTATCTAGTGCAAAAGCTGTAGACTTAGAGAACAATCTCTCCATTGAGTAGGGTTCAGGCTAGTTCAACAAATCAGTGCATCGAGAGGACCATCGCCCTCACTCGAATACACGCAAACACAACACCATGGAACATGTTTCAGCCAAATTTGGTGCAGAACCTTTAGTCCTAGGTAGGTATAGAAATACTTGAGTCTATCAATAAATACCTACTGTGAGCCCCGGCTCACGGATGGAATTCAAAAGTGATAGGGGCTGAGGGAACTCCATCACCCTCCCTTCCTGCAGTGGGACCAGAGGGGGCGGGCTAGTACCATCCCCGCTCCCGGACGCCAACCACCAACTACGGCGTCCACCACCAGAAGCGCTCAAGGCGCATTGACGTCATTTTCCACCAATGACGGCCGGCCATTCTCACCCTGCCGGATGCCTGGAGCCTAAGGGTGGGGACACCTCGGATGAAATCTGAATGTAGCAGCGTGGGGCGGCCATAACCCCTTCTGTCTTTGACGCTATCACCACGCTCCCCTTACTCTCAGTTAAACGTTTATCGTTACCCCTTGAAGCTATCAATCGTGGATTCCCCCTCAATTTCAAGTCCGCAGCGAGTCAGATACCCACGAGTCTTGATTAAGTCCATTCCCTTCGTCGTCCTCAGCTGGAAAGTCCTCGGCATCCAGTTGAACGATCTCCCGAAGCTCTCTTCACAACACCATCAAGGATTTCCTCCGGGCCCCGACGATGTGAGTGCAAAACTAAACCTAATTAAATTGGCCAATTGTTAGGTGTTCAAAATTGTGTAAAGTTAGTCGTTTTAAAAAGGTATAAACATTTCGAGTAGAGTCAGTCAGTAAAGTCAAACCATTTTACCTTGTAAATCGCAATTGAAAATTGTCTAAATTTAAAAGCAGGAAAGGAGGAGAAAGAATAACGCCCTGTTTGATTATAAGCATTTTTTATTTTCATATATAATTCACATGTACATGTTGGTTTCGAGTCACCTTTGCAACATTTAAAGTCATTGAAGTTCCTATTAGTTGTAAATTTTGCATTTCTTTTTATCTACCTAAATTCCGTAATCAGACAGGTTGAACGTGCACAACTTTAGAGTTCGTGCACCGCTATAAATTTCGTGCACTTGGCTTCACCTCGTGCACAATTACACTTTCGTGCACTATACTCATTTCGTGCATTGCACCTTTATCGTGCATTTATTATTCCCTTCAGGAACAACATCGTAAGTCCTTCAGACCGAGTCACACTCAGTGATCTCACAGTAGTCAGGCCCTTCAGGTTTTATTTTGATCTTAGAAAATATTACGTACCTTCGAGCCGCTACAACCACCTACCAGGTAATTATCTAAATTTAACTTCATTTCATTTTATTAGAATATTACCTTACTTATGTCAGAATAGCCTCTCAACCTATTTTTGGGTTGGTTTCCAACAGAACTCTAGTATTAAATTTCAAATAGTCATTCAGAGCCCTCAGCTAAATAACCAATTTAATTAACTAGACCTGGAGCTTACACTACTTAATCATTCATCATAAAATAAAGCCTACTTATTTTATACTGGAAAAATTACCGTCTCTAGGGAAAAGTAATAATATGCTTTCTCAATAATTGTTTGTTGGCGTGTAACAAGGCGTATTTTCCAACCCTTATCAATAGGGTATTAATAGGGTAAGGGGCAAAAAATTGGCAACGTGAGTTAGAATAAAATGTTGGATAAATCAATAGCTTTTCAATGAGTGGTAAACGATTTCAGTGGGTTGAATAATACAAATGTTACATTGTCCCTAGCAACATAATATATTATCTAAAATGCATCAAGAATAGAGGGGGTCACTATTTTTGTACCTGACACAATTTTGAGACCTTTTTTGGCCAGTTAGCTCACGGCTACAACATGTTCCATGTTAAAAACGTCTGCCAAGTGGGTCACATAGCATCCTCGTATCCATAACCCAATTGTATAGATGATCCGATGCATAGTAGTTAATCTCAAAACACCAATCTCTAAGTACCTTCCACTACCCTCATAGGGGACCATCTACACGCTAATTTGAACAATCCTGAGAAATTTCGTCGAATTCTGATGGTAAATGTAAAAGTTATGGCTGTTATAAGGAAGTCACGTTTGCGCATGCGCAGTGGCTGCTATCAGTCCGGCAGTGATGATTTTCATAGAGGACCATCTACAACCTGATCCGCATAACCCCGGAAAATTTCATCGAAATCGGATGTGATATTTAGAAGTTGTGGCTGTTGCAAGGATTTCATGACAGACAGACAGTCAGACACGGAACCAGGTTCAGAAAGGTCTAAAACGTAAAACTCAAGGGGAAATTTTGATTTTGGAGAACTTTTTTTTCAACCTTGAAAAGTGAAAACAAAGCTTCCGCTACCTCGGAAGCAATATAGCACAACGGTTGTAGAATAAGGCCTGGGCAGAGTACACATGATTTTGTCGCATACACACACAGACATACACCAACGGTTTTTCTTTCGAGGAGTTGGATTCTGACTGGTCTAGTACGTGGTTATTTTTTGAGTCTTGTCCTCCTTCACCCCAGATTAATTGCATAAGGACGCCCAAGTCTTACTGCGGGACATCCTAATAAGAAAGTCTGCCAATTGGGTGTGGCACATAGCTTCCTCGTATCCATGACCTGGTTGTATAGATGATCCGATGCACAGTAGCTAATCTCAAAACATCAAATCCCAAATACCTTGCACTACCATGATAGGGGACCATCAACTCCCTAACGTACAATCCCTGAAAAATTCATCAAAATCAGATGAAGTATGCAGAAGTTATGGCTGTTACAAGGATTTTACGTTTGCACATGCGCAGAGGCTACTATTGATTTTGGGGCCAAGATTTTTATAGGAGACCATCTACACGCCAACCTGCACAATCGCTGAAAATTTCATCGAAATCGAACAGTAACTCTTGCCCGTTACAAGGATTTCATGAGAGAAACAGACACGAAACGTATAACGCGGATGGAAATTTTGATTTTGAAGACTTTTTTTTTCTTTCAACTTTGAAATGTGAAAACATTGCTTCCGCTACTTGGTAGACTCAGAAGCAAAAGTCGGGTCGGATGGGGGTTTCAGAAAAATTGTTACAAGTGTAATACTTGCAACAGTTGCAAGTTAGTCGTAGAAACAGTCTCAAAAGTTAGGACCATTAATTCTGGGACACTCTGTATAATAAGTAAGTAAAACTAATGATGAAATCCACTACTGAAATGTAATCTAGGAAAAAGTACTCTTGGATAATACAACGTATAATTGAATGCTAACCTTCAATACAGAAGTGTTATGCAAACAGTTTTCGTGTTTTTGAAGGCGTTTATGAGAAATGAGAAACCCGTACGAGGAGGTATTTCATGTTTTAATGCATCATTACACTTCCCCACAAGATTGGATGGTGAAATGTTACTCTACCAAATTTAGGGGTTGTCTTGCATAGGCCCGAGCTTGTCAGTTTCTGACATTAATTCAAAATACTTATTTGATGTGCTGAAACCGAATCCGAGGTGCGTTTTTAGGACGCCCCACAGTAAGACTTGGGCGTCCTTATGCGATCGATCTGGGGTGAAGGAAGACAACACTCAACAGAAAAAAAAAATAACCACACAGTAATCCGTTTTAGACCATTCTGAATCCAAATCCGCGAAAAAACCATAGGTGTATGTCTGTGTGTGTGTGTGTATGTGTGTGTGTATGTGTGTATGTGTGTGTGTAACAAAATCTTGTGTACTCTGCACAGGCCTTAGTTCTCAACCGATTTTCCTGGTTCTTTTTTTGTTCGTCGCGGAAAACTATCTAGTTGTGCACTACGTCGCCGGAATTTCGAATTTTGCCTTTGAAGGGGGGGAAAGGGGGGGTTAATGCTCGAAAAACGTGCGTTTTTGGGCATAATCTTGTGTACTCTGCCCAGGCCTTAGTTCTCAAACGATTTTCGTGGTTCTTTTTTCGTTTGACGCGTAATACTATCTAGTTGTGCACTACGGCACCGGAATTTTGGATTTTGCTTTTTAAGAGGGGGAAAGGGGGGGTTAATGCTTAAAAAACGTGCGTTTGCGTGCATAATCTTGTAAACTCTGCCCAGGCCTCAATTTCCAACCGATTTGCGTGTTTCTTTTTTTGTTTGACTCAAATAACTTCCGAGTTGTACATGATTTTACCAGAGTACCAAAATTCGCAAGGGGAGGGGGTGAGCGGGGGGATAATATTCACAAAATATCCGATTTTTCAATATTTTGGTTCCTTTACTACTTACTAATTGTACCCAAGCTTTGAAATTGAGGAAAAATTCTCATTATACCTCCGAATTTTCATGAATTATTCTCTGTACCACCATGGAACTAATAGTGGTGCCACCATGGTGCCATGATGCCATAAACCGCTTATTTCGTGGTTTTTGCTTCCGAGTCTACCAAGGTAGCGGAAGCTTTGTTTTCACTTTTCAAGGATGAAAAAAAAAAGTTCTCCAAAATCAAAATTTTCACTCGCGTTTTGCGTTTTAGACCTTTCTGAACAATTTTGGTTCCGTGTCTGTGTGTCTGTGTGTCCGTGTGTCTGTGTGTCTGTCATGAATTCCTTGTAACGCGCATAACTATACGAAGTTATTGTCCGATTTCGATGAAATTTTCAGGGATTGTGCGGGTTGGTGTGTAGACGGTCCCCTATGAAAATCATCATCCCCGGACTGATAGAAGCGACTGCGCATGCGCAAACGTGAATTCCTTGTAACGGCCATAACTTCTACATTTTCCATCCGATTTCAATGAAAATTTCAGAGATGTTACAAATTAGTATTTAGATGGTCCCCTATGAAAATCATCATCCCCGGACTGATAGAAGCAACTGCGCATGCGCAAACGTGAATTTCCTTGTAACGACCATAACTTCTACATTTTCCATCCGATTTCAATGAAATTTTCAGGGATTATGCGGATTAGATTGTAAATGGTCCCCTATGAAAATCATCACCCCCGGACTGATAGTAGCCGACGCGCATGCGCGAACGTAAAATCCGTGTAACAGCCGTGCGTACGTCAGAATCTCAAATTCTACACTGTCTACTGTCAGGCGCCCGTAGCACATTCGCAGCGTGTCAAACAATCATCCAAGGGGTCACGGGTACGACTCCCAGCCATACCAAGAAATTTTTTGATTTTTTGAGTAGTGATTCACTTACATTTTTCATCCGAATTTGATGAAATTTTCTAGGATTATCCAGAGTAGCGTGTAGATGGTCCCCTATGAGGGTAGTGAAAGGTACTTAGAGATTGGTATTTTGAGATTAACTACTATGCATCGGATCATCTATATAATCGGGTTATGGATACGAGGAAGCTATGTGCCACACCCACTTGGCAGACGTTTTTTTTGTGTTTCACCTTGAATACGGATGTGAACTTCGACGGACTGCCTACCAAAACTAACAGATGAAAGTTCAATGTTACGACGTATTTCCGCTTTGGTGCCAGATTGACACCATTGGTGGTGGTGGTGGTGGTGGGGGGGGGTGAACTCGAATTCGCATGTTGGGTATCGTAGATCATGGATTTTAAAATGCTCTTCAGATTCGAAGCTCCCATGCCGCTAGAAATGTTAAGGTGGATAACTGTGGGGGAGGGGGGGTCAGTATTTCTTGCCTAAAGTAATAAATAAATTACATCGAGTGAAACAGTTTTATTTCACCTAGAATACGGATGTGAACCTCGACGGACTACCTACTAAAACTAATAGATGAAGGATCAATGTTACGACGTATTTCCGCTTTGGTGCCAGACTGGCACCATTGTTGGCGTTGGGAGGTGGTGGTGGGGGGGGGGGTGAACTCGAATTCGCATGTTGGGTCCCTTGCCGCTAGAAATGTTATGGTGGATAAAGATGAGGGGGGGGGGGTCACTATTTCTTGCCTAAAGTAATGAATAAATTACATCGAGTGAAACAGTTTTATCGCTTACCAACTGGTTTAACTGATCTAATGCTTATCCAATGGGACGTCCCCTGGAATGCATGCATTACTAAACAATATGTTTTTAACTCGCTTTTTCAGTATAATAGCGCACTTTTTTCCATCCCAAGCTTTTCAGTAATTTTCAATGTACTCACTTTCAGAATAAATCATGCCTTCCCAAGGTGCCTAACTTATCCCTTCCAATCTCTCGTTTTCTCTTGTAATTTTTTGTATTTTTGTCATTTCTTTTACAATTTTTACAAATTTCTGTAAATTTTATAATTTTGATTTCTCTTGTATTTTCAGTAATTTCTTGTAACTTTTGCTGCACCTTTCACGAGTGTAGAATGGAAAAATTCCATTAGATCTGAAGCTTGTGACGACATTTTTCGACGTCTGGATTTGTCGAAGGTGCGATATATAGCATTTTCACGTCAAATTGGAGGTTTTCCATTTCAAATTGGAGGTTTTACACATCAATTTGGATGTTTTACACATCAATTTGGAGGTTGTACATTTCAAATTGGAGGTTTTACACATCAAATTGGAGGTTTTACATTTCAAATTGGAGGTTTTACACATCAAATTGGAGGTTTTACATTTCAAATTGGAGGTTTTTGCACATCAAATTGGAGGTTTTACATTTCAAATTGGAGGTTTTTGCACATCAAATTGGAGGTTTTACATTTCAAATTGGAGGTTTTACACACCAATCTGGAGGTTTTACAATTCAAATTGGAGGTTGACGGAAATACATGATTTAATTCTGGGAAAGCAATAAACAAATTAGCGAGTGAAACGTAACATTCAACAAGTAAGAATGAACATAATGAAAGGAAAAGAATGAACAAATTTTTCAACGTAAGTCTCTCCCTGCAGCAGCGGCTGTCAGGTCTATCATCATTCTCATAACATAATTCGTGCAGTCCGATGTGGTGACAGTTGCAACGCATCGGGTTATCGTGTCACACAGGTCGTGGTTTGTTTGGGGTTCACTGAGGATTTGTCTTGCTGACAACTTGATTTTTGAAAAGCAGTGCTCCACTGGATTCAAGTTGGGTGAGTAGAGGGCAGATATTGCACGTTAAACCCCAATTTGAAATGTAAAACCTCCAAATTGATGTGTAAAACCTCCAAATTGATGTGTAAAACCTCCAATTTGATGTGTAAAACGTCCAATTTGAAATGGAAAACCTCCCTCCAATTTGAAGTGAAAATGCTATATTTTGAAAACAAGCTATAATCATGTAAAAGCAAGCTGGACATAAAAAAGGACCTCGGATTAGGATTCAGCATATCAAATAACGTAAGAAATCGACAAGCTCAGGTCGGATGCCAAACAACCCCTAAATGTTGTAGAGCAGTGCGATTCATTAATTAATAGCATACTTGTCTATGAAGAATTAAAATAGTGTGCAATTTGGAAGATTTCAGAGTCGAACAAGAAAGAAACACTCAAATCAGTTGAAAATTGAGGCTTGGGCAGGGTTTACAAGATTATTAACCCCCCTTTCCCTCCCTTAAAAGGCAAAATTCGAAATTCCGGTGACGTAGTGCACAACTAGATAGCTTTCCGCGTCGAATAAAGAAAGAACCACGAAAATTGGTTGAAAACTAAAGCCTGGGCAGAGTACACACAATTATGCACGAAAACGCACGTTTTTTTTTAGCATTAATCCCCCCTTTCTACCCCGTAAAAGGCAAAATTCGAAATTCCGGCGACGTAGTGCACAACTAGATAGCTCTCCGCGTCGAATAAAGAAAGAACCACGAAAATTGGTTGAAAACTAAAGCCTGGGCAGAGTACAAACGATTATGCACGAAAACGCACGTTTTTTGAGCATTAATCCCCCCCTTTCTGCCCCTTGAAAGGCAAAATTCGAAATTCTGTAGTGTACAACTAGATAGTTTATAGTGAACGGACCCCTAAATGTTATAGAGCAGTGCGATTCATGAATTAATGGTATACTTATCTATGAACGCAAGGAATATAGCTTTGCCGAGTTGATCCTTATTTTTCATGTCCATTTGAATAGTGAGCACCATAGGATGGATGTCGAACTGCAAAAGGATCACAAAAATTTGTATAATATCAACACAAATTATGTTTTAAAGCCAATAGCATTTGAAACAATAAATTTCTTCAAGGGCTTCTGTGGGAAATGCGTTGAGGAATCGATCCTTGAAGTTTATGCTTCGAATGAGTCACCATTTATAGTTTTGTTAGCATTTACCTGAAATTGTATGCTTATTTGAATAACTTACCTGAAAAGCAAGGATTCCGTAGGCGATGGCGAGGCTTTCCCAGCTGATCTGTGGAATGAAAGGTTCTTCCACTGCAGGGCTGTCCAGTAAACTGTACCACGTGAGAGCTGAAGAGACCAGCACGATCATAACTGAACCACATCCCAGCCACCTGCAGGAAAATTTCGCAAATTCACTAATCTTACGGAAAAGTGAAATTGTAATTTTATTCCTATGGACTCCTCTTTTATTTTCAGAGCAAACGAGAAAACAAAAATGTTGTAAGCTTTCCGTCATCCAATTTCTGATTCGAGACCTCCATAAGGCTGGACCCCACATGCCCGAGCCGAGCCCGCACCGAGCCCGACCCGCGACACGGCCGTGTGTACGTTACGGAGTAGGGAGGCCTCACATTTCCGAGTCAGGACCGAGCGCGGTCAGTCACGATTTGAAGCTCGAGTCGTAATGTTGGCGAATTTTAAAAACAGTTGCGGAAGCTTTGTTTTCTGATGTACCTACAACGAAATCGAGGATGTAATAACTTATGTTTGCCAGGGGGGGGGGGGGGCTGGAGGAGGGCCACTTTGGCCATAATCCCTTCCTGGTTTTGTAAACAAATTCGTGCAATCAATCAATCATCTTTGTGCCAAATTTTAGGGAGCTCAGGAACAGCCTCTCTGGCTCTCATACCCTCTAACTCATTATTAGCAAAAATTCAGTTGTTGAGATGTCCAGCATTCCATGACATTTTCATTAGTGCGCTGTTGTCACGAATACCATTTTAGAACTTTCAGTGGCCAATATCAGAGCGCAGGTCGATAGTTGAAATCCAATGTATGTATAGGATTTCCAAGTATAATTCGGAATTTTTCAGACCAATTTTTCTAAATTTCCAAACCATTTTCAGAATTTTTCAAACCATATTCAGAATTGTCCAATCCAGTTTCAGAACTTTCCAATTCAATTTCAGAACTTTCCAAGTCAAATACAAAATTTTCCAAGTGCAATTCAGATTTTTCCAAAACAATTTCAGAATTTTCCATTTCAATTTCAGAATGTGATCAATGTTTGTGTGCGGTAATATATAGCATTTCCAAGTCAAATTACTTAATCCTTTTCCAAACCAAATTAATCCTTTTACAAACGAAATCAATCTTTTTCCAAACCAAATTAATCTTTTTCCAATCGAAACTAATCCTTTTCCAAACCAAATTAATCCTTTTCCAATCGAAATTAATCCTTTTCCGCGATTGCGAACCTCCTCAATTAACTTTTCCAGGTCCATTGCTATCCGAGGCACGTCCGTGCAAAACTAAACAAAAGTAGTTTGAGACGGTGCGGGCTCGTGTCGGAGGGACGGTGCGGAAGAGTGGGGACTTCCCCATAAGATTTCCCATGATTACTTCCTATCCGTGTGTCGTCCGTCACTCGGACGTCGCACGGTGCGGACTCGGCTCGGGCATGTGGGGTCCAGCCTTAAGGCTGTAAATCGATAAGGTAGTGCAACGTTTCAAAACTCCCAGCGATGTGTCAGTTGCGAAGCCTGATGACCGTTGACACTTGTCTTTTGATTGTATTCGTAGCTGAATGGAGTCGAACATAAATGTTTTATAAGGGTGGAAGGATCAACTAGTTCTGGGACACAAAATGAATGTCATGTTCACAATGGCAACTAAAAAAATAGCTTCTAATTGAATTTTAATTAGGTGAATATCTATCGTGCAGAGTGAATCGTCCCTATACCTGGTAAACCATGTAAGTCGGTATTTTTTCGAAAATAAGGTTTTGAGCTTTTCGGGTAAATTAGGGTCTCTTGGTTCATTTAGTGAAGCCGTTTTCCAATCTGAAGAATAGTTTTTTATCCAGGAAGCATTAAAAAAACGTCTGCCAAGTGGGTGTGGCACATAGCTTCCTCGTATCCATAACCCGATTATATAGATGATCCGATGCATAGTAGTTAATCTGAAAACACCAATCTCTAAGTACCTTTCACTACCCTCATCTACACGCTAATCTGGACAATCCTAGAAAATGTCATCAAATTCGGACGAAGAATGTAAGTGCGGTAGTGATGGGAATGAAAAAATTTCATAGCCAGACTGGGAATCGAACCTGGAATTCCTAGGTGTGAGTCCAGTACTTTGCTTACTGATCTACAGAGGGGTTTGTAGATTGGCTTTGAGATCCTCAGCTCAGACGCAACTGTTACGGCTGTTACAAGTATTTTACGATTGCGCATGCGCAGAGGCTACTGTAAATTTTAAGGCCTTGATTTTCATTGGGGACCATCTACAACCTAATCCGCGTAATCCCTGAAAATGTCATCGATATCGGGTAGAAATTGTGGAAGTTATGGCTGTTACAAGCAATTCACGTTCGCGCATGCGCATCGGCTACTATCAGTCCGGGGGTGATGATTTTCATAGGGGACCATCTAAACACTAATCTGTAACATCCCTGAAAATTTCATTGAAATCGGATGAAAAATGTGGAAGTTACGGCCGTTACAAGAAAATTAACGTTTGCGCATGCGCAGTGACTACTATCAGTCCGAAGGTGATGATTTTCATAGGGGACCATCTAATCACTAATCTGTAACATCCCTGAAAATTTCATTGAAATCGGATGGAAAATATAGAAGTTATGGCTGTTACAAGGAATTCACGTTTGCGCATGCGCAGTCGCTTCTATCAGTCCGAGGATGATGATTTTCATAGGGGACCGTCTACACACCAACCCGCACAATCCCTGAAAATTTCATCGAAATCGGACAATAACTTCGTATAGTTATGCGCGTTACAAGGAAATCATGACAGACACACAGACACACAGACAGACAGACACGGAACCAAAATTGTTCAGAAAGGTCTAAAACGCAAAACGCGAGTGAAAATTTTGATTTTGGAGAACTTTTTTTTTTCGTCCTTGAAAAGTGAAAACAAAGCTTCCGCTACCTTGGTAGACTCGGAAGCAAAACGTGTCGGTTACCTCTTTTTTCGCCGGAAAACCATGTAAGTCCTGTGTATGCCTTCATAAAAGTGAGCAGCCCACGCTGGTGGCAAGTTTCCATCAAAGATAGTCAGTTTTTTTCTTTTTTGCTTCCGAGTCTACCAAGGTAGCGGAAGCTTTGTTTTCACTTTTCAAGGACGAAAAAAAAAGTTCTCCAAAATCAAAATTTTCACTCGCGTTTTGCGTTTTAGACCTTTCTGAACAATTTTGGTTCCGTGTCTGTCTGTCTGTGTGTCTGTCTGTCTGTCTGTCTGTGTGTCTGTCTGTCTGTCTGTCTGTGTGTCTGTCTGTCTGTCCGTCTGTCATCAATTCCTTGTAACGCGCATAACTATATGAAGTTATTGTCCGATTTCGATGAAATTTTCAGGGATTGTGCGGGTTGGTGTGTAGACGGTCTCCTATGAAAATCATCATCCTCGGACTGATACAAGCGACTGCGCATGCGCAAACGTGAATTCCTTGTAACAGCCATAACTTCTACATTTTCCATCCGATTTCAATGAAATTTTCAGGGATGTTACAGATCAGTATTTAGATGGTCCCCTATGAAAATCACCACCTTCGGATTGATAGTAGCTACTGCGCATGCGCAAACGTGAAATTCCTTGTAACGGCCATAACTTCCACATTTTCCACTCGATTTCAATGAAATTTTCAGAGATCTTACAGATTAGTATTTAGATGGTCCCCTATGAAAATCGCCACCTTCGGACTGATAGTAGCCACTGCGCATGCGCAAACGTGAATTTCGGGTTGTTGGGGTAGGGTAATAGAGGGTGTTTTTATCTCTTCGGAGCCCTTCTTATCCCTATCCAAGTCAAGGTCATGCGTCCCCGTCGCACAACCCGGGCCCCCTGGGATAAATAGAGGTGGTCCTATTAGGTTTCCCTGATGGACCCCTCTTGAAGTTCCAGGGGTGGCTGAATGACCCTCTGGCGACTAGGGAGGGGACCCCTGTCAACGGGTTCCCTGACCCTTTATTGAAAGCGCCCCCTCGTTATGGACCAAACCCCGGAAATGCCTCATAACCCCCGCCAGCCCATTGGCTCGCGGGGTATTAGGGGAGGCGCTCAGAGGCGCCCCAGGCAGGGGCGTCGGCCATCCTCACCCTCCTCCTCTTCCTCGTCATCCCAACCCTCTTCCTCTTCCACTGCCTCTTTGAACCACCAGTGTTCCCATTGTGAGCGGGCATTCACTACCAGGTCCGGCCTTGGTCTCCACATCAGCCGGAAGCATCCTGTTGCTGCTAATGCTGCTATTGATATTGAACGAATACAGCACAGGTATGCTTCCGAGGAATTGCGCAGGATGGCGGCAGATGAGGCAGTGGCTGTGCGCAATGGGGTACGTAATATTAATGT
Organism: Apolygus lucorum; assembly: GCA_009739505.2. Lineage (NCBI taxonomy): Eukaryota > Metazoa > Arthropoda > Insecta > Hemiptera > Miridae > Apolygus > Apolygus lucorum. The sequence continues at coordinate 56,686,067 of CM019183.2, read as the reverse complement.
TTATCTGAATGAACGTTTTCCAACGCGCACAGTCATTGCCATCAAGAACATCCGCCTGAAGCCCCACTATAAGCAGCTTGTCCAGGAAGCTATCCTGGCAAATAGCAGTGGGGCTTCTCCCGCATCTCCTATTGCTGATGTGGAGCAGCAGCCTGCCATTCAGTATCCCTCCCCCGGGACCTCCGGTCTTCTTGCCGATCTGAAGACCGAAGTCTTGAGGCTCGGGGGGCAGGTAGGTCGTATTGAAGGCTATGAAAGCACCTACCTGCAGGATCTGGTGAGGCGGGCTGCTGAAGGGCTGGATAACCTGGAAGATGAGGTTGCAGCCTATTTAGGGAGAATCTTCCCGCGGGTTGGGGATGCGACCGTGACGCAGCACCAGGGGGGACCTCCTCCCAGAGTGGTGTTGCGTGGAGGTCGCAGAGCAGCTAAACAAGCGAGACAGAGGGAGTAACACCGGGTTCAGAGTTTGTGGAGGAAGCATCCGGCGCGTGTGGCTGCGGAGGTACTGGAGGAGCCTGGGGAAAAACAAGTTCAACCCCCTCTCCAGGAGTTTGTGGATTTCTGGGAACCACTTTTGAGTGCTCCCAGTCACGACCCTGGGGAGCGTGTGGTTCCCCCAGTCTCCACCAGGGATTCCTTGCGCAGCATAATGTGCTCGCCGGTGCTGTCTGACGAGGCACACAAGTGCCGTGTCAAGAACTCCACTTCCGCTGGACCCGAAGGTGTTTCTGCCCGACGCTGGAATAAAGCACCAAAAACGATTAAGCTGCTCATCCTCAACCTGCTCCTCCTTGCGGGAAGACCCCCGAAAGCGTTAACCCGTACCCGGACCGTGTTTATCCCCAAGAAAGGGGGAAGTGGGCCTGGAGGCTATCGACCGATCTCTGTGTCCTCGGTAGTCTTCCGCCACTTCCAAAAAGTACTGGCATCTCGCCTCCAGGTGGCTGGTGTCATTGGTGATGTCCAGAGAGCGTTCCGGTCAGCGGATGGCACAGCGGAGAACCTTACAGTTCTCCAAACTGTCATCTCGCTGGCCCGTATTAAACGCCGGCAATTACATCTCGCCGCTCTGGACGTCGCTAAGGCCTTTGACACAGTCAGTCACCTTGCCCTGACCGATTGCCTTCGTGGTGTCGGGGCCCCATCTCGGTTAATCGAGTATGTGGCCTGTCTGTACCAGGAAGGCGTGACGGTCCTCGAGGCAGGAGGTGAGGTATCAGGGGATATACGGATCGGGCGTGGGGTACGCCAGGGGGTCCCCTATCGCCACTCCTCTTCAACCTGGTCGTGGATACGGCCTTGGGTAAGCTGCCCACTGAAGTAGGGTTTGATCTCGCCCCTGGGGTGCGAGTAGGAGCATTGGCATTTGCCGATGATGTTATCCTACTCGCAGAAACCCGTGAGGGCTTGCAGATCGCCCTCAATGCATTTGCTAAGCAGCTAGCCAGGTGTGGACTTGTGGTTAACCCCGATAAGTGTGGGTCGGTCTCCTTGGTCCCGTCGGGTCGCCAGCATAAGGTGAAAGTTGTGGATGGGGGTTTTGTCGTAGGACAATCTCCCATTCCATCTCGATCCGTGCTGGAGGTTTGGCGGTACCTTGGAGTCGACTTCATGGGGGTAGCCACCATTACTACCAGCCGTGTGGACCTTGGTAGAGCGCTAGCTCGCGTTACCAAGGCTCCATTGAAGCCACAGCAGAAGCTGCGCCTCCTCCGCACGTACTTACTGCCAAAGCTAACCTATGGGTTAGTCTTTGGCAGGCTTACGGCGGGGAGGCTGCAACAATTAGATCGAGAAGTTCGCTCTGCTGTGCGCTCTTGGCTGAAGTTCCCTCCTGGTGTCCCAAGTGCCTATTTTCACGCACCGGTCAAATCCGGTGGGCTTGGCATTGTGTCTCTCTCGGCATGTATCCCTTCACTGCGCCGCCGGCGCCTGCTAGCCCTTCAGGGGTCGAGCTGGGAGGTCGCCCGTGCGGCTGCTGATCTTGATTTTGTCAGGCAGCAGTTAGCATGGTGCGACCGAGCAACACCATCTGCTCCAAAACCCAGTTCGTCTGCTGAGTTTGCTGCTGCGCTGCATGAATCGGTGGATGGTAAAGAACTCCGACAGTGCTCCGAAAGCCTTGTCTCATCCCAATGGGTAGATTGGGCTTCGGAGGGCATTGGGGCCCGCGACTACCGACACTTTCACGCCATCCGCGTGGCATCTTTGCCAACTGCGGTGCGGTGTTCGAGAGGTAGTCGCGGGACAACGCTACCCCTTTGCCGTGCCTGTCGGAGTCGAAATGAACACCTGTATCATGTGGTGCAGCAGTGTCCACGAACTCATGGTGGCCGCATCCTACGTCATGATGCGGTTGCCAAGCAGATAGCAGGTGCATTGTCATCTAGCGGCTGGGATGTTGAGAGGGAGAGATTGTATCACATGCCAAGTGACCAGGGTAAGAAGTCCGACATTGTTGCTGTCAAGCCCGACCAGTCTTGCATTATCCTGGATGTCCAAGTTGTCAATGGCAGCTTGGACATGGAGCAGACTTGGCGGGCCAAGATAAGGAAATATGACACAAATGATTTACGGCAAGCAGTGTCGGAGCTAAAAGGAGTGGCACCCAACAACATCAGGGTGATGGCTGCAACCTTGTCGTGGCGCGGTGTGTGGTGCGGGAAAAGTGCCACGGAGTTGCGCGAGTTGGGCATCTCAGTAGGCGTACTCCGTGGTATCACCACCCGTGTCCTGCTCGGCTCATATTTGAACTGGTGGTCGTTTTATAGAGGCACTTCCCTTCACCCTTCTCTCCCACCCCCACCTTCCTCATCTTCCCTCATCCCTAGGGCCGGCGTCGGGTGAGTCCTGGGCGTCCTCCCCATTATTTTATTTATTTATTTATTTTATTTTTTATGGCGTGCCCCCTCCGTCAAAAAAAGACATTTTGGAGATTTAAAAAAAAAAAAAAAAAAAACTGCCATAACTTCTACATTTTCCATTCGATTTCAATGAAATTTTCAGGGATGTCACAGAGTAGTGTTTAGATGGTCCCCTATGAAAATCATAGAGAATTGTTTTTCATAGAGGGATTCATTCATAGAGGAACGGTCTCCTGTGACACAGACGAGGCTTCAATAGCGCAGAGGATTGATTCTTGTTTGTGCTCTAAGGATCGCGGGTTCGAATCCCAGTCGAGGCTAAGAATATTTTTGATCCAATCACATACATCCACTCACTCAATTTTTCATCCGAATTTGATGAAATTTTCTAGGATTGTCCAGATTAGCGTGTAGATGGTACCCTATGAGGGTAGTGAAAGGTACTTAGAGATTGGTGTTTTGAGATTAACTACTATGCATCGGATCATCTATACAATCGGGTTATGTATACGAGGAAGCTATGTGCCACACCCACTTGTTTTTTCATGTAAAAGTTTACAAAATTCATAAATGGAGTTTGGAGAAAGTGATCATAAATAGAAACCTTTTTATAAGGCTCAATTTCAGCAATAAATTCCACTCCTTGTGTTCTGCAGACACGTGATTTTCCATACTGAGGCCAACCTTAAGATCACGATCTACCTACGTGTTTTTTGGTTTATTATTTTCAATAATAAGCCTTTGGAATCGAGCAAGAAAAAAAAATTTTTAACCCCCCTCAAAATTTGATGTTTTACGTTTCAAGGTACGTAGAATCCGAAAATCGAATAAAAAAATTTCCGCCGTCCGCCGTACGCCGTCCGCCGTACGCCGTACGCGGCACTTTTCTTAGCAACACTGGACCGATTTGGTTCAAATTTGGTATATGGGCTCCATTTGGGGGATAGTTGTGCCGCGAAGCTTTTGGTCGATGTAGGTCACTTCTAAGGGGTGAAAATTAAGGGTTGAAATTTTCAAGAGTGCCCTAGCTCGAAAACTCTCGAAATAAAAGTATCGTTTTTTCACCAAATTTAAATAGTATTGAATTTTTAAAAATTTTTGAGACCACCCGGAGCTCTGTAGGACAAACCGTTCGGTCCCTACGAGTACTTGAAGGTTTTCCTTCGATAAAACAGAATCATGAGTGTGAATCGCAAAAGAGGTCTAATCGCCGTTCAAATTTTATCTGACTAAAATGCGATCGCTGTTCATTTCTTCGATTTGTATACAGTTTTGCCTTCTGCGTAACCAGTAATCAAATTCCCATATCAAGCTTTCTATTTTTCGAATCGAGTGTGAAGCGTTTAGTTCTTTCTAATAAACTTGATTGTGAAGGTGTGAAGCCATTATAGTGTGGTAGGTAGTACCTACCAATAGTTGGTAGGTAAAAAAAAGATGGTAGGTAAAACAATGTTTGTAGGTAAAAAACGCTGCAAATCATTGCTCACTGATCAGATCACTGATCAGCTGAGTGAGCTCCGCAGCCATTTTCAATGCTATTGTATGGAAGTGCTCTTCCAGGCGTCTCCAGCATTCGAGGATATCTTCTTCACTCCTCACATCACTGATCAGCTGAGTGAGCTCCAAAGCCATTTTCAATCCTATTGAATGGAGGTGCTCTTCCAGGCGTCTCCAGCATTCGAGGAGATCTTCTTAACTCTTCAGATCACTGATCAGCTGAGTGAGCTCCGAAGCCATTTTCAATCCTATTGAACGCAGGAGCTGAAATTTGAGAGGGAAGGTCAAGGGAGAATACAGATGGTGGTAGGTGCTATTGATGGAGAACCAGTGATCTATACAGAAGGATGATCTATACAGAAAATAATAAACCTTTGAGCAATGATTTGCAGCGTTTTTTACTTACCTACCTAAGATCACGTGTTTTTCCGCATTCTTTCTAAATTATTTTTACATTATTTAGGAGGATATTTTAGATGAATTGATTGATTTTGTTGGCTGTTTGACCTAGCTGTAATGCTGATGTTAGAAAGAACAACAAGAGATTAGTAGTGTGCTATTGGTCTGCTTATGTTTTACAGGAAACTCTGTAAAATTAATGATACAAGAGATAATAATGAGATAACCATTAAGGAAATCCAGCTCTGACCAATCCCTAACCCATCCTCAATCCACCCCTAGTCCATCTATAACCCATCCCCAGCTCATCCCTAACCCAGCCTTGACCTATCCCAACCCCTAACCCGTCCCTAGCCCATCTCCAACCTATCCTTAACCCCTATCCCATCCCTAACCTAACTCATACCTAACCCATCCTCAATCCATCCCTAGTCCATCTCCAACCCATTCCTAACCCATCCATAGTCCATTTCTAACCCAACCCAGCCCTGACCTATCCCAACCCCTAACTTATTCCCAGCCCACCCCTAACCCATCCCTAGCTCATCCCCAACATATCCCTAACCCCTAACCCCTAACCCATACCTAATTCATCCCTTGTTTTAATGAAACGAAAGTACCTAGTTGCCTAACACTTAAATTCAATGCATACCTACCTAGTTACGGTTGTGATAGGTAAAGTGTTCCTGTAAGTAATGGTTGTAATTTAAGAAATGGTAATTGAGGAATTGGTAGTATATTGAATAATTTATTGCTCAACTCTAGTAATTTAAGACTGAAGACTGTCATTTTGACTCAAGGAGCCTTAAAGTTGGACTGCGGATTAGTCAACTCCTATGAATTTTCATTTAAATATTTTCCTTTTGCATCGATTTGAGTATTTTGTGTAACCTTGAAACCCGGAGAACAAAATTGAATAATATTCCTAATAATTAAATAACCCAAGCTGGGTATATTTTCATAAAAATCAAATTGAAAACCATGTAAGTCGGGTGTCAAAGGCTTGGTAAAAGCATGTAAGTCCATTTTTGGTTTATTATTTTCAATAATAAGCCTTTGGAATCGAGCAAGAAAAAAAATTTTAACCCCCCCTCAAAATTTGATGTTTTACGTTTCAAGGTACGTAGAATACGAAAATCGAATAAAAAAATTTCCGTCCGTCCGCCGTACGCCATACGCGGCACTTTTCTTAGCAACACTGGACCGATTTGGTTCAAATTTGGTATATGGGCTCCATTTGGGGTCTAGTTGTGCCGCGAAGCTTTTGGTTGATGTAGGTCACTTCTAAGGGGTGAAAATTAAGGGTTGCAATTTTCAAGAGTGCCCTAGCTCGAAAACTCTCGAAATAAAGGTATCGTTTTTTCACCAATTTTAAATAATATTGAATTTTTAAAAATTTTTGAGACCAGCTCTGTAGGACAAACCGTTCGGTCCCTACGAGTACTTGAAGGTTTTCCTTCGATAAAACAGAATCATGAGTGTGAATCGCAAAAAAGGTCTAATCTCCATTCAAATTTTATCGGACTAAAATGTGATCGCTGTTCATTTCTTCGATTTGTATACAGTTTTGCCTTCTGCGTAACCAGTAATCAAATTTCCATATGAAGCTTTCTATTTTTCCAATCGAGTGTGAAGCGTTTAGTTCTTTCTGATAAACTTGATTGTGAAGGTGTGAAGCCACTATGGTGTGGTAGGTAGTACCTAGCTGGTAGGTAGAAAAAAGTTGGTAGGTAAAAAAAATGTTGGTTGGTAAAAAACGCTGCAAATCATTGCTCAAAGGCTTCTTCACTCTTCAGATCACTGATCAGCTGAGTGAGCTCCGAAGCCATTTTCAATCCTATTGAACGCAGGAAGCTGAAATTTGAGAGGGAAGGTCAAGGGAGAATACAGATGGTGGTAGGTGCTATTGATGGAGAACTAGTGATCTATACAGAAGGGTGATCTATACAGAAAATAATAAACCTTTGAGCAATGATTTGCAGCGTTTTTCTTTCGCTGAAGTAAATTTTGATGTAATTAGTCTCAGGCTCTTTGAAGTACTACTGTTACCACCAGTTTTAAGGAATGGAACGAAAAAACTCATTGCATATGGAATGAAAACTGAATTATTTAGTTTTTAGTGTCCCCTGTAAAATTTGATAAACTCGACTTACATGGTTTACCAGGTATAGGGACGGAATGTTGTTGTGAATGTTACTTACTTCAAATCCTTAGGGCTGCCCATCCACATTACCGGGCACATAGCAACCCCCAATATCAATATCCAATAGCAATAAGGGAAATCCGTTTGATATTCAGTCACTTTCAGTCCAATCAACTCCAAGTTTTGTGCGGCTGAAAACATTATTGGCACACAACAGACAGAACTACTCATTCGATAATACATTTTTCAATGTTATTTTATGAAACGTACCGACGAGTAAATTGGGAACACTGCCACAGAATATAGTTAAGCCCAGTAAAATGTTGACGTAATATCCGGCAAAGCGTCCAAAAGCTAGTTCGGCCATGGCAGCGTACGGGTATCTTGAAATTATTTGAGCATTCGTTAAAATATACACCCACATTGAGAGAAATTTTATTATAAATGTAGCATAATTTGAAGATTCTTATTCCTCATCCACTGAGAAGGTAAGGAGAGAGGAGTAGGTAGCCATTCACAGAGAAGGGATTCAATTAAGTTGGTTTATAATTATTGCAGTGTGTTCAAACCTTTTTCATGCCTTTCTTTAAACTTCCTCAATACATGCAGAATCTTACTAGGTACCAATACCTACCTCCTAACTAACTCTTAGAAGTAGTAATGGAATAATTTACTATTATCCAAAAACTATGGAGATAAGAAGTTGCTCCTCCTCAACTACTGCGAAAGTATGGATGGAGGTGGAGGGCATTCATACAGGAGGGATTCAAAAAATTACATACTTAATATAGGTTTTTTAAACCTTTTCATGCCTAAAATTCCGACTTCCTAACTAATTCATCGTGGAATAGTAGTATAATAATTTATTATTATAAAAAAATTCACCTTTATCGGTTACAAAAGGAACTATTTTGTTGACAGTTACCTGGTTTTTTGCAAAATATCAGTTGACAAGTTTTCAGATATGATCCAACAACGACCAAGCATTATAGCGGTGTATATTTGAATCAAGAATACAATCAACGCCAAAGGAATTCCCGTCCATCCTGAAAAACAATGTCAATAGGTGAATTTGGAATTCAGGTGAGGTGACTGGTTATCTATCTACCATCATAATTCGATATTTTACGTACTTAATGAAACATAAATATTGGCATTTCAAAACCATGTAATCATGTACGCAAGAAGCGAGGTATTTGAAACTAGAAGTAGTAACGTGTTGGTTTCAGCAACATGATGTAGTTACCGGCTATTATAATTATCAACTTTCCAAGATTTACAATTGACAACACTAAATTCGTAGTTGTTGTAAAACTATAACAACATCCCATATCATCATTTACAACTTTTCAGGGGAGTCAAAAAACCATCTGCCAATGATTTGCTTCACTCGATTCCACGCACCGTAACTATACTAACTTGTGCTCTCCAGATTCAGCTCATTGACCTCTATACTTATAGATACCTCTATACTGTATAGACTTGAAGGAAAATATCAAGAATAACTTTTTTTCCTGAAAAAAAAAGAAAAAATTAAAAAAACTGGACCCCCGGATGGTTTCTGTTTAGAGCCTTCGGCTAAAATTCAGGGAACATGGAACATGCTTTAGCCGTTTATTTAGCCATGCCTTTAGCAACCTTTGGGCAATGATTTGCAGCGTTTTAAATTTCAATTCTCAAGGTGGACGTGCCTGAGCTTTTCAAGTCATAAGATTGCTTTTTGTTCGGGTAAACTAAAATCAGTTTACTCGGTGCTAGAGTTTATAAATCTTAAGTTGAGTTTTGTTCATAAGATTGCGTCAGTTTACTGGGTAATTCTTAGTGTAAAAGAGTACGAATATTTTTTACCATGAGAGAAACCAAAACTTTTGTGATAGGACGACTTTGTACAATAAAATTGTACTATGTAATTGTACCATTACACTAGAAACCACTGCGATCAGGAGTATGAGTCAAGACTAAATCAAAATAGATCATTTTGAACGACTCATGCCTTTTCCATCTCCTTTTTGGTTTATTATTTTTATATAGATCACTCGTCTGCAAAGCCACCAACCATCCAACATGAAGAAAAACATCGATCGCATTACGGTCAGCTTTAATTTGAACGGAGATTAGGCCTCTTTTGCGATTCACACTCGTGTTTCTGATTTACCGTACGTCCAAACTTTAAATTCTCGTAGTGAGCCAAAGGTTTGTCCTACAGAGCTCCGGGTGGTCTCAAAAAATTCTAAAAATTCTATAGAATCTTAAATTGAAGGAAGAAAAATACCTTTATATCAACATTTTTTGAGTTAGGGCGTTTTCAAAATTTCAAAATTGATTTTGGAACCCTTAGAAGTGACCTACATCAACCAAAATCTTCGGGGCACAACTAGACACCAAATGGAGCCTACATACCAAATTTCATCAAAATCGGTCAATGCTAAGTGGCAAAAGTACGGCGTACGGCGGACGGACGGCCAAATTTTGGTTTATTATTTCTAATAATAAGCCTATGTGATCGTATCGCAAAAAATGTTTATAACCCCCCCTCAAACTTTGTCACTTTACGTTTCAAGGTGCGTAGAATCCAAATTTGCAATGTCCGTCCGCCGTCCGTGGCACTTTTCTTAGCAACACTGGATCGATTTGGTTCAAATTTGGTATATGGGCTCCATTTGGGGTCTAGTTGTGCCGCGAAACTTTTGGTTGATGTAGGTCACTTCTAAGGGGTGAAAATTAAGGGTTGAAATTTTCAAGAGTGCCCTAGCTCGAAAACTCTCGAAATAAAGGTATCGTTTTTTCACCAATTTTGAATAGTATTGAATTTTTAAAAATTTATGAGACCACCCGGAGCTCTGTAGGACAAACCGTTCGGTCCCTACGAGTACTTGAAGGTTTTCCTTCGATAAAACAGAATCATGAGTGTGAATCGCAAAAGAGGTCTAATCTCCGTTCAAATTTTATCTGACTAAAATGCGATCGCTGTTCATTTCTTCGATTTGTATACAGTTTTGTCTTCTGCGTAACCAGTAATCAAATTTCCATATGAAGCTTTCTATTTTTCGAATCGAGTGTGAAGCGTTTAGTTCTTTCTAATAAACTTGATTGTGAAGGTGTGAAGCCAGTATGGTGTGGTAGGTAGTACCTAGCTGGTAGGTAAAAAAAAGATGGTAGGTAAAAAAACGTCTGCCAAGTGGGTGTGGCACATAGCTTCCTCGTATCCATAACCCGATTGTATAGATGATCCGATGCATAGTAGTTGATCTCAAAACACCAATCTCTTAGTACCTTCCACTACCCTCATAGGGGACCATCTACACGCTAATCTGGACAATCCTAGAAAATTTCATCGAATTCGGATGAAAAATTAAGTGAGTAGATGTATGTGATTGGAACAAAAAAATACTTAGCCTCAGCTGGGATTCGAACCCGCGACCTCTGGGGGACAGTTGAAGTTACGGTTGCTACAAGTAATTCACGTTTGCGCATGCGCAGTCGCTTCTATCAGTCCGGGGGTAATGATTTTCATAGGGGACTATCTACAACCTAATTCACATAATCCCTGAAAATTTCATCGAAATCGGGTGGAAAATATGGAAGTTATGGCCGTTACAAGGAAATTCACGTTTGCGCATGCGCAGTGGCTAATATCAGTTCGAAGGTGATGATTTTCATAGGGGACCATCTAAATACTAGTCTGTAACATCCCTGAAAATTTCATTGAAAACGGATGGAAAATGTAGAAGTTATGGCCGTTACAAGGAATTCGCGTTTGCGCATGCGCAGTCGCTTCTATCAGTCCGGGGATGACGCGTTTCATAGGGGACCGTCTACACACCAACCCGCACAATCCCTGAAAATTTCATGGAAATCGGACAATAACTTCGTATAGTTATGCGCGTTACAAGGAATTCATGACAGACAGACAGACACACAGACACACAGACAGACAGACAGACAGACACGGAACCAAAATTGTTCAGAAAGGTCTAAAACGCAAAACGCGAGTGGAAATTTTGATTTTGGAGAACTTTTTTTTTTCGTCCTTGAAAAGTGAAAACAAAGCTTCCGCTACCTTGGTAGACTCGGAAGCAAAAATGTTGGTGGGTAAAAAAGGCTGCAAATCATTGCTCAAAGGCTTCTTCACTCTTCAGATCACTGATCAGCTGAGTGAGCTCCGAAGCCATTTTCAATCCTATTGAATGGAAGTGCTCTTCCAGGCGTCTCCAGCATTCGAGGAGATCTTCTTCACTCTTCAGATCACTGATCAGCTGAGTGAGCTCCATAACCATTTTTACTCCTATTGAATGGAAGTGCTCTTCCAGGCGTCTCCAGCATTCGAGGAGATCTTCTTCACTCTTCAGATCACTGATCAGCTGAGTGAGCTCCGAAGCCATTTTCAATCCTATTGAACGCAGGAAGCTGGAATTTGAGAGGGAAGGTCAAGGGAGAATACAGATGGTGGTAGGTGCTATTGAAGGAGAACCAGTGATCTATACAGAAGGGTGATCTATACAGAAAATAATAAACCTTTGGGCAATGATTTGCAGCGTTTTTACTTGAGGATTTTCCACAAAAACTTCCGTTCGCTCAGTGAGGAAGTGTAATAAACCAGAAACACGAGTGTGATTCGCAAATGAACGTCTACTGACGTCTACTGACGTAAATAGGCCAAATTACCGTTCAAATCACTACTGATCATAATAATTTATTTGCCATCTTCACAAAAAACTGGGTATGACATCGTAACCTTCTAAATCTACAGGTGGCCAGCACTCATCACCACAAAAGCAGCTGCAGGAATTATAATTTCGTCGTCCATCGCGAGCAACTCCGAGTTGCTCGTCTCTCTCCCGAGGCGAGCACTGCTCGGGACGAACTCCGAGGCGAGCACTGCTCGGGACGAACTTCGAATGTGTGGAGCAATGAGCCACTCGCCGAGTGCCTTGGGGAGTAGCTCGGTATTTGCCAAGTTGCTCGGTGCTCGGCAAATGCCGAATGTGTGAAGCGGGCGAGGCATTGGCTCATCAAGAGGCACTGATCTTACCGTTTTCCAATCGGGAGGGGTTATGAAAATTTTCTCAGGAAAACAAACTAGTTAAGGATTCTACTACTACGTGATATATTCTACGCATTCTCATCACATTCTTCTCTTTTCACACGACCACTGTGTACAATCACATTCCAATATGTCAACCAGTACGCTTCTATCGAGTAGAAACCACCCTGTATGTAACACTTACCACATTCGATGATGGCTCTAGGTAGAGCCACCACGGGGAAAATCCCGAAAAGGTCGACGATACAGCAGGTGGCGAAAAACAGCGACAACCCATTTCCACCGCTCTCAGGAACACCAACGACGAGCGAGTCCAACATCGATCAACTCATGGGTGACTTACCGAAGGACTGAGAAGAATTGCTGGTGGCAGTCGTGGGGGAGTTATGTAACGAGGGGATATTCGAACTCGCAGGTAACTGAATCAGTGAACGAGGTAATTCTATCCGTTTAGAACAGTGAGAAAAGGAGAACATGTAGGGGCCTTGACGGTATGCTCCGCTTGCCCACCAACTGCTACCCCTGCCGGCTCGGGCATACTATGAGTTTTCCTTCTGTTTCGTAGGGTTTCAAGAATTTTTTTTTCAAGAATTTTCCACGTTTCCCGCCTTCATAACCTTCGAGTGATATTTAGACCGGTTAAACAAGGTGGCTTTTGGACACAACTATTTTTCTGTACAGATCACTCGTCGGCAAAGAACAAAGCTTTGCCATTGTCACTACCTAACAACCAAAGGTATTTCACAACCACAAGTTAATTTTGCAGAAATAAACGCTTTATACTCAATGGGGGGTGCGCCTTATTTTGGTTTATTATTTTCAATAATGAACCTTTGGAATCGACCAAGAAAAAAAATTTTTAACACCCCCTCAAAATTTGTTGGTTTAAGTTTCAAGGTACGTAGAATCCAAAATTCGAATAAAAATTTGGCCGTCCGTCCGCCGTACGCGGCACTTTTCTTAGCAACACTGGACCGATTTTGTTCAAATTTGGTATATGGGGGGGGGGGGGGGGGGTTGGCATTTGGGGTCTAGTTGTGCCCCGAAGATTTTGGTTGATGTCAGTCACTTCTGAGGGTTGAAAATGGGAGTTGAAAATTTCAAAAGCCCCCTAGCTCGAAAACTCTCGAAATAATCGGGTTTTTTCATCAATTTAAAATAGTACTGAATTTTTAGAATCGGATGAGACCACCCAGAGCTCTGTAGGACAAACCGTTCGCTCCCTACGAGAATTTACGGATTTTTCGTACGATAAATCAGAAACACGAGTGTGATTCGCAAAAGAGGCCTAATCTTCGTTCAAATTAAAGCTGACCGATATGCGATCGAAATGTTTCTTTATGTTGGATGGTTGGTGGCTTTGCAGACGAGTCATCAATATAGAAAATAATGAACCATCGTGTAATAATTTGCAGCGTTTTTTTTTCAAATTTTTAATCGAAAGTAGACTTCATTCTGAAAATGTTGACACCAGCCGTTCTCTTATTGGATGAGTATATCTTCTTCAATGATCTTCCCAGCCACCTGTGACATAATAAACATTCAAAACTTTGAAAAATCATAGAAAAAGGACTTTTCACGCTAGAAGGTCGCGGTTGCTGTCAAAATTTTCAGAATGAGGTCTACAAATTTTGTAGTAAAATTGTATCCAACATGAAGAAAAAACGCTGCAAATTATTACACAATGGTGAATTTTTTTTATTTTTCTATATAGATCACACGTTTGCAAACCCACCAACCATCCAACATGAAGAAAAACATCAATCGCATTTCGGTCAGCTTTAATTTGAACGGAGATTAGGCCTCTTTCGCGATTCACACTCGTGTTTCTGATTGATCGTACGTCCAACCCTTAAATTCTCGTAGGGAGCGAACGGTTTGTCCTACAGAGCTCCGCGTGGTCTCAAAAAATTCTAAAAATTCTGTAGAATCCTAAATTGAAGGAAAAATAATACCTTTATATCGAAATTTTTTGAGTTAGGGCGTTTTCAAAATTCATTTTTGAACCCTTAGAAGTGACCTACATCAAACAAAATCTTCGGGGCACAACTAGACCCCGAAAATTTTTTTCTTGGTCGATTCCAAAGGTTCATTTTTGAAAATAATGAACCAAAATTTTGCGTCCGTCCGCCGTAAGCGGCACTTTTCTTAGCAACACTGGACCGATTTGGTTCAAATTTGGTGTATGGGCTCCATTTGGGGTCTAGTTGTGCCGCGAAGCTTTTGGTTGATGTCAGTCACTTCTATGGGGTGAAAATTGAGGGTTAACATTTTCAAGAGTGCCCTAGCTCGAAAACTCTCGAAATAAAGGTATCGTTTTTTCACCAATTTCTCACTTAAATTAGTTGTAAAATCGACTCCCGAAGTTTTTCGGTCGTTAATATGGAACACCCTGTAGACAAACAGCTTCACTCCTGCCCACTTTTCTCAACATTCAGCAACCAACTGCAGTAAAATGGAAGAGGTTAATAAGGAGTGCAACGCAAATAATCACTAAACATAAACTTTTTATTAGTGGATATAAAACAATTTATACATTGATACAAGATCAAGAAATACTGATGACATTGTTACTGTTACTTATTCAAACAGACTAGAATAGTAAATTTGCCATAGCCATTTTGCAAGAGAGATAACAAGGATTTAACTATAAAAACAACAAACCATCAGCGGAATAATATTTTTATGTTTCAAGGCTATCATCCTAACATGTGTGATATTTAATAGTAAAATGCGGGTCGTAAGTATAATTGTCAACGGTAATATTTACAATAGTCTATTTACAATAACATCTTGCTCGGAGACCGAACGTGCATCTCGGATCGAAACAACTGAGACCAATTTCCTCGTTTTTCTTCTTAATTTTAATCTATTCTTTGGATGAAACCAACTTTCGCACGGCATTTAGGATTTTTTCATCTTCGTATTTCTTCACTTCGTACCCGTCAGATTCAAGAAATTACATCCTATGTAGGTATTAACGAGTTTCACTTCGGTTAACGGGATTTTGGATTCACATAAGTTTGGTTGTTTTCATCAAAGTAACTTCATCAGAGCAGGAAACTTGGAACCTGCTAGAACTTCTACCTGTCATTTCACAAATAGAAGTAGGCAAGTATTACTATTATAGTAATAGTAGAGCTCGGAATGTTCAAATTTCACATATTTTGACTCCAAAGCGTGAAACTTCGACGTTTAGAAGGTATCTGAACCCAATAGAACCTTCCAATTTGGAGACCACGGGGGAAGAACGCACCAAGTCGATTTTTTGCGAAAAATAGGTTATGACGGTTTCTTATAGATTTTTTCACGGCGGACTCGATGGTGACAACCAAAAAGGGCAAAAACGATCCAATATAAGAAAAAAATGGGAGAAACGAAACACCGTACAGGGGAAGAACGCACCAAGCCGAGCGCAACCGGGGAAGAACGTGCCAACTTTCGGGCTCCCTCCCCCAGGTCGTATTCCCCTACCTGATGGATCTTTGTGATTCACGCATTCATGCGGTTTTCCTGGGTTTCATAGTATTATTTTCGATTGTTAGCGGCGATAAATATTATTTTCTTCATACCAGTAAGTTTATTTAAAATAGATACTAGTGTTTGTTTTCTTGAAAAAGGTGAAACTGTTTTTGTTTTTGTTGGCGAAAACTGTTTTGTTTTCGTGGAAGTGAATATGGAACAGGAAAGCGAGGAAGATGGGATTTATCTTGTTAACAAAGGGTTTTCCTTGATTTTTAAAAATACAAACATCAGTTTCCTCAAATTTTATTAAATGAAAAATTTTTTCAAAATCAATGTTAATGTCCTTAATTTTTTTGTAATACCTACACCTTTTTTGCAAGAACAAAAATGAATTTCCTGGATTTTATTCTATAAAATGTTTTGCAAAACTTCATTATAATGTAATGATTTGGTATTTTCAAAAGTTAACTCACGAAGAAGTTTTGCAAAATATTTTAATAGAATAAAATCCAGGAAATTCATTTTTGTTCTTGCAAAAAAGGAGTAGGTATTACAAAAAAAATTAAGGATATTAACATTGATTTTGAAAAAAATTTTCATTTAATAAAATTTGTTTCATTAATTTTAATTTCATTTAATATATATTACATATTATTAAAATGTCACGAAACCGTTATGCCCTGATAAAGAGAGAAATCATATGGCAGGATACTATAAATAAAACCAGCAATACACGTTCATGGTGCGTTCTTCCTCTGTACAGATGGACCTTTGCAACTTTGGATAGCAATATGGAGTTTTAAAATACTTTTTGCAGTAGTTTTGATTGTACCACCGCATTCTACAGTACGCTGAGATACAAATCCCATTTAAAAAAAATTGTATCGACCAAATTCGAACTAATATTGGGTTTTTGCCGGAAAAAAATTATTTCCTGAGAAGTTTACAAAATGGGACATGGTGCGTTCTTCCCCTGTAGTCTTCATTTGAAATGAATATTTCAATTGATCTGAACTCTGTAGTTCCACATTTTTTGCACAATTCGTCTCTGAAGCGGGGAATTGTAGCTTTTTGAAGGTATCTGAACACCGTAGAGCCTTTCAAAACTGAAATTTCTATTTGAGGATTTTTCGTATTTTGTCCGTTGTTGGACATTTTGTTATACTTTGGTTGACTTCAGTTTAATTTTTCGTCATATTTTGGTAACGGAGCGTACTCTTACGTTTTGACAACTTTCATTCAAGGTTATTTTGATCCTTTTTGACTGATTTGACGTTATTTTTTATTGGAACTCTGTGGAGTTCTACATTTTTTGCATAATTCGACTCTGAAGCGGGGAATTATAGCTTTTTAAGGTATCTGAAACCATCGAGCCTTCTATATTGCAATTTGAAATTAATATTTTCCATATTTTGGCTCTGAAGCGTAAAAATGTGGTGTTTTCATGGTTTCTGAATGCAGTAAAGCATCTCAAATCGAAATTCGAAATTAATATTTGGCATATTTTTGCTCTTGAAGCTCATTTTGTCATATTTTGTAGGCTTTAATATAATTTTTGGTTCAGTATTGTGGTAACTCGAGAATAAGTTTTGACGACTTTCATCCAGGGTCATTTCGATCCTTTCTGACTGATGTGAAGAATATGCCATATTATTCGAGCTATGAGCTGGTAATATAGAAATAAATACATCATTCTGAAGAGACATTTTTCTGCATTTTTTCCTAGTTGAAGAACCATAATAATTTGTGAGACGAATTCGCATATTTTCCGGGCTCAAGTTGTAGGGTAACGTCGATAAGAGTCACTTTAGGGGATAAATCGCACACTGAAGAGTAAAATGTTAAAAATTAGAAAAAAATAATAATTTCATCGGTAAAAGTGGATACTGCAAATAATATCTACATTTAACGTTCGTTTCTCCACCCATAATTAAAAATGGTAACATTATGGGTGAGTTTTCGATAATCTGTAGGATTTATTTACCCAGTTGATTAAAAATGGTCGTATCCACGATATAATTAGTTGAATAACTGAATATTGGAGTGTGGAGGATCATTAGGAGGCAACACGAGTGCTCTACGAAGTACTCACCACTCAGCACGTAGGTCCTAACTCGACCAACTTGCTCAATTTTTTTTGGATGTACCTTGTAGTTTGAGTGACGTTTAACTACTATTAATTTCTTGAACCTGTAATACAATCAAAACCGCAAATTTCCAATAACATTTCAAATTAGGTTCTAGTTAAGTTCTCCACCACTTGATTGCTTGATTAAATGTTGCTGCACCTGTTCAAGATTTTTAGAGTTAAACTTCAAAATCATGAACCTTCAAACGTACTTTAGGTGATGCTTACGTTTATTTACAACACATAGGTACCTACATATTATTATAAACATTCTAGGTAGGTAGGTAAACATTATTGCTTAGAATGTAAGTTAGTAAATACTTGGGAAGGAGGTTATTACGAGTGTCGAGTGATTTTATGAGCTAGAAAATCAGTTAGGAAACTGGCAACCTCTGCAATAATTAGATGCTGTTTCACGTCTTCTCGAATATCCAAAATAAACTCGCATAAAGATGGGCAAAACATATTTTAACGAGGTAATTCTTTGAGGATGAGTAATCTTCAACTACAATTAGGTGTTTTATTACACAATAGAGAATCAGTTATGGAATTTGGTAATTTCGAGTTTTCAATTCTAGAAAGCCACCCTTTTTAAAGAAAGCTAGCCGTCGTTTTGTCGAATTTTCTACTCCGTGGTTTAACCCTAGAAAGCCACCCATATTATGGAAAGCTTCCCGTCGTTTTGACGAATTGTCGACTTAGTTTCACTGTCTGGCCGACAGGAGCGCTGCAGCAGCAACCTCAGCAACCTATTCATATCGTTTTAAGTAGAGCTCGGAATTTGCATATCTTTTATTACGCGGTATATCTTTGTATTTGAACGTTTTCAAGGTTTCTGAAGGGTATGCGGTGGTTTAAATTGAAATTGCATATTTTTGCATATTTCGGTCATTTTGGGGATTTTTGCATTTTTTGGTCAATTTAGGGATTTTTGCATATTTTGCAACATAATTTACCAGTTTTTTGCGTATTCTGGATTTTTTTTTTTAAGTCAGTGCTGGAAGTTGAAAATATTCGAAAACGAATGTTGGAATGTTTTGTTCCCTGGAATGGAACAACTGGAAAAGCCGTCAAGGATAAACTGGAGGGGGTCCTGTCGAAAAATCCAGGGTGGTCTTCAGTGTTCAAATCGCGAAAATTCTCAAAGAGAAGACAGCTCATGGGACTCTCCCTACTCTCCAAAAGAGATTTCCACTTTTAAATTTTTGCCTATTGTATCTTGCGATGTAGAGAGATCGTTTTCTGCATTGAAAGAAATTTTAAGTGACAGGAGACACTGTTTTACACCTGATAATTTGGAGCGTGTAATTGTTGTCCAAAATATGTAGTTCATCTTTACATTTTATACCTAGCTCGTATAAATGTATAAAAGTAAATAAAAAATGTATAACTGATTTTTTGAATTGCTTGTTTACTTTTCCTGATGCTTCATAACTTTTTTCTAGGAGAAAAAAGGGCTAAAAAAATGTGATAATATGGAACATCCTTTCTTAAAACACTGAAATTCCAAAGTCGTATGCAGTTTTAAGGGAAAATGCATATTTTGCATATTTTTCCAGTTTCCGGTGCTTAGTTTCGGGAAATTTTCGTGCATATTTTCCGAGCTCTAGTTATAAGGTTTGAAGCTACCAGAGAGTAGTTGGAATATGTGATGATGATCTCATTTGATTCTCACTTGATTTTAGATTTCATGATACCTAATAGTTGGGTTACCAAGATCAACTCCGTGTTCACAGATCAATGCAGAAATTAAGATTTTACCTAGTGTTTCATAATTTTACAGAGAATGCTTACTAGGCCCCAGATGCCTTTTGTCAGGAACACACGTTGAATTGACGTATGAGTGGCTTTCTAGGATTAACAATATCAAACTATCGTTGAAATCAGAATAATTGCGATACTAGTGATCAACACCGGTGACCTTTACCAACAGGAATTGGCCATACATTACCCTCGTGGCGCTACGGCTCATAAAGAACCCTGGTATCCCGAACTACCTTCTTCCACTCAGCTCTATCTACAGCCTTCCTCCTCCAGTTTCTGACCTCCATCCTCCTCAGGTCCTCCTCCACGTCATCAGTCCATCTTTTCCTCGGCCTCCCGATCCTTCTCCTTCCTCCAGGTTTGCCAGGTTTGTCTTTTACAGGTCCGGTTATCTGACAAGCGCTCTACATGCCCTAACCAGCGTATTCTTTGTTGCCTTATGTCAGTCACGATACCCTCCTGTCCATGCAAGTGGTAGAGCTCGTGGTTTTTCCTGATTCTCCAAGTACTATTTTCGCATACCGGTCCGTATATTTTCCTATAAATCTTTCTTTCCCAGATTTTGAGCATGTTTTTATCAGCTTTGGTTAATACCCAAGTTTGGGAGCCGAAGGTAACTACCGGTTTTATTATAGTCTTGTAGATGATGTTCTTAGTTCGCCTTGCCATCAGTGTTGACCTTAGCATAGGGAGGGTTGCGTAATAGGCTCTGATGCCAGCAGCTATTCTGTTTTTGATGTCAGTTGTGACACTGTTATCTTCGGTAACGCTGGAGCCTAGGTATCAAATTGGCCATAACGGTTCTAAATACTAATAGTTGGTTTATAGCGACCATTTATCAGGCTGTAACCCATGGCATGGAAATATACGCACCACAGATCGCCAGAAAGGTGCGAGAACTTACATAATGCAGGCAGCCCTATTGCAGCCGACTCAATTACATCAAGGCTAACCTGGGATTACCTGGACTCTGGGCTGAGGCTCGGGGCAATCAGTTGAATTTGCTCCGAGTCCCTGGCCATGAGGGAGTTGATGGCAATGAAGAAGCCAATCGCCTTGCCAAGCAGGAATCGGAGTCCCAATGTTTCGGTCCTGAACCCCCAATTGGGGCTACTAAGAGCTTCATTACTCAACAGGTTCAGAAATGGGTTGACAGCAAGAGAGCTACACATTGGCGCAACACTCCAAAGCAGAGGCAAGCCAAGCAGCTGACCACCATTTCTAAAAATATACTAAAAGCTCTGTTGTCACTGAGGAGGAAAGACTTTGGCACCATAGGCCTCCTCACTGGCCTCTGCCCCTTGAGATACCATCTCAACAAGTTGAGCAGGCCAGGACAGTTGAATGCTGACTCTGCTGCGAAGGAGTCGAGACAGCAGAACTCATACTCTGTGAGTGCCCAGCTGTAGCATCTACCAGATTCCAGCATTTCGGTAAGAGTATTCTCGTCCCGGCCGAAATTGCTCGGGAAACTCCCGAAAAACTCCTCCTTTGTGAAAGAAGAGGTCTTTAAACGGGTTGTTGAGTGGAAAGGGAATTCTGTCACAATAGATCAAATATGGTCCAAGTGACTAAGGGTTTGCCCCGACCCATAAAAAAAAAAAAAAAAAAAAAAAGGTTTCCCAAAATTACTTCTTGATCTGTGTTCACAGATTAATCCAGAAATGAAGGTTTTACCTATTGTTTTCTTTATTTCGAGGGAAAACCGAACTACAGCTCGTAATTCGGGCCCCAGATGCTTTTTATCAGGCACACGTTGAATTGACGTATGGGTGGCTTTCTAGGGTTAACAATAAAACTATCGTTGAAATCAGAATAAGTGTGATACCAATGATCAACACCGGTGACCTTTACTCACACGAATTGGCCATAATGGTTCTAAATACAGACATAAGTATATTTTCTAGTGGTATGAATGCTTCTGAAATGAAAACTGTAACTCATTTATGTAACTTTTAGTGGTGGACCTTCCTGTGGTAAAGGTATGAGCGAACCTAAGGAATCCTCTCCCTCTCTGTCCGTGAGATCGATCTTCGAATTGCAGAACTTCAGGCCCAATTTACAATCAGAGTTCATTCATTATCAGTGCACAAATAGATAATTTTGCGTTGCAACCTCTTTTCATCATGTCAACTACTCCGTTTTCTACTAGCAACTCACTACGTTAGAAACCCATTTTAATCATCCTATGATATGAATGTAATCTTTTTATGACGAAATCCACTCAGATTCGTGTGACACACTTTGTCATCATTTCCCAAGTACTTACCTACTTTCTTTTTTATTTATTGCAGTCCGGAATAACTTACGGGTACTGTATGGTATAATAACTTCAATATGATTATACATAACAAAGCTGCTTGTCAATCATCCAATCAAAAGTACCTACCTATTCTTAGAACGCATACTCCCGAAATTACTCTTGATTGGGAACTTGAACTGAAAACCAAGCAGATGCAAGTGCTTTCAGGATGATGATAGTGAAGACGCCGATGAAGTGTGCTGTTGCGAGGACCTAATGGTGATCCTGGTCCATCATCTCTTCCGCCATGGCTTCCAAATCGACGAACCTCCCCTCGGACTCGCTGTTCCCGAGGAGAGTCCCGATCTCGGATTTGAGCTCGGTGAAGGTCGGTCTCTTGTTGGGGTCGTGCTGCCAACATTTCGAGAGCACTTTGAAGAATTCGGCTTTGCAGTGTTTCGGCTTTTCGAGTCGGTAGCCGTCGATGACTTGTCGCATCACATCGCGGGCGCCCATCGTGCTGTACGGCGTCGAGCCTGCAAAGAGGAAATTAGAGTTAGGCGGTGAAACTAATCTTCCAATATTTTTCGATTCAACATTTTCGGTTTTTTCAGGTAGTATCAAGTTAGCATTCATACCATGGATTAAGGAGGTCTCAGTCGGTCGCGCGTTCTGGGTTAGTATTTCCCGAAAAAACCGGCGTTAAAACTCTAAAAGTTGTACTGATTTTCGAAATGCATGAGTGCATCAGTCTAGGGAATTGTAAGACTAAAATATTGCCGCCAGAAACATCAAAATCGTACAATAGTTGCCAGAGAAACAAGAAAAAGTCCATTCATGCAGCATGAATTAATGAGCTAATTTTCAAAGAAATCTTTCAGTTGAAGCTATGGTTATGATCTTAACCACTGCATTGACCACTTCACTCCATGTCAACACCACATCCGCTCTTCATCAGATTGAGTCAGTTATTGACCAATCAGGGCCTAAAACTCATTTTCACCTGGATTAAGAGCTGCTGCATACAGAATCAGAGTTTGACAATTATTGCAGATGAAAATGAATTTTAGGTTAGTTAGGGGGAAAGAACTGATCTATTTTTTCGATTTTCAGTATACCTACCATGCCAACATACTGTATGCACTGAGTATGCTTTGAAGATGAAAGGAGTCTATATTCATGTTCTACTCGTCTCTACAAACTCATAGAGTACCCACACGGCTACTGCATTTCTGGGTAAAACGAATATACGCACGTATTCATTATACAATGTATAATGATATATACCTACGTAATTTTGTTAATTTTGGTCAATTTTCATTTTTGAAAAACGCATTGATATCAGAAATTTTGTGCTGAATCCGAATATGAAAATTCGCTAAAATGGGAAAAACCTAATTGAATAAACGGTTTTTAAAGTTTGAGCGCCAGTAATTTCGGGAAATACTAACCCGTAACGCGTGACCCCCTTACGGTACACTACGGTAACCCTGGAACGGTACACTACGTAAGTATTACGTATGGTTGGGGAACTTTCCTTTCCTCCGCCTCACCTTGTTGGCCGAGCAGAATCTGCCCTCAGCAGTGGTAAGAAGGACTAATAGTGAAGTGACTCAGGGCATGAGAAGAATCCCAGGGTCATGTGTGTTACTACGTATCACCGCTTCCTGCGTAAGTCTATGCGCCATTTTTAAGTAGTGTACTAATAAATGTAAATTATTTGCATAATAATAATACAAATGTGTGAACGTCATTTTCACGTAGTGTAGGTACTAGCCAGAGTTGGGATAAAATTAGTTCTGAAACTAGAAACTAAAACTAAATTAGTTTCGAACTAGAACTAAAAACTGAAACTATTAGTTTCAGTTTGACTTTCGAAACTAACTTTTGGAACTAAATTACCTAGTTTTAGTTTCAACAGTTGAAACTAAAACTAATTTAGTTCCAAAAGTTAGTTTTGAAATTCAAACTAAACACTAAATTAGTTTTTAGTTTCAATTTCAAAACTAAAAACTAATTATCTAGTTTTTAGTTTCAACTAAATTTTTATTCGAATAATCCCAACTCTGGTACTAGTACTACTAGCAACGCACCTGCTTCGAAGTGTACCTTTTCCAAGGTTAAGGGAATGAAGAGGAGTCCAGCTTCCTTACTGGTCAAGAGGCTTCTTTTGTTTGTGTGAAGTGAATTTTTAATTTTTTTCTTCGAAAAGTACCAAAACTTCATTCTTACGTAGTGTACCAACAACGCATTATCCAGAAAACTACCGTTCTCCCTACCTTCAAAATCGACTACTCGCCCATAAAAACATCAAAACCATGTCAACAATGGTAACCTAATTTTGCGGAAATGTTGTTGCGACAAATTTTGGATTGATGAATGAAGTAAATATAATTAGAGTGTAGTAGAAATGAATAGGTCAGTACATAATTAACCCTGGAACGGTACACTACGTGAGTATTACGTGTGGTCGGGGAACTTTTCTTTCCTCCGCCTCACCTTGTTGGCCGAGCAGACTCAGCTCTCAGCAGTGCCTAGGAGGACTAATAGTGAAGTGACTCGTGGCATGAGAAGAATCCCAGGGTCATGTGTGTTACTACGTTATTTTCACGTAGTGTACTAGCAACGTACCTGCTTCGAAGTGAACCTTTTCCAGGGTTAAGGAAATGAAGAGGAGTCCAGCTTCCTTACTGGTCAAGAGGCTTCTTTTGTTTGGGTGAAGTGAATTTTTAATTTGTTTCCTTCGAGAAGTACCAAAACGTCATTCTTACGTAGTGTACCAACGACGCACTATCCCGAAAACTACCGTTCTCCCTACCTTCAAAATCGACTACTCGCCCATAAAAACATCAAAACCATGTCAACAATGGTAACCTAATTTTGCGGAAATGTTGTTGCGACAAATTTTGGATTGATGAATGAAGTAAATATAATTAGAGTGTAGTAGAAATGAATAGGTCAGTACATAGTTAACCCTGGAACGGTACACTACGTGAGTATTACGTGTGGTCGGGGAACTTTTCTTTCCACCGCCTCACCTTGTTGGCCGAGCAGACTCAGCTCTCAGCAATGCTTAGAAGGACTAATAGTGAAGTGACTCGTGGCATGAGAAGAATTCCAGGGTCATGTGTGTTACTACGTTATTTTCACGTAGTGTACTAGCAACGCACCTGCTTCGAAGTGTATCTTTTCCAGGGTTAAGGGAATGAAGTGGAGTCCAGCTTCCTTACTGGTCGAGAGGCTTCTTTTGTTTGTATGAAGTGAATTTTTAATTTGTTTTCTTCGAAAAGTACCAAAACGTCATTTTTACGTAGTGTACCAACGACGCACCTGTTCCAAAGTTCTAGGGTTAAGGGATCTCAGTCGGTCGCCGTTCGTTCCTCCTTCCGGGTTAGTATTTCCCTAAATTGCAGGGGCTAAACCTTTAAACAATTTAGGTACAATTTTTAAAGTTTGAGCGCCCGCAATTTGGCGAAATACTGACCCGGTACGAGGAACGAACGGCAACCGACCCTCTATTTTAATGGGCTAACTCGTGGTCCGGCGTTACGTACTTGAAACTGACCAAGGTCAAAAAATCGTATTCAACATTCAATTTACCTATTCCCAAATTAATGTTAGGTGTAGGTAGGTACTTACCGACAGGACTGCTATGTCTGTCAGGGGATTCCAGACCAGATTTGAACATCTGCGTATTTTATATTGATGAGATGATTTATTCCTTACGTTAAAAAGGGTCTACCTACTCAGTAATCAGTTAGGACCTTTATAAAATGTGAACCTGTAGGGTGGGTAGCACTAATTTCGTTGAAACTAACCTAAAGTGACGATTTCCCAGAGAAGCACTCCGAAACTCCAGACATCAGACTTTTGGGTGAATAAATTGTAATGAAGAGACTCTGGTGCCATCCATCGAATGGGTAGAGCTCCCTGGAAATCCAAAAAAACGTTATTAGTTCACGAATTCATATTTCTGTATCTTCATAGTATAATTGGGATTATTTTATGAAAATGATAAATTAGCATATTTATTCATTGTAAATAATGGTGAAAAGTAAATTTCACGACAATATTTGGCATTCTTCGAACCAAAGAAAGTTTTATTTGATCAGAATTTTGACACCAGCCGTTCTTTCCATTTCTAATTAGGAAAAAGTTTACTTCAATGAGAAATAACTAAAGTTTATAGGGAAACAAGTAAATTTGGATAGAAAGACACCCAACCCAAATATTCGCTCATAAGTATTACGTGAAGAAAAAATTCTTCCACATGACATTATTCTCGTACGTACTAGAAAAATTGTATCCCCTTATATCGAATTATTTAAGTACCTCCTCAGTAAAAACTCGTCGAACAAAGAGATTAATAAAAAATTGAATAACTTGAAAGGAATCTCAAACCTGGTGAAATATCCTTCCAATAAATATACCATTTGTATATATACCATTTGAGTTGTAGATTTTGACTGGGTCTGAGGTGAAAATTAGATGTTCTAATTTCAAAAAATCGCCATAAATTAATTGCCAACGTGTAAACTAATAGGTGTCACTGTTGAAAATCAGTAATGTTCTAAATCCGTATGGTGAGGTATGGAAGGCAATGCCAATGCGATTCGGACGCCATCTAACCATTTTTGTAGTCCATTATTAAATAATATTACTAAATTTTAGTAATGTGGCTGTGATACCTCAGTACTGTGAACCGTAACGTGTCTTAGAAATATTATTCTCAATACATAATTTTTAGTTTTTTATTATACTAGTAAGTTTGTTCTAAGTAGTTATATACCTATTCAAGACAACAGAATATATTTACCAATTTGAGACAATGTATAGAATGGCATTTATTAACACAAGATTGGGCTCCAATCTTCGTCCTTCAGTCGGATAATTACTTCTTACACAATATACTAGATTAATTTAGAAAATTTAAAATTTTGAACGAGCAGGTATGTTGGGTTTTAAAGTACCTCAGTTATAAGTTTAATCCGTAAGTACTCTATAGCTTGCTATTCGAGGTATAGTTGGTGTTCTGACTCCATTGGAATTTGCTCGAAACAAAAATGATTTCTTCCAATTTCTAGACTGTTCTTCCTATAGCATGAATTTACGGTTCGCAATGCAGCTTCAAATTGGCAGTGACAGAGCGATGGAGGTTTACAATCCAATTTGAAGCTGGTAGAATTCGATTACCGGTTGGTAGAATCAGTGCATCGCATTCCAATCAACTTCTATGAATATTAGCAGTTGTTAGAGTGATAGGAACAGTGCTCAGGGACGTCGCATGAATTCAACTACAGATTTCACAGTTCATCAATTGAAAAGAGATCGGCTCTTAGGGCGTCGTCATTTCCAACTGATAAACTGAGGAGTTAGATGATTTCAGAAAATATAGAAAAAACAGATTCGAGAAGGCTTTGTCGGAAAAAATTTGATCAAGGACAAAAATTAGAACTCAAACAATTTGGTTTAAATGGTTTGGTTTAAATGATCGCAATAGAAGGACAAAGAGATTGATTGACTGATTAAGCTTTTTATTTTACAACCAGGGATAGGATAGGGCCTTGAGGCCCTCTCTCACTCCTTCCCTGGCTACAAATAATTTACAAATTCCGCGCTAAAATCAACCGATTAGTACATGTAAGTATATATCTGTTCACAATATTAATTTGTTTTGTGTCCCTTCATTTTTCTATAATATTATCATTCTATAACATAATTCTTCACTTCTTATAAATTCTACGTACATCACTTCACACATCCTTAATCAAAATGATAACAAAAAACCAAATCAAATCAATGTATATCTTCTTAGCAATTTTTTCTTAAATTCTTCTTTAAAATTTCTCACCGATTTACTACAGTCGAATAGTTCTATGCTTTCATTGTAAATGCGTGTACCTTGAACTATAAACGATTAATTAAATAATGTAGTCTTATGTTTTGGTATTTGGAGCATTCTACTTGCGTTACGTGTGTCTCTTGAATGTACCGAATCCATCTTTTTAAAATTTTCAAAGAGGTATGAAGGGGTTTCGAATTTTAAAATTTGAAATACCATCGTGGACAGTGCTAATTCCTTGTTGTCTCCGAACTTCAGTAAACCCAATTTTAAATAATATGACGTTACATGTACATCGATTTTAAGCCTGAAATAAATCTGGCAGCGTTTTGGGATTTTTCTACTGCACTCACTTGTTCAGCATTAAGGTCAATTAAGGTCAATTAATTTAGTATTGAAAATAACAGTGATTGCACGAGTTGCAGTCGCACATGTTGGGGGAAATCTACTGCCATTCTGCGCAATTGATAAATTCCACCAAACATTTTGTTGCACATTGACGACGTTTGCAAATCCCACGATAGGGAGTCTTCGATCCAGACACCTAGATTTCTAAGTTGGTGAGCATAGTCCAATGGCACTCCCTCAATTTCAATCTTCGTGACGGTGTCATAGTTTATTGCTTCCGAGTCTACCAAGGTAGCGGAAGCTTTGTTTTCACTTTTCAAGGACGAAAAAAAAGTTCTCCAAAATCAAAATTTTCACTCGCGTTTTGCGTTTTAGACCTTTCTGAACAATTTTGGTTCCGTGTCTGTCTGTCTGTCCGTCTGTCATCAATTCCTTGTAACGCGCATAACTATACGAAGTTATTGTCCGATTTCGATGAAATTTTCAGGGATTGTGCGGGTTGGTGTGTAGACGGTCCCCTATGAAAATCATCATCCTCGGACTGATACAAACGACTGCGCATGCGCAAACGTGAATTCCTTGTAACGGCCATAACTTCTACATTTTCGATCCCATGTCAATGAAATTTTCAGGGATGTTACAGATTAGTATTTAAATGGTCCCCTATGAAAATCACCACCTTCGGATTGGTAGTAGCTACTGCGCATGCGCAAACGTGAATTTCCTTGTAACGGCCATAACTTCCACATTTTCAACTCGATTTTGATGACATTTTCAGGGATTATGTGGATTAGGTTGTAGATAGTCCCCTATGAAAAGCACCACCTTCGGACTGATAGTAGCCACTGCGCATGCGCAAACGTTAATTTCCTTGTAACGGCCATAACTTCTACATTTTCCATCCAATTTCAATGAAATTTTCAGGGATGTTACAGAGTAGTGTTTAGATGGTCCCCTATGAAAATCATAGAGAATTGTTTTTCATAGAGGGATTTATTCATAGAGCGATGGTCTCCTGTGAGAATCTCAAATCTTATTAATGACAAGGCTTCAATAGCTCAGAGGAAAGAGTCTTGATTTGAGCTCCAGGGGTCGCGGGTTCGAATCCCAGCCGAGGCTAAGAATTTTTTGATCCAATCACATACATCTACTCACTTAATTTTTCATCCGAATTTGATGACATTTTCTAGGATTGTCCAGATTAGCGTGTAGATGGTCCCCTATGAGGGTAGTGAAAGGTACTTAGAGATTGGTGTTTTCAGATTAACTACTATGCATCGGATCATCTATACAATCGGGTTATGGATACGAGGAAGCTATGTGCCACACCCACTTGGCAGACGTTTTTTAAGTAACAATTGTTTATATCATAATATCATCGCTTTACTTTTTTGTGGATTGACTGCCATTCCATAGCACCAAGTCACTAATAATTAGTCACTAATAATTAATCAAAACGTACCTAGCAAAACTAAATTCTGATTTTGAACAATTATTGTTCAAAATCAGAATTTAGTTTTGCTACGTTTTGATTGAGGTGTTCTAATTTTGAAGTTAGGTAAATTTGTAAATCGTCGGCATAACTTTTATGTTGGCAGAATACAAACGAACTAGGAACAAACGGATCTAGAGAGAGAGAGAGAGTTTATAACTTTAGGAGCTAGCAAGAAGTTTCCTCACCGGGTCAGGACACGTCCTTTTATTTGGGGGACGTCCTGGTGGGAGTGTAGTCGAACTGGGAAGGGAGCCTTCCTGGTCCTCCCAGCTTTTCTTGCGTTTATTATTACGATAATACTTTCTTAATTAATATGGTTCTCCATAGTTAGCCCTTCCCTAGAATGTTGATGTCAAAAACATGAGCGCTAAACACTTTGGAGTGTCGTCACGTTCGTGCTGCTAATTTGGACAGTTATCTTTAAAAATAAAAGTGGCAACTGTTCCACAAAATAGGAGGGAGAGGGGTGAATTCGGCTTACTCTATTGGGTCTTTGTTCGTATATCTCTCCGGTGTCCCTCACGTTCCGGGACATTCCGAAGTCCGCGATCTTACAGAGTTTGTTGTGGTCAACTAGGATGTTGCGGGCAGCGAGGTCTCTGTGAATGATCTGAAAAACACGGAATTTCACATAAATACACAACCAGTGTCACTTACGAAACGTTTCAACTATAGCATAGGTAAATTTAATCTAAATGAAAACCTCAAAAAAAAAAACAAAAAAACAACTAAACTGCTAGTTTTACCAAAAAGTCAATCAGTTAAAGGTTCGAGCTAAAACGGTTTTTTAAATTTTCCCAAATTAGCCCACATCATACAAAGAATCTGCTTCTGACAAAAACCAAAATTTGAAACTCAAATAACCGAATCTGTATTCCTAAGAGAACCTATGAATCTGAGATAAAATCGAAGAACTTCAGACTTCGTATGGATTTTAGCCAAAAATAACTTCAAATAGGTACGTATAGTGTGAGTTTAAACAAGAACAAGAGTCAAAGGACTATGCCTTCACTACAAGTTAGAGTGTATGATACATTAAATTTATCGATGCTTTTTCTGAAACAAACTAGGCACGAAAAGCTACACTTTGAATGGAATACCTAATGATATTCGTGTGATAAAAATGACTTTACTCGTAACATGTTCTTCACATTTTCTATGAGGGTTTTGCAATGTTGAGTGAATATTTCTTCACGTAACTAGATTTTTTGATCCATTGAACTCATCTGTCCTTGATGGTCAATTTACTTTCCTCAGCTCGTCTTTGCAAATGACCCAAAACTTCTCTGACGATACAAGTCCAGTCCCAGAACTTGAGCAGTCCCAGAGACTGCTGTTGGTGAAAATTCTTTCACTTTTGGTTTATTATTTCCAATAATGAACCTTTGGAATCGACCAAGAAAGAAATTTTTAACACCCCCTCAAAATTTGTTGTTTTACGTTTCAAGGTACGTAGAATCCAAAAATCGAATAAAAATTTGGTCGTCCGTACGCCGTACGCGGCACTTTCCCCACTTAGCATTGACCGATTTTGATGAAATTTGGTATGTAGGCTCCATTTAGAGTCTAGTTGTGTCCCGAAGATTTTGGTTGATGTAGGTCACTTCTAAGGGTCGAAGTAGTCTTGAATTTTTAGAATTTTTTGAGACCACGTGGAGCCTTATAGGACAAACCGTTCGCTCCCTACGAGAATTTAAGGATTGGACGTACGATAAATCAGCAACAACGGAGTGTGAATCGCAAAAGAGGCCTAATCTCCGTTCAAATTATATATAGCTGACCGAAATATGATCGATGTTTTTCTTCATGTTGGATGGTTGGTGGCTTTGCAGACGAGTGATCAATATAGAAAAATAATAAACCATTGTGTAATGATTTGCAGCGTTTTTTGAGGTGTGGCAGTGAGCCGATCAACCCATCACAGAGGGGTTGATGGGAAACTTTTCCTTAAGCGCATTGCTCAATTTGTGAAAAATCCCCTAAAACTCTGCCCTTCGGGCCTCGCTAGGGGACAAGCCCCCTGACCCCGGCTGCTTTTCGCGTAGAGCCTACGGCTAAAATTCAAGAAACACGGAACATGCTTTAGCCGCGCTTTCTTATTCTGTTTGATTTTATTTTTTATTTGGAATAATGCGATCAAACCTATTTTGCTATTTCGATAGCCTTTTAAAAAACCAGTCTTCTGATAGGAAGGTATTTTATAGTTGTATTGAGATTACAACATTACTTGAAACAACCCTATAACATGGAAGTATTCCATAGGTCATCGCATATGTCGTGACTCGATACCGATCCCGACAAACGTAACACTTTTTGCCAGTTAGGTCAATGCTAAAGCATGTTCCATACTAAAATGTTGTGGGACTACGAGGTGGCAGTAGGTGGAATGAAGAACAATGTTACCACTTTTCGAAAAGCTCATCCAGGTGTATACGGCGCATTCCAACAAGCCTTGGGTTCCCTAGCTCACATCAACGAAATTGGAAAAATTATTTTTGGATTGGCCTGGGAACTCCACTTGTTTGAAATCCAGTAGAGAATCATTGGTTTATCAGTAGACACGCTGAGGAAAGTGGATTGTATGACCAGGGAGAGGATGGTTCACGACGAGATATTTACAGGTATCGACGCCTTAAATGAGCATACTCACTCCTTTGCTAACGAGATACTCCATTCCTCTGGCGACGCAGTAAGAAAACACGGTCAGGTCTCTGGAGTTGAGGGCTGAAGACAGGTCGGAAAAGTTGAAGTAGTGCGCGCGGGTTCTGTGCTCCCTCAAGAAAGCCAACAGCTTGCCGTACATGACGTACTCCATGATTAGGAGATATGGCTCTGAAAACGCAAAAAGGTAAATAAGTGATCAGCCTTAGGGGTTTGGATAAAGTGAAGCTTTCCACAACAAGCACGGACACAACAGATCTAGATCAGATTCACACCCCTTTCTTCTCCTTCTTGTTCTTTTTTCGACAATAAGCTTCTTTTTATATCAAAATACATTGTATCAGTGATGAATACGTTTCTTAAGAACTTACAATTTTAGATTATTCACGTACCATTGAGACAAACCATCAGACGTTGAAAGCCTATTTTTGGTAATATACTGGCAAGGGAATGCATAATGCACAATTATCATACCATAAACTACCCCTTAGAATCATTGACTGCAGATTGGTGCTCAGTCAACTATTCCAATTCAGATTTCAAAATCCATCATCCTACAATTAATTATATGTTGCTGAAGCAGTCTGTTTCCTTTCCGGTTATGTGTGATTCAAACCCACTAAAAAAACGTCTGCTAAGTGGGTGTGGCACATAGCTTCCTCGTATCCATAACCCGATTATATAGATGATCAGATGCATAGTAGTTCATCTCAAAACACCAATCTCTAAGTACCTTCCACTCCTAGCACCATCTACACGCTAATCTGGACAATCCTAGAAAATTTCATCAAATTCGGATGAAAAATTAGGTGAGTAGATGTATGTGATTGGATAAAAAAAATACTTAGCCTGGGATTCGAACCCGCGACCCCTGGGGGACAGTTGAAGTTATGGCTGTTACAAGGAATTCACGTTTGCGCATGCGCAGTCGCTTCTATCAGTCCGAAGATGATGATTTTCATAGGACACCATCTAGGTAAATACTAGTCTGTAACATCCCTGAAAATTTCATTGAAATCGGATGGACAATGTAGAAGTTATGGCCGTTACAAGGAATTCACGTTTGCGCATGCGCAGTCGCTTCTATCAGTCCGGGGGAGGATGATTTTCATAGGCGACCATCTACAACCTTATCCACATAATCCCTGAAAATTTCATCGAAATCGGATGAAAAATGTAGAAATTATGGCTGTTACAAGGAAATTCACGTTTGCGCATGCGCAGTCGCTTCTATCAGTTCGAAGATGATGATTTTCATAGGGGACCATCTAAATACTAATCTGTAACATCCCTGAAAATTTCATTGAAATCGGATGGACAATGTAGAAGTTATGGCCGTTACAAGGAATTCACGTTTGCGCATGCGCAGTCGCTTCTATCAGTCCGGGGGAGGATGATTTTCATAGGCGACCATCTACAACCTTATCCACATAATCCCTGAAAATTTCATCGAAATCGGATGAAAAATGTAGAAATTATGGCTGTTACAAGGAAATTCACGTTTGCGCATGCGCAGTCGCTTCTATCAGTTCGAAGATGATGATTTTCATAGGGGACCATCTAAATACTAATCTGTAACATCCCTGAAAATTTCATTGAAATCGGATGGACAATGTAGAAGTTATGGCCGTTACCAGGAATTCACGTTTGCGCATGCGCAGTCGCTTCTATTAGTCCGGGGATGATGATTTTCATAGGGGACCGTCTACACACCAACCCGCACAATCCCTGAAAATTTCATTGAAATCGGACAATAACTTCGTGTAGTTATGCGCGTTACAAGGAATTCATGACAGACACACAGACAGACAGACAGACAGACACACAGACACTGAACCAAAATTGTTCAGAAAGGTCTAAAACGCAAAACGCGAGTGGAAATTTTGATTTTGGAGAACTTTTTTTTTTCGTCCTTGAAAAGTGAAAACAAAGCTTGCGCTACCTTGGTAGACTCGGAAGCAAAAACACCTCCTTTTCTCCCACGTTGGAACTCAGCCCGGAACCGTTTAACACATTACTTTGAGCTAAGTCTTGGTGTGTTTAAGGGGGTTCGACCGCAAAATGAGCCAGGAGCGCACCTCACGTCTTCATTTGATTATGATTCAAAAACTATCAAGTCAATTATTTTCAAACTTTCACAAAATATTCTACACATCTGTACTATACTACTGTGAACATCTGAATCGGTTACGGTAAGAAACAAAAATTACAAAAATCGCCAAAGACAGATTTCCAAACAACAGAAATACCCAATTTATGTACCTTTTTCTCAGAAACGGTACACACCAGTGAAACTATGTTTCGAAACATTGTAGGTATAGTCTTCATGAACATTTTGGTGGAAGGGATTTAAAGAAAACGAACCAGGGTGGGTGGGGACGATCAAATATTCAATGTGGTAAATTAGCCCGTTTTTCAAAGGCTTCAGTCGCTCATAACTTATTTCAAAACGAAAATATTGACAATTCGTCTCATACGAATACGCACAAACAATAAACCTTGGAAACAAAAAAAAAATCAAGTGGATACCTCCAGTAGTTCTAGAGAATTAGGTACATGAACGTCGAAAAACATCATTTTTCAGAACAGCTGATTTTCTGAAGTCATGTCAACCAGCAGTGTTACCGAGCGAGTTCGCGCTCTGTGCGACTCTTCCATTTCTCTTGTGTAATTAT
This sequence comes from Apolygus lucorum, assembly GCA_009739505.2. Taxonomy (NCBI): domain Eukaryota; kingdom Metazoa; phylum Arthropoda; class Insecta; order Hemiptera; family Miridae; genus Apolygus; species Apolygus lucorum. Next base: position 56,651,497 of record CM019183.2, on the reverse strand, counting down.
TCTTCTTCTTTCTAAGGTCAGCTACTTTCATTTTATACTATCCATGTTTCGAAAAGGAGAGGAAGAATATGTAGTAGGTTACAAAGATACAGGTTTTGTTTATTTTACTGTTGGTGTTGTGTTGTTTGTCTTGGTCAATTTTTCTGTGGTTTTTACCATCGTGTTACCTAAGATTTCCAGTTATAAGTGTCCGTATTGTTTTTTTTTCTCAAAAAATGCCTCGAGGTACGCGAGTGTACAAAAAGCGACCTAAATCGCACGTCCTCAACATGAATAAACGACGACAATCAAATGAGGACGAGTCAACTTGTTCCGAGTTCTCAGACACAACAAGATGCTCCTCGAGTTGTTCTGTATGATCTTCAGAAAAAAAGGTGAGATCAGCCCTAGAACAGTATGACTCTATAGAAGGCGAATCGATGAATGATATAGTCAACATTTTGGATTTTTGCAACAACTTGGAAACGTCTGGAAGACCACTGGCAGGAGGAAGAAGGCGATGAACCATCCTACGCTCCGGGAGGATATTGATCTATGTTTGAGAGGCTGAAAAACATATTTCTACTTGGAATTTTGAGATATTTTTTTTTCTGAAATGTTCACAAAACTGTCTAGTTTAATAAAAAATTATAAACCAAAAATCGAAAAAAAAAAAATTTTTTGTGGTCGAACCCCCTTAATCAGTTCTGGGTGAGGGGGCGGACCAGATGCTCCTTCTCTCTCTTTCTCGTTCTAATAGTATCTTCATTGTCAGGATGCTTTCTGTGTACTCTGCCACAGCAGTTCAGCTCCTTTAATCTTCCAGCATCCTGCTGACAACATCCTCTTGTGTTGAACTCTGGGGAGCTAACTCCAGGTCTGCCATCAGCTGGTCTCTTTCAGGCGCCCATTTGGTGCATTTGAAGAAGGTGTGGAGCACTTCATCGTCATCTTTGTTTTGGCAGTGTAGACATGTTGGGGCAGATACCTTCCCAATTTTAATGCAAATAAGTCTGTTTCCTTTACTGATCTAAAATCGGTTTTTACGCACATTTTATGGTCCGAGAGACCTACTGCGTTAGTGAGTGGGGAAACTCGCCTCATAGCACCACCATTTTCAAGTTACAAAAGGCGACAGCAAGGATCATTTTCAATATAGGGTCCAGCGAAACGTGTAGAGGCCGCTTCAGGGAGCTCCACTGTCTCACGTTGCCCGGCCTATTTGTGTACAGTAGCTTATGTTATGTCCGGCGGAATATAGGCGGCTTGCAAAAATCCTCACACTTTCGCAATCATGCTACGCGCCAGTGCAATGACTTGAGATCGTCGACAGCACATCTGGCGTCATCACCGAGGAAAAATCCTACCCTAATTTTTTAATGACTCGATTCGGAGACTACCTGAGAAGCAGTTTGAGAGTAAAATTAAAAAGACACTTGTTGAGGCGGAAATATATGGAATCGAAGAGTTTTTAAATCTGATCTGGTGATTGTTTGCCTTCACCATTAAGATTTGTTACTTATTGTTATTAACGTTATTTAATATTACTATCTGACGATTGTGATGCTACTTGGTGGATTATGGCAATAAAAAACCTGTTGATTTTTTGATTTTGAAAATCCCCTCTCCTTTCCCTTACTTTTAAAGATATTTCTTTGACTTTTGATTACTACCTATGGGTTATCACTAACAGATTCAGAATCGTAAGACGAAAAGACCCTGATTCTCCATCTTGTGGTTGAACTACGAATTTAGTTTTTGCGTTCAAAACTCATCCATCGGAAGCATCATGCATTTTTCGACCATGAATCGAAAAAGACCAACCAAAGCACAACCTATAAAGACAGAAACTGCTACTGAAATCGATATTTTACGATTTTAAGTAATTTCACCATTTCAGCATACTAACTTTAGGCATTACTGAAAAACATGATCAAATCGAGTTGCGATTGGTCTCAAATTGATCCAACGTTACCTTTGTTGAAAAGGAACATGGAACCTGCAGGTAGACCTCACTGTTCTACTGGACAGTTCCCATAACTGAACTGCCTGCTATTAGCAATTCACGTACCTTTGTCAGTGCAGCAACCGAGAAGAGTAACAACGTTGGGGTGAGCTCCAAGTTCTTGCATGATTCCAAGCTCACGCAAAAGATCTTCTTTCTCCCGTTGACTCGCCCCTTCTTTTACAGTCTTGACAGCAACCAGCCGCGTTAGCCCTTCGTGACCGCTAATGTCGTCAGCTTCGGCTTTCCACACCTATCAAACACAGCAATTGAGGCTTAAATGATGAAATAACCAATCAATGTGAATCTCCATTTAATTGTTAGGTACTCCAGTCAACTATAATTTTCGACATGTAAAAAAATACTGTCAGCTTTCAAGTAAAGTTTTCGATTCTTGATGGCTCAATTTGAACTACCTAATCAAGCAGTGGTGGTGAACTCCCATCTGGGAACAAGGAAAATGGCAAATGCTACATTCTAGGAGGTACTTATACAAGTAATTCACCGATACTCCTCGATCTGAGGAACGATTGGTATAGGTACTCATAATTCTATTAGTCATTACATCATCCGAGTGAGATTGGTTGTTAGAAACACAGGGAGAATATTTTACATTATAAGTCTACTTGAAGCATAAAACAGAACACAACATCAATCAACGAGTTCATAGCTACATTGTTGGGTGTATGGAGTGACCATATTGTTGAATGAGAATCTTGGAGAATCATGGAATATGCTTTAACCTTGGACTATCCAGGCTAAAGGAGAGGGTGACACGGATAGTGATACGAGCGTCTTGTACGCGGGGGTTCTCCACCCGTCCACCCTACTCCGCGGCTAAAGCATGTTCCGTGTTTTTTTAAATTTAACCCAAGCTCTAAGCAGAAAGGCGAGGACCGAAGGGCCGAGTTTTTTAATAATAATAATAAACAAGTAAAAACGCTGCAAAAATTATTACAAGAAGGTTTACTATTTTTCTATACAGATCACTCGTCTGCAAAGAACACGGCTTTGCCATTGTTACCACCAACCAACATGAAGAAAAACATCGATCATATTTCGGTCAGCTAAAATTTGTACGTTCAACCCTTAAATTCTCGTAGAGAGCGAACGGTTTGTCCTACAGGGCTCCGCGTGGTTTCAAAAAATTCTAAAAATTCAAGACTACCTTAAATTGATGGAAAAACAATACCTTTATATCATTTTTTTTTTTTTGGGTTAGAGAGTTTTCAAAAATTTAATCCTTATTTTTCAACGCTTACAAGTGACTTACATCAACCAAAATCTTCGTGGCACAACTGAACCCCAAATGGAGCCCACATACCTAATTTCATTAAAATCGGTCTATGCTAAGTGGGAAAAGTGCCGCGTATGGCGGACGGACGGCCAAATTTTTATTCGATTTTTGGATTCTACGTACCTTGAAACGTAAAGCGAGGGGGGTTAAAAAATAATTTTTCTTGGTTGATTCCAAGGGTTTATTATTCAAAATAATAAAACAAAAGACTCCAAGATTCTCATTCGAGTTCGTAGTTACCTCTGTAAGTACAAATAATTTATTTTATACTAGCTGAAAAGCCTGCTAAAAGCAGGCAAAAAAATTGTACATATGTAAAACTCGGCGCTGCGCGCCTCGGCGGGGGCTTCGCCCCCTGCACCCCCGGATGATTTCCGCTTAGAGCCTAATGGCTAAAATGTGACATACCTTGAAAAGGTTTTTGCTCCCTCTCCCTCTTTATCTTTCTTCCACTGTAATATTTAAACTCACTCAGCTGATCAGTGACCACTCAGGCACCTTCAGCATTCTCTATTGACCCGCCCTCTCAAATTTCAGCTTCCTGCGTTCAACAGGAGAGAAAATGGCCTTGGAGCTCACTCAGCTGATCAGTGACCACTCAGGCGCCTTCAGCATTCTCCATTGACCCGCCCTCTCAAATTTCAGCTTCCTGCGTTCAACAGGAGAGAAAATGGCCTTGGAGCTCACTCAGCTGATCAGTGATCACTCAGGCGCCTTCAGCATTCTCCATTGACCCGCCCTCTCAAATTTCAGCTTCCTGCGTTCAACAGGAGAGGAAATGGCCTTGGAGCTCACTCAGCTGATCAGTGATCACTCAGGCGCCTTCAGCATTCTCCATTGACCCGCCCTCTCAAATTTCAGGTTCCTGCGTTCGACAGGAGAGGAAATGGCCTTGGAGCTCACTCAGCTGATCAGTGATCACTCAGGCGCCTTCAGCATTCTCCATTGACCCTGCCTCTCAAATTTCAGCTTCCTGCGTTCAACAGGAGAGAAAATGGCCTTGGAGCTCACTCAGCTGATCAGTGATCACTCAGGCGCCTTCAGCATTCTCCATTGACCCTGCCTCTCAAATTTCAGCTTCCTGCGTTCAACAGGAGAGAAAATGGCCTTGGAGCTCACTCAGCTGATCAGTGATCACTCAATCGCCTTCAGCATTCTCCATTGACCCGCCCTCTCAAATTTCAGCTTCCTGCGTTCAACAGGAGAGAAAATGGCCTTGGAGCTCACTCAGCTGATCAGTGACCACTCAGGCGCCTTCAGCATTCTTCATTGACCCGCCCTCTCAAATTTCAGCTTCCTGCGTTCAACAGGAGAGAAAATGGCCTTGGAGCTCACTCAGCTGATCAGTGATCACTCAGGCGCCTTCAGCATTCTCCATTGACCCGCCCTCTCAAATTTCAGCTTCCTGCGTTCAACAGGAGAGAAAATGGCCTTGGAGCTCACTCAGCTGATCAGTGACCACTCAGGCGCCTTCAGCATTCTCCATTGACCCGCCCTCTCAAATTTCAGCTTCCTGCGTTCAACAGAAGAGGATGTCAAGCATATTTGTCGTCAAGCATATGATAAATCATAGCGCTACTTTCCTGTCGCTTTTTCCTGTCGCTTTTTACTGTCGATTTTTACTGTCGCTTTTAACACAGAATGTGTTTTTGCGATGACCTACCGAAAAAAAATCGTCACGAAAATGCGACAGAAAAAACCGTTACGCGCCTTTTATAATGATTTTCACGTGCAACCAAGCCGTTGGTAAGGAAATAGAACTCCCGCAGTGTTCATTGCACAGAAATTGTTCACCATTCGTTGGAAAGCTCTCGATTTATATAGTATTTTTCTTGTAGTTACATATTTATTTATATAACATTTATAGGGTTTTAGACCAAATTAAATGTCTAACAATTATTTATTTTATTTTTGCCAAAGACTCCACATTTATTATTGTTGTTTTTTATTTAACGGATGACTAGCATCGCAAAAACACATTCTGTGTTCCTATGATTTCATACAGAGTATGGAAAAAGAAATAAACCGGGGGGTGCAGGGGGGCGGAGCCCCCCGCCGAGGCGCAAAGCGCCGAGTTTTACTGTCGATTTTTCCTGTCGTTTTTCGGCGGGGGGTCCCATCACTAAAACCTTTTCAAGGTTAAAAAATTGATATCGCGGCCTGGAATCGAACCCGGGACCCCCACGTTCGGGCGACATACGTACGTACGGTTAGCGTTTTATATTATTAGATTTTATGAAAAGCATCAACGGGTTTTCTATGATATCCTACCTGATACATCCGGCACTCCTTCAATTATGCTGTGGAAAAGCTGAAAGCATAAATCCTGGATATTGAACCGAAGAGTTACTTTGTTTCCTACAACAGCAGAGTGGTCTGAGGAGACACATCTAGGACAAAAGTACCTAGGTTCGTGAAAAGTTTAAAATTTATTTTTTATTCTGAACAGGTCCTATAAAATGAGTTTATTGAAAAACAAGAAAGATGTCTAACCCATTGCATCAGAAGAACGTGAACAAGCAGCTAGCTAACCCCACATACAGCATAATATAGCTTCCTCGCATAGAATCAGTCGGTAAAAACTTCATTATCAAAACTTCAATTTCCAAGTATCCTCCAAATGTATGACCTAATGACGATGATATTTATAATGGAAATTCCACAATCTTAACCAGTCAATACCTGAAAATTTCATCGGATTCGGGTGGAACTGTTGAAGTAATACTGCCGTGCTAAGCCAGAAAGTCGTATGTTGACTTCACCCAACTTTCGGGAAAACGACCTAATAGGTTTCGTGGCGAAATAATTCTTTTGCGGGATTATTTTTCCTCCTTTTACCACAAGTATAGGTTTTTCCTAAAAAAAAATTAGTAGCCGAATCGATTTCAGGAGCCAAAATTTAACATTTTTGAGTGTAAATTGTCAAAAAACGATGATACGAGATTACGCTCTCGTAAATCCGAAGTTACGACTATTCTGTTAATTTTATTTCTTGAAACATTAATACATTTGAATTAACATTTTAATTCAAGAAACCACTTCACATTGATTATTTTGTCATCCTACTTGGCTCAAAGTCAATCGTATTTCATATCTCTGTTCAGGGTGTAAGAAAAACTGCTGAATCAATGAAAATAAACGTTTATTCACTTAGTTTATAAACGTAAAGTCACCACTAAATGTTGAGTTTTCAGAGGCAAAAAGTCGTATCATGCCGATTTAATGCAAGAAGTCGTATCTTCGAAATAGGCAGATTCCCGTGTCAGTGTCAAGATACGAGTTTTCTTCTTCTGAATTGCTCTGATACGACTAGTTTCTTAGCAAAATCATGTTAACACGCCTTAATGCGAAAGTCGGGAGGCTTGTTTGAGGCATTTCTAATAAAGATACGACTCTAAAACTCCGAAAATCGATAGAAATCGACCCCCAAAACCCCTGGGTACCATTAACTCAATTTGGTAAAATTTTGACGTTAAGACTTTCTGGCACGGCAGAATAGTTGTTTTGAGGATTTCTCGTCTCCCATACGCAAGTACTATCATCCATCCGGGGCTATGAAATTCATAGGGAACCATGCCAAAGCTATCTTGCAAAAACCACGATAATGTCATCAAAATCTAACCATAGTTTACAGTGGCTATGCCTGGGACAAGAAATTTACGTCAGACCGACACGGAACCAAAGTTGTTCACAAAGCTCAAAAACGCAAAATGCGACGCGTCCCTATCTTCGACAATGAGAAAGCATACACAGTCTCATGCCAGTTGAAAGGGCGAACTTTTATCAAAACCAAATGTTATCGAAGTTCCATTCATTTCAGAACCATAGTTCGAACGAACTCTCTACAGATAACCGCATCTCATCACTGGAGGATAGGCGGTTCATAGCAGATATTGCCTTCCTTCACAGACTTATAAATGGGAGTCTAGATTGTCCCTCATTACTTTCTAAAATTAAGTTTAATGTCCCTCAGTACTCTACTCGCTCAAACCAACTATTTTTTGTACCCTTTTCCCCTGCAAATTTTATGTGGAACCGCCCCATCTGTCGTTTGCCACGTGAGGCCAATGTGCTCCTTGAAGGTTGCCAGGAGGTTGATTTTTTCTATTATTCGCTTTCCTCCTTGAAGCGACATGTTAAGTTATTTTTATGTTAGATTTTCCATTTACTAAACTTCATTCTGTAGTTCAATGTTTTGTTAATTTTGTTATTCTTCGGCCGCACCGTTGTACTTGTATTTTCTATATTCTCTCATATATATTGTTGTTTTATAATCACAATTAATGTATTGTAATTGGTATTAATTACCGTATAGTAAATAAATAAATAATAAATAGTTGAACTTTTTCACGTTACCTAATCGAAGTACGGGGATTATTTAAGAGAACTAAATGTGATGTCGAAATCACCAATTCAGAATTCCTGGCCAACGAAAGAAATACGATAAGTTTAGGTACTCTTATTATTAGATAAACGTTATTCAGTTAGCAGCGACATACCTGACCGAAATTGCCTTGTCCAAGAACGGTTTGGAGTCGTAGTTTGTCTCTCGGGAACTCCCATTTAGTGCCAACGGAAGATGGAGGGACGGGTGTAGCTGGCGCGGGTTTCGATTCATCCCAGTTCTACGATAAAATACAACGATTATAAAATTTCTGTATTTTAAATCACCCCTATGCAAGAGTGGAAAAGTTGAATGATAGAAACGGGCAACTGTTTAGATGAGAGAAGGAAAGAAAGACGTCAATGGGGTATTTCGGTGGGTCGGAAATTCAGGTTTTTGACCTCAAATTTGGATTCAGCACCCTTGAAAACCTATATACACCAACTATTAGCCCAATGATACTATAACATGTGGTAGAAAAATTAATTAAAGAGATCACACGTTTGAAAAAGGCGGGCCGCTATAAATGCACACACACTAGGCAAGGACTACGCCGCGGACAGCCCCGCGCGCGTGTGTGAGTAGAATGTTGTAGCATCCAAGAGGGGTTTCTGTGCATGGATACTTTTTCAAAGACAGTTGGCTAGCTACGTCACGATTGGCTAGCTACGTCACACCATTCAAATCTTCAACTTTCCTTAGCTTCTCTGATTTTTTAAAAACATTTTCTCGACGAACAGACCCGATTACCGTTATTCCTGAGCCATACTCTTTTGAAAAAAAAATTAAAAAAAATTGACCGAAATACCCCATTATCAGGTAAAGCAACCACCCCTAATACCTTCTCGATGAGAAAGTTCATCATAAGTAACCACAAAAGGCGCAGTACTGCGTCTAATACCTACTTGATGGGTCAAGTCTCTCATTAGACAAGTACCTACAAGTTAGTAAATTACGCTGAGGATCACTCAAGGCCTTATTAACCGTAACCAGTGTTATTATTTTACTGAAAAGTCACAATACTAATTATAAGAAATTGAGGAGCGATTGCTAATATACAATGCAGGTATGCGAAAGGTCAAGGGTAGTGGTTGAGTACCTACATTTTCTCCATAATAACGGAAAAACAATTGAAAACCCATCACTGTCATATTCTTCTCAGCTCCCTAATGGTTTTACCGTAAAATAAAGAACTATTTTTTTCAAGATGCTCAACAGCCATTTACCTACCGAACACATTATTTATGTAATTTTGAACATAGAACAAACTTCATTGTATTATAGAAAATAATACAAGCGTCAAGTTGGATGATAACACATTTATTTCAGTTTTAATTACTTACTGCTCTTTTTAGCGAAACTGTCGATTTTTCTTTCTAGGGGGCTTTCACAAACTGTTTATGACTCGATACAACGTTTGGTATTTCTTGCTCATTTATCTCAAAAGAACCAAACATCATTCGAAGTAATTATTAGATTAAAAAAGAATTTTATTATACTTGAAAACATTCATAATTATTTTATCAGGTTTCTCCTTAAATTTGATTTTCATAATTGATACCCAATGAACTTAACGGTTTAACCTACGAATAAAGTCACTCGCGATGAGATTGTGGAAAACCATTTTAATAAAAACGGAGTTGAGTAGAACGTTGTCTATTTCCACGAAAATAATGAGTTACAAGTTAAATCGATTTCGACGGTTAGGTTATCATCAGTAACAAACAATAACTGAAGGTACATCACAGAGAGCATAGCTTATATAGTCACAAGTGAAAGGGAGCTTGAATCCCATTGGTCGAGAAAGTGAAAGTCATACCCAATCAGATAAGTGAAAGGAGAATCCTATTGGCTCAGAGAAGTGAAGGGACCTAGGAGGATCATCAAATGCCAATCAAGGCAGACAAAGTGAAAGGGAGCTCAAACATTGGTGAGGGTAACATTGTGAAGGGGAGACCAAGCTATTGTAGGAAGGAACCTATCAACGGTGAAACATGTTGAGGGACCACCTCATTCAGACATTTACCAGACCTATCACTCTTAAGAATCTACCTAGTTATCATGTTGGAAACTATCGTCCATTCTACCGGATCTTCGGTTTCATGGTTGAAATTTAGTAAATTTGGAACTATTAACAATATTTTCGAATCAAAAGTACTTGTGTATATTTATCTAATGAAAGTCAGAGAGTGAATGTTTTGGTGGAAATGAACAGACCTAGGAGTAATCAAGACCTTGGAAGAATGTCGTGGAAATTAATGTATTATCAAGTTACTACGAGTTTTACGGATACTGGGCGATTACTATGATGTACCTACTCTATCTCATGCATTAAAATACCTCTACAACCAAACTATAACATTTTCAACCACAGTTTAGAGTACATAATAGTTCAATTGAGGGTATACCTTGATTTCCGTAAACGTACAGACGTACCTACGTATGTCCGTCATTGCGTTAGTCCGTCTCAAGGCTTGAATTACGGTAGGTAGTAGTAGGTATACGTCCTCCAATAGTCTTGCCGTTAGTTCGTCTGATTCATGAGATCTTGTGACGTAATTTTGTAGAACATAATTGTCATGTGGCTTCAAATTCCGAAGGTAGTGTATGTACACATAGGACTCGTGCGTTCAATAGTTGCAGTTGACGGTTCGCAGTAATTAAGGTTATTAGTCGTGAATAATATTCTTGAGTCGTGATAGAATATTATTCTCTTCACATCGATATTATGATTGAGCGAATATCGTGGATATCTACGTCGAACTTTGCCCCTACACGCTATCTGTGACCATAAATAGGAAGAAGTGATTCTTCACCTAGCTTGAATACCTTCTTCAGCGTGTTATTATCCAAATTCGCATTTCCTCGGTAGATTGATTATGAAAATTAGATTATGAGATTATGAAAATTAGTTGATTTGCATTTTGCAACTCAAAAAGAAGTTCAAGTTATACACTTTTTAAGTATACCACATGAAAGTGTAAATTATGAACAAAATAAAATATATTATGGATTCAATTAGTGGATCAAATAAAGAAAAATTCGCCGATGGTTGGTTTCTTTACTCATAGCTCTATGGATATATATCATTTCCAAATCAAATTAATCCTTTTCCAAACCAAATGAATCTTTTTCCAAACAAATTTGCGTTTTCCAAACAAAATTTAACTTCGTCCAAATCAAATTAATCCTTTTCCACAATAAAACTATATAGTTCCGTGAAGTACCTAATCTTACAAAGTAAGCATATCATAAGAACATCATCTTGGAAATTCACTTAAAATTCGTGTAATTTTTTCGAGGAAAAAGCAGTAGATAGCGATGATTAGAGAGGAATGGCGTTGGGAAGGAATTCTCATTAGCTCACGAACTATTCCTATTGCTTCCTTCGGCAGCCTCCGGAGATATCGACAGAAGAAGGTTATTTGCAATTTGTGAAGTCCAATCTTGGGGCTGGCGTTTTTGCTCACTAAAGGGAATTTCCGTATGAAGGATGAGAAAAAGAAGAATTTAGATCATCGAGATAGGTCTAGGTCGTCATGAGTTTACTAGTCGTGGAGTAGTGACTTCTAACCCAAGACCTGGTGGACTGTTCCAGTGAAGGTTAACCCACCCTAACCCGTTCTAACCCATCCTACCACTTGTGATCTGGGCTAGGCCCATTTTTCAGATAGGGTCGACGCCAATCTGTGAAGGAATTGGTCGATTTCCTTGTGAATCCTACCTTCACAAGAACTGACTAGTGTAGAGAAAGAGGCTAATTGGTCTCCTGCCTCTCCATTGTATTTTCGATGCCTCTCTCTGGACAGAAGAATCGTAAATTCTTCTCATTCTATAGCTAAAAAAAACTTCTCACATTTTTCTACAACGCCTACAAATTGCAAAAATTGCAACTGGTCTAATTTTTGCGAAAGGATTAATTTTATTTGGAAAAAGTTTAATTTGGTTTGAAAAGAGATTCTTTGGATTTCGAAAAAGATTCATTTGGTTTGGAATACTCGTACGATTAGTTTGGTTTGGAAAAGGATTAATTTGACCAGGAAATGCTATAAATACTTTAATTTCGACGAGGTTTCGCTGCGAAGTGCAATCTTAGGGCTGGCGTCGTTTTGCTCACTAAAGGGAATTTCCGTATGAAGGATGAGAAAAAGAAGAATTTAGATTATCGAGATAGGTCTAGGTCGTCATGCGTTTACTAGTTCTGGTATAGTGCCCATGGGCACCGTCTTCTAGCCCAAGATCAAGTGGACTGTTCCAGTGAAGATTAACCCATCCTAACCCGTTCTAACCCATCCTACTACTTGTGGTCTAGGCTAGGCCCACTTTTTCAAGTGGGGTCGAAACCAACTTGTGAAGGAATTGGTTGAAGCACTCCTTCACAAGAACTGACTAGTGGAGAGAAAGCCTCATTGGTCTTCTGCCGCACCATTGTATTTCCGATGCCTCTCTCCCCGGACAGAAGAATCGTAAATTCTTCACATTCTACAGCTAAAAACTTCTCAAGTTTTTCTACAACAACTAATTTTCGCGAAAGGATCAATTTGATTTGGAAAAAGTTTAATTTGATTTGGAAAAAGTTTAATTTGATTTGGAAAAAGTTTAATTTGGTTTGGAAAAAGTTTTATTTGATTTGGAAAAAGTTTAATATGGTTTGGTAAAAGATTCTTTTGGTTTGGAAAACGATTAGTTTGGATTGGAAAAGGATTGATTTGACTTGGAAATGCTATAAGAGTATTAAATACAAATTTTGTTCAGATTGCCTAGATTACTGGGGAGTAATTTAAAATTGGAATAACTTAGCCACAGCATTTTTGCTGTTTTGATTAATATCATATTTTTAGACATTGATCAGCAGACAGAATATCAAAGCGCTATTATCTAGAAGACCCAATTTAGAGATTATAACGATATCCTCAAAACAGGAATCTATACACGGCATCGCATACATTCGCAAGAAGTTGCTTTTGAACAAAATGTATGTACAAAATACAACATGAAGGTAGAACACGAATAGTGTATGACAATCGATCCGAAGGACATTATGTCAACTTTATAGGGATTTGGGTCCAACAGCAAAATCCTCCTCTTTCACCAAATTTCCGAAAAATTTATTTTGAAAAAGTTTTTAAACAAATTTTTGAAAACATTTTTTTTTCATTGATGAAGAAAATAAACTTTTCGAAAATTTGGTGAAAGAGGAGGATTTTGCTGTTGGACCCAAATCCCAATAAAGTTGACATAGAACACGAACTGTTGGGGCAATGTTCGACGATTAAATCTATTCGAGTATAAATAAAGCGAACTCACTATGTGCGCAGGCAATCTCGGTAGTTTTGTCGGCAAAGGTGATCTGTTGTATTCGGACGAGTATTCGGATTCATCCAAAACCTGAAACAGCGGTGGTTATTAACGATGTCTTTGTTATATCGACAGTTTATTACGTCGTTGAAATGGCTTCAACAAATTGTCTATCTTAAACGTGCCCACGGGAATGGAGTATCGAGAAAATTGTAGTAGAGTCATTGAGATGCACAGCGATATCTGGTTGAATATTTTCCGTCGAATAAATATTGGAGGTTTATGAATGAAAACTCCCACTCCCATTCAGTTTATTGTGTTTTTTTCAATTCCAGTTTCTTGACCAGAATTTGTTCGCTTTCTCCGAAGGATATTCTCCAGGAATTTCATCGACAGTAATAATATTAATGGAGCGATAAAACTCCAGTAGTAGTTTGGCTCGTTCATGACCCAGAATGTTCGTGTTTATCAATCGATTGTGACCAGTTTCAATCGCATTGCGGAGAGATGAGAATGCCATAAACTGGACTGAATGACAGTGTGAACGCATTGGGCAACCCGGCGATACACATTACCAACACGAATCACTCGTAGTAATAACGAACACGAAACATACTCGTACTCTGAAAGCGTGGCATCTTCCAGTCTTACTCATCACAAATAATGAAGCAAAATGAATTTCCATGGCCTCTAATAATCATAATTACCAACATGGTGCTACAAACCAATAACGCATAAGGTTGAATGAGCTTTTACGCTCGGTTATATAGTTCAGTCAGAGTTTGGGGAATTCGGTGATAAAAAGATGTGAACCAGAATTTATTATCCTGTCGTAACTTTTGGTACTTATGTACGAGTCCATTTTTGTAGGAGATGGAAATAGAGATGAACCGCGAAAAATTTGAGTTTAAAGGGAGAGAATTTAGGCCTTAGGAATTATTTTTGAAGTTACAATCAGCGGCATCCTGATAGGATAAGAACGCTGCAAATTATTATATAACGGTTTATTATTTTTCTGTGGATTCCCAGTCTATAAAAAATACGCCTTCGCAGTCCCTACCAACCATAATATGGTGATATTATCATCGCGCAAGGTAAAAACCAAGTTTATTACTGAAAGTACCTACCAGCGATATCTGATAGCTGAGGGTGCCATCATTACGAAGTTTAGCTCTCCGTTATTAAGGAAGCTCAACTGTGATAAATGCAATTCTATTCGAAACGAATCACATTTGATCACCTGAAAATTGAACGGAGATTTTCCCCAGCCTCGTGAGTAAATTTCACACCCTAGCGAGCGAAATGTGAACTACGAACTTTCGTTTAATTTCCCAATAAACCTTCAAGTCCGACAGAGAACGAACGCTTGGTTCCATTCGTTTCAAAAATTGAATGCTATCTTGAATTGATGGAAAAACGTCAGTGATAATTTATTTGGGATTTAAACCAGTGTTTTGGATTCATAATTTGCCCAAACCCTAAGACTGGGAGCGAAAAAGAATGAATGTGCTGTTTGATGGACCCTTCATGCCACCAGACAAATAGCAGATTGGACTCCTCAATCACAGAGAAAAACGCTGCAAATTATTACACAATGGTTTATTATTTTTCTATATAGATCACTCGTCTACAAAATTACCAACCATCCAATATGAAAAGAAGAAAAAAAAAAAAATTAAAAAAAAAAATCAAAATCACCAACCATCGATTGCATTTTGGTCAACTCTAATTTGAACGGAGATTAGGCCTCTTTTGCGATTCACACTCGTGTTTTGATTTATATATATATATTTCAATATAAACCCTTAAATTTTCGTAGTGAGCGAACGGTTTGTCCTACAGAGCTCCGCGTGGTCTCAAAAAATTCTAAAAATTCTATAGAATCTTAAATTGAAGGGAAAACAATACCTTTATATCAAAATTTTTTGAGTTAGGGCGTTTTCAAAATTTCAAAATTGATTTTGGAACCCTTAGAAGTGACCTACATCAACCAAAAGCTTCGGGGCACAACTAGACCCCAAATGGAGCCTACATACCAAATTTCATCAAAATCGGTCAATGCTAAGTGGCAAAAGTGCCGCGTACGGCGGACGGACGGCCAAATTTTTATTCGATTTTTGGATTCTACGTCCCTTGAAACGTAAACCATCAAATTTTGAGGGGGTGTTAAAATTTTTTTTTCTTGGTCGATTCCAAAGGTTCATTATTGAAAATAATAAACCAAAAGAGAGTAGGCTACGCATAAAATAGAGAAAATTAGCTATAGCTCTTCATCACAATCAAAATCACAATTAGGAGCAACTTGATTAGTTATCAAATCAAAGCATGTTTAGAGTAACAAACTTTATAGAATAATTCACCTTCTTTTTGCTGCGGAGAAGTACCTGTCGCACTAGAATAACGGCCCCTAGGACGAGAGGGATCATTCCTAGAGCGACCAGGACGTACGTCGCGATGCCCCAAGTTGTGTCGTGGAAAGCCACACCAACAGTGGACGGTTGTGTCTTTATCGAATGGTTGCCCCTTTGGCCGTAGACCCATAGGAGGTCTGGGACGTGAGGCACAGTGAAGTTATAAGGGCGAGGGGTTGACGGCTCGGAACTACTGTTGGTGGGAAGAAATGGAACCGCGGTTGTTCTTCTGATAGGCGTTCTGGAAATGTTCCTACGAGACGGTACTTCATCCAAGGGTCTGAACTCGATTTCCAGTCCCGTCGTCACTGGAGGTTCTGTGGACTCTGTGCTGAATTCCGGTTCGCTGATTGGAGTTTGAGTAGTGCTCGTGGTTGAAGTAGTAGTAGGAGTAGTTGTGGTGGGGCGTGGTGTTTGCTGCGTCGTAATTACTGTCGTTGTCCTAACGGTACTAGTTGTAGTTACCGTCGTTCCTAGTGTACTTGTTGGTATTGTCTCAACATCGGAAGGCACACTACTCGACCTCACAGAAACACTCTCGGAAGCACTAGCAGAGGAGTTTTCAACCATTTCATCTGCTGCTTCAATTGAACTGGTTGATGGAGCCGTACTGGAAGTGTGGCTTTCCAACGTTAAAGCAGCGTTTTGTTGAGGATGGAGTCTTCTGAGAATTTCACTCGAGCTCTGAATTAGCTGAGGAGGGAACGTAGTTCGCGATCGTGAAGCTGGAGAAATTCTGGGCACCTCTATGTAACTCGGCGGAGTCGACACAACGTGAACTACAGCGGGGAATGAACTAGAATTCCTTCTGAATGTACTCCTGAACGTAACAGTCCGAAAAGACGTAGTTTTTGGTCTGTAAGTGGTAAATTTACGTCGAGCAAGGTTCTGTAAAATAGCCGTTCGGTTTTCCAAAGGTACTAAAATCTCTGACGCGTTATGTAAAGCCGGCGAAACGAAATCACTTTTCATAGGATTCACCCTGTGGTGAACCTCCGAAGTGTAGTTGCTACGAATACGTGGATGTCGCGGTGACTCTTTGACAGACACTGACGTCACTACTGCTGTAGAAAGAATTCTTGCTGTGGGTGACGGGTCCGGCAATTCCTTCAATCTAGCGGGTTTAATGGCTTCTTTTACTGCCTGTTTTACCTCTTGTTTGCTATCGACTATCGCTTCGGCAATAATTCGTTCTTTCTTGTCTTCTTTGACGAGTTCAAGTGGTTTTATGACTTCGAAATTATGGCGATCTCTCAACGTATGGTTACTTGAGGTCACAACAGGCACAGTTTCAGCCACTTCAGGCTCAAGTTTAGTCACGGACAGCTTACTACTTTCCGTTTTGATTGCGCCTTCATCAAAATGTGGCACAATAGTTGTCCCATACACGATTTTTGGGGCATCCGTCTTGTTAATTGCAACAAATTCACTGGAATTATCGGTGGTTGAACTCACTGTCAATACTGATTCAGTTGAAGAAGTTAGTTCGTTTGCATTGTTCGGGACGTCAGTTTTATTGAGACGTAAACCATAATTGGGCGATAAAACTATTTGAGGTTTATAACCACTTTCATTCGGTTGAAGGTCATGTTGGACGTATTTTGTTTCAGTCTTACTCTGTGTATCTTTTAATTCTAATTTACTATGTACAGGGAGAAGTGTTGAGGGGTCCGATAGAGAGTCATTGGCTTCCGACTTTCGGAAAAACGTCGCAGCCGCGGGTTTTCTCAGTTTGGCGGGGATTTTGGGAGGCGAGTTTCTCTCGACGGATTTTTGCGTGACAGAAACGTCCATTTCATCGTGATATGCATCATCATCGACGTCCGGGCTTTCTGGTGAAGCAGTTGTGATCCGAGCGGTTGAAGAAGCTTCTATAGAATTGAATCCACTGGGGGTAGCACCTGTGGTCAGTTTTCTTCCGAAGTCCAGAAAAGGCAGAAATTGATCTGACGGCACGTCCTGCTCTAGTGGCCTGAAGTGGTTGTAGAGATTGTAGGACATGGTTTGGGGTAAACCGGTCGTAGAAGGGACCACTGGGTTTCGCCTTCTCTTTCTGATAGAAGCACCGTCACCTGCCACCAATCTCTGCCTTTTTCTGTTTTCCTTCATCATCAGCCTTTCAGTAACTTTGTCGTACTTCTCCATTGTCTTGCCTGGCAGCTCTTCTCCAGGCTTGATTTTGCCCATTTTCTTCTCCTGAAGGACTAAGGCGTAGCCAATGCTCTCCTCTGGGTGAAGTTCGTGTTCGTCGGCCGACACGACCAGGCTGTAGGGTCCATCCGCTCCGGCGTTGGTCCATCTTCTTCCTTTGTACACTTCATCAGGCTCAGCTCCTGAAACCCACGAAAATAATCATTTAGTGAAGTAAATCAACAGGTATCATGCTAATAAGTACAAATAAATCAAAGTTAATCATATCAATAGTCAGACTAGGGTAAAAAAACTCTTCTGTATAAAGATAAGTAAAATGATGCGATAGCAAAGAAAGAAAGCCCCCTTCATGAAAATCTAGAGAAATCGAAATGTGATCATTGATAAATACCCGCTCTGGAAACTGAACCCGGGACAGTTTTAGCCTTAAAACTACACAATAAGATTTTTGCTCCTTGTTTTCTTGAAATAGAGATTATTTAAGATTTTTAAGAGAGAGATTTAAGATTATTAAATAGAGATTTGTAGTATTTTCCTCTTGGTACGTTGCCTAAGAAAGAATTATGAATAAAGCCATCTCAGAACAATAAGTATTAATTCTCACATTCCAACTTTAAGACATAATAAACTATTAAGAAGCATAAGCAGACAGCAACTATTAAACAAGTGTATTTGTACTCAACCAGTTTAAACACATAATTTATCACGATTTAACTTTCATCGGCAAGTTTTTCATTCGTTAATTCATGTTTTTTTTTCCTGTAGGTAGGTATGTGTATGACTATTCAAGCCTATCGAACCCCTTTTGGGATGGTAGGATTCAAGCTTCTGTACACTCGGAAGCAAAAAATGGAGGCTAGATTTTCGTATAGTTAGCCTCATTCCAATGATAATGCGACGAACCAGGCCGGATCGATTCGGCGTGCGGTTATAAAACCAACCACCCGGAGAATTATTCTTCCATCAGAACCTCTATTCATGAAGGGTTGGAAGAAAACCTTCTCAAAACGTAATTAAAGTTGATTACCGGAGCGGGGTGGTTGTAAAGATCGTTAGGACTTGGTTAGTTATGAACCTTAGGAACAAGGGATTCCGGCTAGGCCCGAAAAAGCGTGTAACGCAGTGGAAAAAATCTAGGGCTGGGTGGGCAAGAGCGAGGATGATGCAAAATGGTTGAGAAAAACTATCACGCAACGTGCGTGGACATTTTGAGCCATCAAGTTTCAGATGGAGTAAATCGGTATCAAACTGTGAGGAAGTCAATTTACTATCAATTCGTCAAATGGATACCAAAGCGAAAAAGATCGATTTCAAGGGTCAATAGGAGAATTGAAGGGTGCGAGAAACGGGAGGGCGTGAAGAGCTTTACTGGAAATTTTTCGGGAAAGACAAACTGCACAGTTCGTGAAACAAACTTTTCATGAACACCACTATTGCAAAATCATTGTTAAGGCTCTTCATCTCTTTTGACGTCCAATGCTCTGATAAACTAAAACGCTGCAAATTATTACACAACGGTTTTTTAAATTGTTATATAGATCACTCGTCTGCAGAGAACACGGCTTGGCTTCGCCATTGTCACCACCAACCAACATGAAGAAAAACATCGATCGCATTTCGGTCAGCTAAAATTTGAACTGATAATATGCCTCTTTTCTGATTTATCGTACGTCCAACCCTTAAATTCTCGTAGGGAGCGAACGGTTTGTCCTACAAAGCTTCTCGTGGTCTCTAAAAATTCAATACTATCTTGAATTGATGGGAAAACAATACCTTGAAGTCTAAATTTTTGGAGTTAGGGCGTTTTAAAAATTTCATCCCTACATCAACCAAAATCTTCGGGGCACAACTAGACCCCAAATTTTATCAAAATCGGTCAACTGAAAAAAATGCGGCGTACGGCAGACGGACGACCAAATTTTTATTCGATTTCGGATTCTACGTACCTTGAAACGTAAACCAACAAATTTTGAGGGGGGCTTAAAAAATCGATTCCAAAGGTTCGTTATTGAAAATAAACCAAACCAAAATGTTAATAAATAAATAAATAAACCAAAAGGTCAAACATTCAAGTTGAAAGAAAATGCATACGAGAAAACTAAGTAACTCCACCCAAGTACCTGAGCTGATAAGTACAATCTGGAGCGTAGCGCTACGTAGCTTAGCGAATTCTATACAAATAACCAACCAATCCATCTACCAATCTACCATCCATCTACCAATCCATCGACCAATTTATTCTGATCATAACGCAGTGCCGTTTGATGCTCCACAATGTAGAGTTTGAGACGTGCAATCTATCAATTTCTTGTCAATTACATCCATAATTAGTGGTTGTGTCGAACAAAGAAGCCACTGATTACGAGAGTGTTTGTTGTCTCAAAAGGTCTACCAACGTCACCGATTTTTCTTGGCCGATGTGAAAGAGAAAACTGTCACCAGAGATTAGAGGTAACCACATTTTTAGGCAACAGATTCACCGAAGGATGTGAAGTACTTACAGTAACCACCGAGGATCGGTCACGCATAGTCGCTCAACTGGGGCGATGTCTTTCTCCTGATGGAAAAATTGTAATAATGGCTTGGGTTGCAGATAGAGGTGTAGAAGTTTCACTACATCTATTATCACCGTATCTAACACGGTTAAATATTGTTATTTCGGAGGAACCATGGAGCAACCTAAATAATTTTACGACCCTCCTGAAATAGAGGAAGAATGTTTAAAAGGATTGATGGAAGTTTACGAAAATACACGATACGTACGAAGATATTTGTGAACCCTGCAAATTGAACAGATACTTATGTTGAATCTCGGTCGGCTTCAATTAGAATTATTATACTGATCCTACAGGTTGAATACGAGGAAGTACTTCTCGAAACCCTCATGATTCAATACCTGAATTCAGGTACAAAACCAGATCCTTCAGAGGTTAAAAATCCTTTGTTTTCAGTTTTGTGAGGCACAAATATTTCTCCAACATCACAATTTTCACATGGTTCCCTCAGACTTTGGTTTTAAATTTGTCATAAAGTCCACAAATCCATGCTACATTCACTACTTTCACAGTTTCCATCCGATTTCGATGAAATTCGCGGTGACCTTGCGGTTTGAGCAATGAACTTTTCTTAACAAAGTTCAGACGTGTAGAAATGAAATTCCTTGAACACCTTGATTTCTCATTTAATAGTTTGCTTCTGCCAAAACATGAAGAATTGAAACAATAATATGAAATAATCTTATTACCTACGAAATCACCCTCAATAATTGTAACAAATTCCAAGATTTTTATCGAAAACATTTTGGTATGATCAGAGCTCAATGGTCCTTCATTTACTTATTCTGAATAAATCCCACTTCTTCAACTGAAATGAAGTTTTTTTTTTTATGCTGAGAAAACCTGGGAAAACTTTGGCGCCATTTCTTTTCAGAATCACACTGGTGGGCAGTTCCTTCACCCAGGAAATGCCCTAAAAGTAGGGAAATTTGTAGACTTGATTTCTACAAAAGTTTTGATAAAACAGCGATCCTCCTGATAAAAGGGCAAATACTGAGCGAAAACGTCTGCCAAGTGGGTGTGGCACATAGCTTCGTCGTATCCATAACCCGATTGTATAGATGATCCGATGCATAGTAGTTGATAATTTTCATAGGGGACCATCTCCACCCCAAATCACATGATTCCTGAAAATATTATCGAAATCAGATGGGAAATGTGAAGGTTATGACGGTAACAAGGAAATACACTTTTGCGCATGTGCAGAGGTTACTATTAGTCTGGGGCAATGATTGTCATAGGAAACCATCTACAGGCCAACCCACATAATCCCTAAAAATTTCATCGAAATCAGACGAATATTGTAGAAGTTGGCTGTGGGAAGGATTTCATGACTGACAGACAGACACGAGACCAAAATTGTTCAGGAAGGTCTGAAACGTAAAACGCGAGTGGAAATTTTGATTTTGGAGAACTTTTTTTTCAACCTTGAAAAGTGAAAACAAAGCTAAGGCTAACTTGGTAGACTCGGAAGGAATATACCAGAAGAAGTACATATCGTCGTTTAAGTTCTAACATGGCCTAAGTCAAATTCCTCAACTTTTCAGGAGATACAAAAAACCGATTTATTTTTATATCATATGCATCTTCCCCAGTTAGGAATGTTTTTTGGTATCTATGCACTTCCTCAAGTGCCTTTATATACCAAAAATTATTTAATTTCAATTAATAAAAAATAAGCAATTCATAGTCCATGTTGGTTTCAGATTTTCCGACTTGGGCCATGTTGTAGAATTTAATTTTTGATGTTTTAAAAAGTGAATAATTCCTTCAAATGAATATCGAGAGCCCCTGCATTTTAGTAAATCAATTCTAAGTCATACCCTTCACTAATATTTTACAGGGAGGATTGCAAAAAAAAAGTCTGCCAAGTGGGTGTGGCGCATAGCTTCCTCGTATCCATAACCCGATTATGTAGATGATCCGATGCATAGTAGTTAATCTCAAAACACCAATCTCCAAGTACCTTTCACTACTCTCCTAGGGGACCATCTACACGCTAATCTGGACAATCCTAGAAAATTTCATCAAATTCGGATGAAAAATGTAAATGATATGGCTGTTACAAGGATTTTACGTATGCGCATAGGCTTCTGTAAATTTTAAGGTCTTGAATTTCATTGGGGACCATCTACAACCTAATCCGCTTAATCCTTAAAAATGTCATTGAAATCGGGTAGAAAATGTGGAAGTTATGGCTGTTACAAGGAATTCACGTTTGCGCATGCGCAGAGGCTACTATCAGTCCGGGGGTGATGATCTTCATTGGTGACTATCTACACACCAACCCGCACAATCCCTGAAAAATTCATAGAAATCGGACAATAACTTCGTATAGTTATGCGCGTTACAAGGAATTCATGACAGACAGACACACAGACACGGTACTAAAATTGTTCAGAAAGGTCTAAAACGCAAAACGCGAGTGAAAATTTTGATTTTGGAGAACTTTTTTTTTTTTCGTCCTTGAAAAGTGAAAACAAAGTTTCCGCTACCTTGGTAGACTTGGAAGCAAAATTGTTAACGACCACAAAAATAATGTTTTATTGAAAAATGTAGGTGAGTATAAGTTTTTAGTCAAAGAGTCAGACTTTCTTTGCATTTTAAAAATACGGCACTAAAAAAATAAGAATACAGCCTCTGAGGAACCATTAAATAGGAATACATTTTTTTTAATCAGTTTTATGACTCCTTTTATCGTTAAAAATAAGGCACTAAATAATAAAAACAGTAGCATAAGCAATGGAAGGGTCGTAATCTGGATCATCCTCCCTTTTTAGGTTTGAGGATGTAATCTAAAAAATTAAGTTGAGATGTCCAGACGTTGTGTGATTTTGGATCAATGATTGAACGAGACGTTGTCAGTCACACATAGTTTTATTTGGTATTTAAACTTTTACAGGGGACCGGTTTCGGACGTCATGCCATCATCAGCCTTGGTAGAAAATTGACGAATCGCACGTTCGCACTGAATATGTACTGTGGATGTACTGAATATGGACAGTACATATTCAGTGCAAACATCATACACAGTGCAAACGTGCGATTCGTCAATTTTCTCCCAAGGCTGATGATGGCATGACGTCCGAAACCGGTCCCCTGTAAAAGTTTAAATACGAAATAAAACTATGTGTGACTGACAACGTCTCGTTCAATCATTAATCTAAAAAAGAAAAAAAAAATCGTTCCCGTATTCATTAATAGTTTACCAGTGGGTAGATGACTGTACCTACCACCAGGTACAGACTGTAATGTACTAGTTCAGCAATTAACCAGAAGCCCACCTAATAAAGTTGAAAAAAAAACAATGATTTTTATCTTCTTAGTAACCAAAATATACGGTTTACAGGGTATTCACAACAAGGCCTAAGTCGAGAAAACTGAAAGCAACAAGGCCTAAGTCTTCACTTAATTTTCACCACTGATCTCCCATTAAAAAACACATGAGATTAAAACATATGGTCATCTAAAATCATCCCAAACATCTCAGTAAACGATACTGACTGCAAAATAAGCTAAAAGTGAAGGTAATAAGACCACATAACTGGGGAATTAGCAGCGTCGGCGAGGAGAGTACCCCACTGTATCAAAATAAAATGGCAAACGAACGAGTTGGGCCAAGTTACCAAAACATCTGATTTAGGCCATGTTGCGTTTTATGCCGGTATGAGCGCTAAAATCGCCAAGAGTCGTAGGTAATCGATTAATTATTATTCGGCTTGCCAAAACACACCTGCTAGAACTAAAAACCGATTTTGACCAAAAATCGACTTAGGCCATGTTAGAACTTAAACGACGATATCCTGTTTCATAATTTTTTTCTCCTATAGACGTTGATGGGATAACTATGTAACTAAAGGTTCCTTACTAGTTGGGCTTACTAGTTTGTTCTTTCTTATTAAGAGGTACTAGCTGAATATATTTTACAAAATTTGACCAATTGTAAGTGAACATTGATGAAGACCTGTGTTCCCTATAGGAAGCTTTTCCTAGCCCACCAGGTCATAAGGAAAGGGATCGTCGAGAAGTAGTGTTCCCAGATACGTGCATCTGTCCGCCTTGTTCGATGACGGGAAGAGAGAGGTTTGCAAATAGTGATCTGTCGTTCCCAGATAATTTTTAATCGGTCCTTACAGATCAATTCAGATGATCAATTTATTTCGCACTAAGTCGCAAGGTCAAGCGATTGTTCCCAGTTACGTGTATCCGCCCACACCGCTTGATTACGTGATTTGTAGCTGAGAAAGGACCTAAAACTGACCACTTAATGCAAATTTTCGAATGACACAATTTGGTGTATAAGGCGAGGTTCTTAGAGTTATTTTTAAATGAGAAGGCTTGGTGAAGTTAATAACTTCTCATAAGGACTCTCGTGAGACTACTTCCTTTCGCCTGAGCCGGCGGTCTTATATGAGGGGTACTCCTTCTCTCGTCCTTTCCCAACAAAGGGTTTTGAACGGCGAAAGGAGTATTGACCCTGTACATGAGGAATTCGCGTGAAGGTGAGGGATCTTAATAGGGTTCATTATTTGCCATACTTGTACTAGATATTGTGGTTTCCTACATTAATCTCAACTTCATGGATATAAATTATTCCCGATGTTTTTTTTCTCCATGAAACTACATAAAGAACTTGTGTACTTGTGAAGAAAGTAAAGTTGAGCCACGTAACTCATGATTTTTTACTTGATAAGAAGTTAGAAATTTGCGAGCCCTGTTGTGGTTTCAAATTTCTGGTACCCAAATCCATTACGTAATCAGGAAGGGAAATCTATTTCGTAATTGATTTTTTTCCCTCCCGAAAAAACTCTTCCTCCAAAGTAGTAATCGTCGGTCGGTCAGACCCGTTCGCCCGCTCTCCGATAAATCACCCCAAGTATCTTCTCCAACTTTCAACCTGAATCCAGTTTCTTCGGCCGAGCTGTTCAAGTCACTCATGATAACATGCAAATTACAACTTTGGAACAACCTTAAAGAATGATTTTGATTGTATTGGGACTGGTAGATTAATAACCTTGTTACCTTGGGTGGGATTTTGACACCTTATAAATATTGAAAGACCCTTATGATTTGCAAAAGCGACAATGAACTTGATCATCAGGAGAAAGGTAGTTTTGAAATGAGTACCCGTTTCTCAAATTGAAAATCCTGTTTATAAAGAGAGGATTTTCACAGTCTCCAACCCACAGACAAAGTGAGAAAGATACACTTTGAAAAATTCGGCTGATCAACACATTTTTCAACACATTGATCGTATGATTTTCAACACCTTCGTATGATCAACTGAGTTGATATTAAACAAATAATTCCAACCATGGTTTTACTATGAAGAATTTCAGCTTTCAAGGTCGATTGAATAGGGTAGAAAAAGTAATGTGTTCTTAGTACTTTTCCCAAACTTTCTTTTTCAACATTTTGGTAGGCTTAGGAATCGCTACAGTGGGCAGTATCTGTAATGTATGTATTATATGTAGTATTATATGTAATGTATTGCATATTTGCCGAATTCAACCAAGGTTCCTTCATAGTTGCGACTTTTGAGGGCGATTCGGCAACTGGTCTACTTGAACGTACCTACTATAGCCTGCCCGTGGAAGAAACAGTTACATTTCTGACAGATGACATTATAAATCAGTAGGAGACCATATTAATAGAAGGGGATCGACTGCAAACGTCTAAATCACACCGGCAGCATTAGTTCATCTTTCCTCTGCTGGGGATAGTAAAGCATTTTCCCCTTGAATCAGCTCCATCGCATCATCTCAAACTTTACCAAAATAGGTAACTGAGCTTATCTCATATGATTCAAAGGTAAAACGCTTTACTATCCCTAGCGGGGCATACATGAACTAATGCTGCAGGTGTGGTTTAGACGTTCGTGGATGTATTAGATGTCGAAATACTCCACTGCCAACAACAGGTGATATATCGTTTTTGTATCAATATTGAGAATATATTCTTCGCAGTTAACCAGTAATTTATCTTTCCTGATAAATATGGTAGAATGAGTATTGCAGAAATATAATTCTGGTAGGTAGGTAATGGTAAAATCTCAAACATAGCAGGGAATGCAACATGAAAGGTTAAAATCGTTTGAGATCGGAGATTGATAACCATCCTCGAATTTGAACCTCTTGGAAGAGAGAACTACGATAATTGAATCCAAGTTGAGGCTCTTCTGAGGAAAAAGAAACCAAGTTCTTGGAAAAAATTCAAAAAAAGACTACTCTTTGATCCCACGGATGTGTAAATCAGTACAATTCACGGAAAAGACGAGGAATAAGAAAGTCGTGGGATTTGACTACCACAAAATATCTTTCAGAATTGAAACAAACAAAACACTTCACTACAGCAAATGAATCTAGATCAAGTGAAGTAGGTACACCAATCCACGGGACCAGTTAGATGAGCAGGATCCAAGAAAGGTTGGACGTTTGAGAACATCTTTCTGTCGTTTTTCAAGCTGCTCCACAGCTTTCATGAGAGATTCAAAAATTTTATATGCACAATTGAGTCGAAAGACGGTTTACCAACATCAGAAGCTCGACGCATGAAAATGATTGAAGGATATACCTACCAGCTCAGGGGAAGGTTGCCAAAGTCCTTACGAAGCCTCAACCAGGTCCTAGGCACCAGATAAGAGGTCAAGCTTGGGATTGCAATCATTCCGGTTCTGAGATTCCAATTTTGTAGGTAGTTTTATTTGAAAATTATGTATTTTGCAGTCTACCAAAAACTCATATCTTCTCTATGAATCTCCGGCCTCTAACGATTCACCAAGATGGGACACAATCGGGCCATTAGGTGAGAAGTAGGTAGTCAAGGAATAGAACAGTCCGACAGAGCTGAACCTTGGAAAGGGAAGTCTTGGGCCTAGCCAGCACGATTTCCGAGAACCTAATCAAAGTTAGAAGAAAATTGTGGAAGTTAGTTAGAAGTTTCTTCAGGTATGAGCGAAAAACCAAGAGTTACACAACTTTCAATGCCCCTGTAGGTGCTAAGACTTGTATGTTATTCTCACACAAATCATGGAATCTAATTTTGTAGTATCCGATTTGTCAATACAAAACTGAGTCGATGGGTCATTTTCTTTATGGTAGACACCTTCTGGTTTCATGGTCATCATGTTGCGACTCATTTCATCGGCGATTTTACACCCCGTCACTTCCAAAGTTTGATGGTCTGTTTCCGTTTCGACATTCCGAAGGGAAACGAATCATTTTCGTTTGTTTCAAAGGGGTTGAGGACCTTGGAACTGGGATATGCCACCTCAGACGGGACGGGTCACGTTCTTCTCATTAGACACGAGTAGGTATAGCGGCTTCGGACAACTGAAATTTCATAGATGCCACGTCGATGAAGTAAACCCTGGATATGGGAATGCCAGCATACCTTTGAGAAATGACGTCATTTATTCTACATCTCAGTATGAAATAAATTGAAAAATTCTTGGAAGAAAAACTTCATTAACCCTGAAATACTCACTGTAGGTACGTACGCCTGTTGGTGCATACTTCTCCTGACCTTTGGTATTAGAGAATGATATAAATGATTCTTTCAATCATAAGTGAGTTCTTATGTGCGTCCTGGCAATTTGTGTCGTCTAGATGATAGTCGCTATTACCTACATTCTAGCTTATTATTAACATTCTTAACATAACAATTTTGGGAAACTTATGATGGGGTGTTTTTCAGTCATAAATAATATTTAACTGCTGAGCCAAAATTTGACCTATTTTTCGAGAAAAGTCAACTGGGTCATATTGGGAAGTACTTAAATGGAAATTGGTTGAGAAAGAGGTGGGTTTGAGACGTAAAGATAGTTGAATGCCTCCAGAATTGAGAAGAAAGGACGCAATAGTACCTATTCATGCTGAGGAGGCATCACTGAAGCATTATAAACAACGATAGTTAGTACAATATTAAATTGTAGCTAGATTGAAAGATCAATGATAACGTTTCGTTTTATGAGGAGGGAAACGTCACAGATCACTGATGGACTACTATATGGATACTATAAAACCTGCTTGATGATCCACAGTTAAATAATGTAATCTAATGCGTGCGTTGATTTATCCCGAGTGATGGAATTTGAAAGGATCAAAGCGAGAATATTCTTTTTGTGTAGAATATTTTTGTCGACCATCTAGAAGACACTCAATCAACTATTGAATGTTTACCATCTGAGCAAGCTTCAATAAAGGTACTCAGCGCAAACTGTAATTGTGCCTAAAATTCAACTGTAACTGTGCCTTTCGTTAGAAGATTTCTCAGTTACTCTGTGGTTAGAAGCCATAATTACAGGATATGCATAACTACGAGAAGCCATAATTACAGGATATACATAACTATGAGAGGATAATGGACGGTGTGAGCAACATGTTCATGTATTTTCATAATTATTTTCATTCCTATGCAGAGACTCTGTCAGCAAATTTTTCAGAAAATTAAGTAGTTCCATTGTAGGTAAGTGTATGACTTGATATACAATATAAATTATTTTAATTTTACTTGTCTTGTGCAACCTTCATGTCGAAATCTAGATCCAACGATGACCAACGATCATGTCGCTTCTCTTTTATCTTAGTTTTTGTTGTCACGAAGACAACTAACCAATATGAAAGCACCCGACATTTTTCATACGCATTGAAGTATCTGAATACCAACACGACCATGATTAATTATTTTACGTCCGACGGCATAAGGCGCCATTGTGTGTCTGAACAATGGCGCGCCAGTGCGTCAAACCAAAGGGCCTCAGCTCGCACAATCAACTTCACACAATCTATGCGCGGGGTAGATTTAATCAAACATGGTTCTTTCGTACTTGAAGAGGTTCCTGCCCTTTGGCGAGTGGCTTCTTCTTTTTGGCCCCTCTCTTAAGAGAAAAACTTCTTTCGGTTTTTTTCTTTTCTTTTGAAGCTCCACTCTTCGTACCTATCGGATGATGAATAGGCCTCGGAGATTATCGTGGTAGGGCGAGGTCCATAATAAAACTGTAGCTAACTTTCTATACAGGTAGATGAAAGATCATCAATAGAGATCGCCATTACGTAACCAACTTTTAGATAAGGTGTCGAGTAACATAGTTTCGAAGTACATAATGTAAAAAATGAACCTAGTAAACGTGCGACACAACTGGTTATGGGCCCAAGGATGATTCCCTAGAGGTAGAAATGGAAGGATTATTAAAGATTCCAGTGGTAATCGAATTGGCAATGAAGATGGGCACAAGGAATTTCAAATTGTTCAAGCTGTTTCAAATTGTGGTGTTAAATTGTTGATGTGAGCATATGAAAATTACCTTTGCCATCCAAGAAAGAGCCATGAATATTCGACTTATTTTGTTGAAATGTCATCAACTGACGAACTTGGATGTCCAACTGTTCAATGTGAAAACACGTTCTCATTCATTGTTCACTAATCGGCGTGTGACCACCAAAAATTGTACATATTTGGAAGCTCGAGGTTAAGAGACTTGAAGCAAAATAAAAGCCACACCGAGGAGTTTTCTGCTTGTTCGACCAAATAATCGATTTCTACTGTTTCCTCAGTGTCATCCGACGTAGACATTGACCGCTGTTATTAAACAAAGCTTTTGATCTGAGGGCTACTTTCACCGAAAATCTATGGCTGATTTATCTTAGGTCACCCTAGTTGAATTTGCGTAGTTAGTTGTTATTGAACGGGTCGAATCAGATGGAACTGAGATCTCGATGAATTAATCGACCATAAAGGTATAGTGAGAGTCTTGACAATGACAATGGCTTGAGGCTCCGCAGGCTTGATCACTTTGGCAAGATTGGATGATACAAAAACGCCAAAGAAAATTTTTGGAGGAGAAGTCCAAGAAACCTGAAGAGGAAGACGACCGATACGAGGAGTTAGATGGAAAATGACGATATCAGAGTCATTGGGGAGGAGAGATGGAGGACGACAGCCCTTGACCGCCAGGCTTAGACTGGTAAACTAGATATAACACGGAAAGCCACAGCTCTCATCGAATGAATTTTGTTTAAATAGAAAAATAAAATGTATTGAGATCAGAAAAAGTAGTTAAACTCATAAATAAAGTAAGTAATACGACAACCACAAAATGGTATTAAGTGGGTCAAATTTTAATGTTTACTCATTACAATATCACTCAGGGCGGACATATCTCTATCTCACTTTCTACCCCAGTCAATTTAAAAGTTTGGACCAGCAAGTAATCGTGGGATATCCCTACAATCCAACCACAAGCTTTCACAGATTCGCACGTTTTCTCTTTAGGCTGGTACCTGCATCTCGATATGTCGAATACCGTGATTGGAAGTCCCACAGTTTCTGTGTGAAAACTTTCAAGTATTACTGGTAACAATGTGTTAATTTTCTGTGTTGAAAGTTTGAGAAGGTAATATTATCTCGATTCGAGAGAAAAAATCATTCCGGTAAGCCGTTTCACTTTGTGTACGCTGTTATAGAATGCAGCCTGAATGTTAATCGATTCCACCACGGAAATTCATAAATGTGGGATAGTTTCCAATCTCTTCTGCTAATTAGCGTATTATCCGTATTTGAGGGGGAAAAGTTGTTCCTAACGGGTTGTCTGTGGACCACCAAGGATCAGCCCAACATCAACTATTCAGGATTAAATCGTATTTTTTTTAACCATTTTTCTCAAATTTGAATTTAACGTAGTGAAAAAATGTCGACTGAGATATTGTTGGTATTTTACTCCAACGAAATATCTTGGTTCACAACTCATATTACGTTCATGATGCATTTTAGAGACAGTAATTAACAAGTACGAAGAGGAAGAAGAAGCTTTTATCTAAACGTATTGGACTTGTGCTGTCGCATACAAGTACCAGAAGATAATGTTCAATTAAGAATTACTGGATGAGGAAATTATTTTTGAAGCGCATTCAAAGCTAAAAGCGTAAGTGGCAAAAACCAAAGGATGTGGCAAAATCCGGACCAAATCTCAAAATAAATTAGATTCATAATAAGACGACTATGTAAAGTAAGACCATATTTTAGCGGTTGGTAATGCATACAATTAATCTAGCTAAAGTGAAATTGATAGAGGACCATCCCTAACACGCACCATTTTAAAAGTTTTCAATGAAAACTTCGGATGATATGAATGTGTAAGGCAAGGATTACACGTTCAAGCTCGTACAGTAGTTACCTATGATTTGATCATTACCCAATTCATAAGGATCCGAAACAATTTCAGTAAACTTCATTGAAATAGGTGAAAACTATATAAGTTTTGCAGATGTCAAGATAATTTGATCAAAATGAAAAAAGTCCTTCCATGCAGAACGAGTAAATGAACAAATTTTTAAAGAAATCTTCAGAGTTATGGTTAGGAAAATAGAAATATTAGTCAGCCTTGTGGGTGAGGCACATAGCACGAATAGTTAAAACTATTGAATCAACCTCTTAGATAAAAATGCAAAAAACCTCAAAAAATATTTTTCTCATGACCCCGAACTCATCGAGTACCCACTCGGCTACTGCATTTTAGAGTACAACGAATATACACAGGTTTTCATTATTCATGTAAATTGTTTATATTATTATTTACAATTTTTAATTTCTAAAATTGTACTAATATCACACATTTTGAGATGAATCGGGATACAGCTTAAATTCCTACAATTATGAGGTAATATCCACAAATAACCCTAAATTTGGACCCCACATGGTTGTCGAATATTCCAGGCTACCGAACCCATTTTTGAAAGATATCGAAGAGTTAGATAAATGACGCACTGAGGATTTTAATTTTGAGCTATCGATACGACAGCAATATAATTCCTAGGGGACCATCTAACCATAAGCCAGCACGACAACCTCAGAAAATGTCATCGAAATGGGACTACTTCATCGTATAGTTTTACCCGTTTCATGGATTGGCGGTCTCTCAGAGAGACACGGGAGAAAATTATTCAGGGTGGGGTGCAACATGAAAAGAAAGTGGATATTTTGATTTTAAGGACTTTTTCTTCACTTTTCAACAGTGGATTTTGAGTAAAGCAAGAAGATAGTAGAATTGAATTCAAGTTTAAACCAAATTGAATACCGGTACCCATCCATCAACCCTTAGCACTCTTGTTTTACAGTTGTGAGGGTTTTAAAACACTTGGCTTGGGTACACTTCCCTTGATGTTGATGTATCCTCGATTGCCACACCAACTTGACAGATTGTTTATTAAAACTTAGTTCGCCGACTTACCTACCTATACAAAAGTTGGATTGAAAATATGGTGAGCTGTGAAGATGGTTGTCATAAAATTGGGTTCAGCAATTAACCTTTTTTATTGAGAAAAATATGATGATGATTATTTGGGTAAATTATGAATCATTTTGAATAAAAATGATTGGGATAGAATAGTGCTGCTCTTTTGAATTGCACGGAAATCGGTTGGATTCGTCCCTCCTTCCTGCATAGAGCATACCTATTGAATCCTCCGTGAAGTCACGTAAGGATGCACTTTACTCTGCTTAAATTCCATCAGGTTCGAACAGATTGAGTTCCGGCCCCGAGTAAACAACCATCTATCGTTTATTAGCACGGAAGACGCTTCTATTAGCCTACGACTTCTAAACAGCCGCGTATTTCCAGGACGAGACAAAGAAGTAAAACCTTGCGAGCGACCTCCAGCCTTACCTTGTGGTAGGGTATCTCAAGTCAACAAGATGAGTCTTTTTTCATGTACTCCTTTCAGCTATTCATGAACACTACTGGGAAGCTTCTTATCGTCTCAAATATTTGCTAGTGCGGGGAATTCTTTGAGGTGTGGGATAGCGAATACGTAATAGTAGGTAACCAACCTCTGAAATTCAAATCCGTCGTGTTTTGAATGATGTAATGCCAGCACGCTGAACGGGCGATTCATTAGCATTTCAGAACTGATTCTTCTTTGAAAATTCTTTTAAAAGTCTCTTAAATTTTCACTGATCAACGGTTCGGTCGAAAGTGTACAATACATGGTAATTTCTTGTTATTACTTTATGTACTATTAATGGGGTATTTCAGTCAATTTTTTTTATTTTTTATTTTTTTTTTATGAGTATGGCTCAGGAATAACGGTAATCGGGCCTGTTCGTCGAGAAAATGTTTTTAAAAAATCAGAGAAGCTAAGGAAAGTTGAAGATTTGAATGGTGTGACGTAGCCAAAACTCTTTGAAAAAGTATCCATGCACAAAGAAGAGACGAAATCCTTGGAGAATCTCTTGGATACTATAAAATACAACTCACACACGCGCGTGGCGTAGTGTGTGTGCATTTATGGCGGCCCGCCTTTTTTTCAAACGTGTGATCTCTTTAATTAATTTTTCTACCACATGCTATAGTATCATTGGGGTTAAAGTTGGAGTATATAGGTTTTCAAGGGTGCTGAATCCAAATTTGAGGTCAAAAACCTTAATTTCCGACCCACCGAAATACCCGATTATGTACTTATTAATTTTCCTTGAATATTTTCAGGAAATACCTACCTATTTAAATTGTGATAGATTGAAATAAATTGGAAATTAAGTTAAAATTAAAGATGGAGGAAAACATCAAATAAAAGTTAAATTAAGTAAATTTAAAGTTTTTTGAACTCGGTCGGACGGCTAAACCGATTTCCTTGAGGTTATTTGACAAATGATGGCCATATTTTATCCCATAATCGTGAAATCAGTCTTTGATGACGTAGAGTCAACACGGAAGAATCCGCGTGATTTGAGAACGTTTTACTAATACTTGAATAGTATTAATTTTATATTCTATTCAGTCTCCTAACTGAAGATGACGTATCTATTACGCACCCGAGAGTAGCAGGTAAAGTTGATAATTGTTTTGTGTGGGAAGATTCCCGGACGGTTCTTGGAACGGGAATTGGCCGCTCCTTGGTTTGCAAACCACAGTAGAAACCCTTCGAGCTCATCTTTCCTCGAAGAAATACGGCTGGGACTTTTCAACGAGATGATCGATGAATGTAACAAGTTTCAAATTCCTGCACAATAATTATGAACTGGCCAGTATCTAGACAACTTATTGTTTGAAAATTGTAAATTCATATTCCTTGAAAAAAAATCCTATACCTAAATCAAGATCATGACATTGCTTTTTGTTTAAATTTATTTTGATTTGGAAAAATGATCGTATTGTAGATGGGTTCTAACTATCTAACTACTAGGATCTGACTGTCCTGACTATAATCCCAAAAATGGTTTATTATTTTTTATTTTTCTACATAGATCACTCGTCTGCAAAGCTACCAACCATCCAACATGAAGAAAAACATCGATCGCATTTCGGTCAGCTATAATTTGAACGGAGATTAGGCCTCTTTTGCGATTCACACTCGTGTTTCTGATTTATCGTACGTCCAAACTTTAAATTCTCGTAGTGAGCGAACGGTTTGTCCTACAGAGCTCCGGGTGGTCTCAAAAAATTCTAAAAATTCTATAGAATCTTAAATTGAAGGAAAAACAATACCTTTATATCAAAATTTTTTGAGTTAGGGCGTTTTCAAAATTTCAAAATTGATTTTGGAACCCTTAGAAGTGACCTACATCAACCAAAAGCTTCGGGGCACAACTAGACCCCAAATGGAGCCTACATACCAAATTTCATCAAAATCGGTTAATGCTAAGTGGCAAAAGTGCCGCCAAATTTTTATTCGATTTTTGGATTCTACGAACCTCGAAACGTAAACCATCAAATTTTGAGGGAGTGTTAAACTTTTTTTTTCTTGGTCGATTCCAAAGGTTCATTATTGAAAATAATAAACCAAAAATCAGATTGTGTGAGTTCTGGATTTGGGTGATCATTGACCGAGGAGCGGAGTATTTACGTTCTGAAGTACCGTGCATGCAAGAATTGAACATATTTATAGGTTTCAGCGAGCTAACTCGATGAACAAAAAATATAAATTACCATCTGATAGGTTGAGTTATATGCTCCAAAGCGTAGGTTTAACGTCTATCGAGAAGAGTGTTGAATTTCTTCAACACAAAAATCGTGAGCAACGATTTGATTTGTTTCGAATTATAATTAGGTACGTACCTGACGAAATGCATGATACCTAAGCGAGATATCCTTAAGGAATTGCTATATCCAATGCGATTTCGTAACCGCTAACCCCGTGGAAATCATCTTCAAGATGCAAAATGCCAAAGGTGCAACCTACAACCGTGAAGCTCAGTGATCTAACAATGAGTATGAAAAAAGCCGAGTTCAGGAGGTTATCTGGAAGCCTTCTCATGGAAGTGTTTCGGAGGTCGTACATCTTCTGTTGGCGTCATTGAGTAACGAGGTCTTCATTATATCCGACGATCATCGAATGATCTCGGATGATCAAGTAGTCGATATCTCGCGATCAGGTATGCCTCGAAGCCGTTCGACGCTAGAAAACCAGTACAGCTCAAGAGGAATCCGTGATCGGTGGTAGGTGGGTCAAGGAAAACCGTAGGTTAGTCCTAAGACAACGGTTCTCTAACAAACCCGATCCTACATAAATGTTTCATAATATTAACGAAGTCTGACGACCTTGTATTGTGATCGGATGAAATAAGCGCGGATCCGATTCGGATTAATAATTGCGCCTACTTATCGTTGCGTCACGACTAATTTAACCTATGGGAAGGTTTTGTCTGATCACGTTTACACGCTTTGATCAATATAGGGCATTATCTAATTTATTAAACCTTGAATTAAATCGATGAGAAAAACGTTTCTTGAATGATCATTAAGAAACGCTGCCAATCACCGTATAAACTTTATTTAGCGTGTACGAAAATAACTCTTGTATTTTGACATTATAAAATAAAGCTTTCATTCACAAAATGAGACCACACGTCAGTAATTTTCAAAATACCTACTTAGAATCCGAAAATCGATCTGAATTCTCTTTATGGATGGTGTCACCAGAAAAGGTATAAAACATTTCCGTCAACGTGAAGAGGAATAATGAGTCTGTTCCAGAGAGTTTAACCTATTAACGCCCAGTGTTGCCATATGGGAACATAGATGCCCCTACTATTTGGAGGCTGCTGTGCACCTTCCTGTCTCATTGAGAAGAACTGGATCCTGGGGATCCTTTTCTCCAGATCCTTCTGATCATAGTGATTTATAATGTTTTATCTCTAGTCAAGAGAGTGTGGCACATAGCTCGAAGCTTCATCTACAAATTCAATGGAAAATAGCCTGATTGGATGTCATCACAACTACCGATTACCCTACCAAATAAACGGAAAATCGAATTAGTCTGCCAAGTGGGTGTTGCACATAGCTCATTCGATGGTCACAAAGCACGATGCGTCATCTTCAAATTGATTGGGTACTTGGCCTGGCTAGAGGTTGTATGAACTAACGAGTTCTCTACCCATGTTGTCATTATCAGGGCAATGATACTTTATCTAATGCTCCCTTTAATGGTATTTTTTGACCAACTATGAATGTGAAAATTAGTTGATGAATTACTTACTTAATATTGAACGTATTCGTCATCCAATATTCCAAGTGAGTCCCTAGTAGAACCGGTGAGATCACGACACGATCTATTAAAAACTCAGTTTTGAAAGAAAAAGGTCAGTTCTTGAGGCCTTCAACGTCGCGATATACCAACGCAAAACCCGTGAAATTTGATCAGGAGATTTTTGAAATTATTTAATTGAAATTACTTTTTAAAATTTGATTAAGAGATTTTTGAAATGGTTGAAAAACAAAAAATTATTTATTTGAAATTTGATCAGGGGATTTTTAAATTGATTTTTCCCGTGTTCTAAAGACTATTATTTGGAGTCGGAATATCGATTCATTTTCAAAATATATAGAGAAAACAAAAAGTTTCGGTCGTTAATGGGTTAAGGATAATTCGCAAGGATCAAGTTTTGATATTTATGGAACAAAAATATGGTTCTATTTGTGATTAGAATTGCACTTCAAGAGTAGGTGAGAGTGATAGGTATTCGAAATCGGGGCAAATTCTAATAAATATGGAGGTAGCTGTGCAATGTAAATATCGTTCTGTAGGTTCTGAGCCCTAGCCAATCTTTTAATGGAAAAGTGCCCTTTTGATCAACAAATTCCAACGACTGAGACGAAGGATATGTTCCATTCTAGTATAAATGGATTGTCCAAAAATGTTAGAATTGCACTTAGGGAATAGGAGATAGTAATTAGGTATTCGGAATCAGCCCAAAACCAAATTAAATCGCCTTAAATTAGCGATAGAAACCTTTTTGGGAGAAACTAATACACATATTAATACTGACAAATATTCGGCTCTCAAAAGACGCTTTCAAATATCTTGGTGGTGTCAAATCCTCTTTTTCGATCTTGGAGTACATGAGTGGTCACTGTTTAAGGGTGTGGCTACTACCAGTTCCTTTACCCTACCTTTAGATGGCTATTCCATTGTTCGATCAACGAATAATCCAAAACTACTAAAAAAATCAGTTAAAAGTCTCTATCATGCAGCCTCTCCAATATTTGGCACAACAAAGTGCCAAACATCAGGAATAAATTCGTAATATTCCAAGACAAATTTCCTTGTGGAAATTTTGGAATCTCTTGAATAATTTCGTATTATTTCTTATAAAGTACTCCAATGACTTGGGTACCTCGTTCTTTCAGCCTGCCTTTCATAAATTATAGGAAAATTGAAAGAAGGAAGATACTATCATGTCATGGAAAAGAGAAAGTAGCTTTTCATCTTCTTCACGTATTCTCATACTATTGAGTATATGTTGTTATACCGTTGTCATTTTCCAAGGAGGAAACCCAACGAGGAAGTTTCGTGAAAAAAGCCAGGAAGACTTCTCTGCAGGAGTGCCTGGTGGTGATGCACACTGCACATGCAACGTTACATAGCTGATCTCCATCTTGCTCCACAATAGGAGATGGGGCATGGGATGGCCATTGTCACACGACATTTTTTTTCTCCTCGTAAGGTAATAGCAGTGAGGTAAGAGACCTCGGTTGACCTTCGGGAAAGGAGAAAATAAGAAAGGAAGTAGACGATTGTTCCAATGGGAGGCTTGAGAATAGTTTAGGGGCGGCTAATGGCACTAATGGTGGAGGAGTGGCGTATGGGCTTTGAAAATAAAATAGGCTTGAAGCCGATTATTAGGGATTCGAAACAAAACCAGAACGGCTTTGATTATCGTGGGCTTCACTCTGAAGGGCGGCTCAGAGCAAAGCAGACAATTTTTGAAACGTCTAAGTAGCATCTTGGTAGGTGCTATTCGGCAACGCGTGCTTTTTAAAAACTGAATTCGAGGGGACGTAATTTTAGATAGGGAGGAAATCGTTTTCTTCAACCAGTGAGCTGGAGTTCAACGAAGAGCACCTTTCCACAAGGTAGGTCCAAATTATTTCTAGCATCATGATAGCCCAAAACTGAATTGCATTAAAAAATCCATGATCAACGGCTGCAACACGCAAATCCTAGTTCTGATCAGGATCATTTGCATAAGGAAATCTCGTAGTGATTACTGAGGTACCTCCTAAAATCAAGTTTCTCTCACACTCTCGAGGGCTCAGTTATTCACAAATAGATTTTCCCTAATGAAAGGCAATAAACCTCCCAGGAAGCCCCCCTAACTGGATGTTACAGCAGATTTCATAGCGATTTTTACTCGTAGCTGGTTGCTCCATCTGCCTCAGCAGTAGTCTAGCAAACGAAACTCCAGCAAACGAAACTAATGAGGCCAATTCCATTCTCGTTCCTTTATTTATTCTTGTACAACGAAAGTTTGCCTAACTACGACTAGCAGTATTCTATACTAAAAGATAACATTATGGATGCAATATTTACTTGTAAGCATGGAAACCATGAATTATTCTGAAATATGGAAGTTCGAGTATTTATTAATTTATGAATGAGATCTACTTGATTGAAGGCCTACTTATAATTCATGAGTAGAGTAACTTCAACTAAATTGTTGTCAGGTCAATTATTTTTTCAAAATCCAAGTTGGGGCTCCCCTGATCTGATGAAGCATTTAAACGCTCCCATCAAAGGAGTTATTATTTTCAATTTTATAGTGCAAATCAAGGTTTTTAAAAATGGAAATCAAGGTTTTCATAGTAGTTGTCCAATTTGAAAAACATCTTTTTCCGTTTCATTTCATTTTTTTCGGAAAATGACGGCTGTTGAGATGCTTTGAAAAGAAATTTTTGGAGAATTGAGAAAAACTTACTCGAAAAGTTGTTTGCCGTAGGCCTGGAATTCTTTATAACCTTTTCGCACTGAGTACAACTTAAGGACCAAAGAAAGTAATTTCCGGAATTTGTCAATTTCTGAGAATTGCTAGTTTGAAGTCTGGAGAAACAGAAAAGTTGACATCGCCGCAACTATTTCCCAGCAAAACCAGTCGGGTCAAGTTAATCTGCAGTTCCCAGGTACAGATTAATCCTGTCGAGCTACGTCTGAGAAAAAACTCAAGTTTTATAGGTAGAAGAAATACCCGTTTCTAAAAAGAACGTTGGTAAGCTTGATCGCTATCTCTTCAGGCCGCAATCTCTATGAGAAATCTTAGGTAGGTAAACTGAGTTTTGGGACAAATGCGGCTTCTAGTTCATTTTTCCTTGGCAAGTTGAACGTACTCCTATAATCCTACCAAAAGAATTAAATAGACTGTTGTGTAAAAATCGGAAGTGTAATTATTTGCAATTTTACAGCGTCCCTCGGTAGTACTTCGTTAAAAGGTGGGACGTCCCCGTGTTTTCCAGCCTTTGGATGAGGTTACACCCAAGTGAGAGAAAAAGTAACAGTAGAAATCCATTTCAGGCCGATTTGAATCCAGAAAGTAGGTATTTATAGATCTATTTGCTATTGTGAGCTCAAAACTTTTATAGAAGAATTGTCGATCTCTTAAAAAAAGAAAACAGAAAACATTATGAGACTATAAGAGCATTTTTACTATTCAAGCTTTATAATACCCATCATGGGGACGTCCCCTAAAATGTTGCCACATCTCACTTCATCTAACTGAATCAATAGACACCATGTTTTAGGGCCGTTTTCACCAACATTTTGATCGAAGTTCGAGGGCCGATTCAACTACTGAACCGAGAAAATGGATTTCACCAGAGGCGATCAACGCCTTCCTCGGTTCATCCGGCGTTTGGCGCTGATCGCTCAATTTTGGCTGATTATGGTTTTGATCTTTGTCCGCCAGTATTGTTGTTTTCTTTTGTGTTTTTTCTCATCATCTTTTTTTTCGTGCGTATATTTTCGTTTTCATCATGTCACGAGCTCTCATTCGTAGCTTTTCGTTAGTATTAAACGATGATGAAAATAACGATGTCGGGAGCTCGTTCATTATTCGTCGTCCGAGACTAGAAGTAGAAAAGAAGACTTTCAAAATCTCGCCGAAACGGATTTCATCGTAAGATACAGACTCTCGAAACAGTTAACACTCCACGTTCTAGAGTTGATTGAAAATCGACTGGAGTACAGAAATGACAGGTAAGGAAATTGAATTGAATAAACAAAATTACGTTGCACTTACGAAATTGAATTGAATAAACAGAATAACGTTGCACTTACGATAAAAATAATTCGTTGATTATTACTTTGATCATTGATTGAATTGCTTTGGTTTCCACAGAAATAACTGCGTTTCTCCAATGAAAACGGCCCTTAGTTACCTATTTTGAGATGGATGGACTCTCTATGCCTTAGATGGATCATCATGTACCCCACTAAAACGGTCATAACTCTCATAATATGAGAGTTATGACTACATATTATGTAACTTACATTGTAAAATTCGAAATAAGAACACCATTGGGAAGAGCATTTCAGATTTTCTTAACAGAAAAAGCCAATTTTGGTTTATTATTTTCAATAATGAACCTTTGGAATCGACCAAGAAAAAAAATATTTTAACACCCCCTCAAAATTTCATGGTTTACGTTTCAAAGTACCTACGTAGAATTCAAAAATCGAATAAAAATTTGGCCGTCCGTCCGCCGTACGCCGCACTTTCCCCTATTAGCATTGACCGATTTTGATGAAATTTGGTATGTAGGCTCCTTCTGGGGTCTAGTTGTGCCCCGAAGATTTTGGTTGAGGTAGGTCACTTCTAAGGGTCCCAAAATCAATTTTGAAATTTTGAAAACGCCCTAACTCAAAAAACTTCGATATAAAGGTATTGTTTTTCCTTCAATTTGAGATTCTATAGAATTTTTAGAGACCACCCGGAGCTCTGTAGGACAAACCGTTCGCTCACTACGAGAATTTAAAGTTTGGACGTACGATAAATCAGAAACACGACTGTGAATCGCAAAAGAAGCCTAATCTCCGTTCAAATTAATTCTGACCGATATGCGATCGATGTTTTTCTTCATGTTAGATGGTTGGTGGCTTTGCAGAAGAGTGATCTATGTAGAAAAATAAAAAATAATAAACCATTGTGTAATAATTTGCAGCCTTTTTAATCACTAAAACTGTTGGTAGTTCCTAAACATGAATTTATTAAAACTAAGAAATAGTACAAAATAGTTAAGCTACGGTGATGTTTTTTCCTTCGTTGTCCACGGTTTCACCAGAAACATTTAAGTAAAAACTACTAACGATTATGTGAAATACGACTGAATGTTGCTGCACAACAAGATCTCAATAGTTAGGTACCTACATTTTGAACAAGTGAACTAGGTCATTGGAGAATTTAGAACAACATGAAACGGTAGAAGATTTACTTCCAGCTATGGACTCTCCTTGAATTTAATATGTGAACATCTTGTGTTGTCCAGCAAAATAACAATATGAAAGTCGTTCCCAAAATCCCATACTTGCTTTGTAATTTTGTTTTGCGTAATGAATTTGTATCATAAAGCTCGTACATTTCATGGTTTCAAGTAGCTTCCAAGTTGTATTTGATAATCTGTAAATTATAGACGTTCTCTTGTAGATTTTTTGAATATAATTAGAAACATTTGTAAAAAAGTAGGTGACTTTTTTCAAAATTGCGCCCGTCGAAATTTCGTATTTGTGCAGTGTGACGATCGCGTTTCATCATTGCCAGTACCGTTAATTATCGTATCGAGCCTCTTACCAAAGAAAATTACAATACTTCGAAACTTCTAAATCGGGCTATTTAGATAAAATCGGATTTAAGGAAGTAGGTCAGTGGAGCCGAAGTTTTACCTAAACCAGAAAGAGAAGATTGGGCAGCTAGTCAATGAAGAAGCTCAAGTCAAGTGGACAAACTCAAAAGGTAAGTATACCTGCAGGTCCATAAGGTCTTAGTAAGAGATTTTTGGAAGAATTTGTTGACAGAATCGGTCCTTTGAGTAGTGCCGTCAATCCTTTATTATGAAGAACACAATTTTGTATTTTCAAGGGTCTTTGCGTTTACAAGGTAGTTTTTATATTGCTACACACTATTTGTCCATCTGGCGTGAGGAAAGCCATTTTCGTTATTATTAAGAAAATAAATACAAGGAGGAGAGAACGATTCATCGCGAAGTGATTGTTATCGAGTGTCAAGGATTTTAAGGAAGCGACCGATGCGTGACGAGGACAACCTTCGGTGGTCATCAATTTCGGGGGTACATCTCTTCACCATGACGCGCCTTCAGGAGTTACGCCATGCTTTTGACCCCCCTCGCTCGTTTTATTCTTATTGTCAACTATTTTTCTACTCTCACACGTCCTGTCGGAGATGTGTGATCACGCCACATAGTTTCCCGAGGTACCTTGAGGTGATCACAGCAATTTGCTTCATCCGCAATTGTCATCTCCAAATCATTAGTGATTAG
Source organism: Apolygus lucorum (assembly GCA_009739505.2). Classification (NCBI taxonomy): domain Eukaryota; kingdom Metazoa; phylum Arthropoda; class Insecta; order Hemiptera; family Miridae; genus Apolygus; species Apolygus lucorum. Next base: position 56,608,661 of record CM019183.2, on the reverse strand, counting down.
TCGACCTTCGAGGTTTGCGCGAAATGCTGAGTTCCTCGGAGTTTAGTGGATTTTAGTGTCAGAGTAGGTATCTACAGTTGTTTTTAGCTCTCATGAAAGGAAGACAAAGTTGACGTACCTCAGAGTGTTATCAGACTCATCGTTCTGTGAACCATCCACGACCTCAAAGGGCCGTGAAGGTACCAATATGAATAGGGTACTAACGAAAGGAACTTGTAGGTCAAGAACAATAATCATTTTGCTTCCGAATCTACAAATACGAGGGGTGGGGAAGATTTTTGTTCTCACTCCCCCCCCCACTGCTAAACATAAAAGACTGCCAAATCGGGTGGGGAATTAGAGGCTATTACCCTCCTCACATTGGAAAATACGGACGTATAGAATTAATTAAAGTAAAAATGCTTGATTGTGTTATTGAGCAGTAGTACCACACTACCACTGATAAAGACCCCAATATGAAACTAAATTTTCACGAACATCTTGATGGTGTTTTGAGTTGACAGATAGCAACGGGATTGAGTAGTCACTTTTTAGCCTCTACTGTAGCCACTCTAAATTGTCGAATTTTGATAATATAAATATTCTTTTTGGGTATTAATTTAAGAAACATCTGGCTACTAAATCGTGGAAAATTGCCGTTTGGGAAAATTCACGTTTAAGCGTCTGTAGGTTAACCCGCAGCATTTTGCATGAAAATTTAATCAATACCTATCAGACAACAAATTTGTTTAGTTCTGTCTATCATGTACAGCTCTGAAATGCAAAATTTGAGTGAAAATTTTGATTATGGAGGACCTAAATTCTTTTTGACCTTCGCTGTTTTCCTATTTTCTGTTAGTGAGGCTGCAAAATTGATAAGTTTAGCGTTGATTCAAGTTCAAAGTTTCAATGACTTCTTGTACTGTACAGACTAATCCTATCGATATTGGTATCTGAACTTGGTGCTAAGCAATGGAATCTTAAACTACGAATACCAAATCGTTTAATCTGTAGCCACGACGCTTGTCCTCGGCAGAGTGGCTTATTTTATACGGCGCTGAGGTAGATTTTGTCACTCACCTGTGAACACATACAAATCTTTTTAGACGATTTTTTTTTTTTTTTTTACGTGATGAAAAACGTTTGTTTATTGAGGATTAGGACTTCTAGGAAAGATATAGTTAGTTCTAAAATACCTATACATGTTTTGGTAAGTATAGTAATTGATAAATAAAGAGTGGTTTCATTTATTTTTTCCTACTGGAGCAGTCCATATAATCATGTTTTGAGAATCCTGAAGCTGGAAATTTAGAAGAATCCGGAGACATCATCCATCATCGAGATGTGAATCAGAGCCCGAAGCCGATTTCAGGAGGCTCTGCCCGGGCGAAACTACTTGAAATCATGATCCGATTTTGATGAAAATGTTTATGGTTGATGCGAGTTAGCCTCTATACAGTCCTCCATGATTTGGAGTACTCCAACATCGGACCAGTAGCTGCGTAACAAATATCGGTTCCTCACAATCTGATCAAATTTGGAGGGAAGTTTCCAGGAAGGACTCTGAAAGAATGCTCACTGAATTAATTCAGATCCAATCAATAGGAACCCCGGCGCACGTGAACTAGTTATAAAACGTCACCATAATCGCGAATAACTTTTCAAACGAGAAAATCAAATTTCGTATTTGGAAGTTCAGAGGTAATGATCAATAAGAAGCTTTTTTACACCAACTAATTCTATACTTTATGTTAGTAGAGGTGAAGATGCTTAACTGCCCATTTAACTTTGGTAGACATTTTTTCGAACTATAGTTGGTAGTTTCCAAATAAACAATAACGTAGTTAATATGAAACTTTGTTTGATTAAAAATCATTGCTAAGATCGAATTATCCCACGTAGGGATGCCACCCAGATCCGCAGTCTACAGTTGGCCCACTCGTTCACGATTTACCACAGCTTTTCGTGATGTACTTCACGTTAATTGATTATAATGAGTAGGTAGGCTGGTAGGTAGGTATAGTTATATAGTCACCTGCCTGCTAAAGTCCGACCAAGAGGGAGGCGTGAAATGTCCGCGTCACGCGCGCACTTATACCACCCGTTCCTCGTCACGGTCGTTCTTCAACTGATTGTTGTCAAGGTCATCGTCGGTACTTGATTCAGAAAAGGAAAATTCAACACTGAAAAACTTTGTTCATTGTTCAGTTTTGGAACAATCCCTCGGATAACGAGATTTTTTTCTGATTGGGTATTAATTATCATTTAGCGATATTAAGTAGCAAACAAAGGGAAGCTGAAACATAATTTTCAGAATATTATAATGTAGCATTAATGTTCAATAACCGTTAGCTAGGGGGTTGACTACAAAATAATTTGATAGGGAACCATCCAGATCTGAACAAACCCTGTAAATTTCATCGAATTCGGATAGAAAACGAAGAAATTAGTTGTTGATGGATTTTCATCTTTGCGCATTCGCAAATCAATCTGGGGAAAATGAATTGAATAGAGGACCATCTGCACCCCAATCTGTATAATCCCTGAAATTCCTCGAATTTGGATGAAACCCATGTAATTCGTGTTTGTTACAATGGTTACACGTTTGTACATGTACCGAGACTGCTAATAATCGGGAGGCGATGAATGTCATAAAGGATTACCTACTTATACCCAAGCCAGCACTACCCCTGAAAATGTCATCAAAATCAGGCAGTAACACCGTAAAGTTTTGCCCGAAACCAATATTGTTAAAAAACAAGTGGATATTTTGATTTTGGAGTACTTTTTTTATTTTGATCTTTTAGAGAACGATCTGTGATGTTTTGAACCTCATTTATTAGTTTTATAGTTCTTCTACTTCGTTTCGGATGCTGCAACTAAAACTGGTAGCTACCAAATCGAAAAAGTCCAACTAGTTGAGAGTGCAATTGTACTGCTTCCTCAGACTGTTAGATAATTCATGATTCATTATAAACTACTCAAAATTTGTATTAGTTTTATAGTTCTTCTACTTCGTTTCGGATGCTGCAACTAAAACTGGTAGCTACCAAATCGAAAAAGTCCAACTAGTTGAGAGTGCAATTGTACTGCTTCCTCAGACTGTTAGATAATTCATGATTCATTATAAACTACTCAAAATTTGTATTAGTTTTATAGTTCTTCTACTTCGTTTCGGATGCTGCAACTAAAACTGGTAGCTACCAAATCGAAAAAGTCCAACTAGTTGAGAGTGCAATTGTACTGCTTCCTCAGACTGTTAGATAATTCATGATTCATTATAAACTACTCAAAATTTGTATTAGTTTTATAGTTCTTCTACTTCGTTTCGGATGCTGCAACTAAAACTGGTAGCTACCAAATCGAAAAAGTCCAACTAGTTGAGAGTGCAATTGTACTGCTTCCTCAGACTGTTAGATAATTCATGATTCATTATAAACTACTCAAAATTTGTATTAGTTTTATAGTTCTTCTACTTCGTTTCGGATGCTGCAACTAAAACTGGTAGCTACCAAATCGAAAAAGTCCAACTAGTTGAGAGTGCAATTGTACTGCTTCCTCAGACTGTTAGATAATTCATGATTCATTATAAACTACTCAAAATTTGTATTAGTTTTATAGTTCTTCTACTTCGTTTCGGATGCTGCAACTAAAACTGGTAGCTACCAAATCGAAAAAGTCCAACTAGTTGAGAGTGCAATTGTACTGCTTCCTCAGACTGTTAGATAATTCATGATTCATTATAAACTACTCAAAATTTGAAATGTACCACCCAGAAATCCTCTAGAATTCACCTTCCCGGCGACCACCACGTGCAGGCGGTGGGTTGATGAGAATATTAAAGATTTGAGACAACAGGGGATTTTGATTTTACTGGTGCAAGGTTCGGAAAGAAAAGATCATTTGGTAACATTAATGTTACTGAGAAAAAAGCGGAAACTACTCTTAATTTAAGTGATTCATGCAGAATGAAACATAAAATAAGCGCGAATGACAAAAATTGGTCTTAAATATCTCACTTTTAAGACTAATATAAGTGTGGCGAAGATGATCCTTAAAATAGATAAGGTGACTGGTTCACAGAAAATAGTGAAAATAGTGAGACTAAAGACAAAAGATTCATATCAGTTTCGTTGGGTAGATGAAGGGAATTTCGAGTTTAAGGGTAATCTTTGACCGTTTAATATTGGCCTTCAAAGTTGAACCGAAATCCAACAGTCTCTGGGGAAGCAAAATATTCTAGATGGTACGTTTCAAATTTTTAGTAGGGAGTTTAATATTAGGTATATAGATCATTGACTCGAATAATGAATCATGATTTTCACGATCATGTTCATAGTTTTTCAAATTAATAAACATCAACGCGACTGGAAAAAGGTTTTGCGATTATGATGGTAATTTTTTGCTTTCTCACATATGTACCGTGATGAATTCAATGAGCCACATCATCGTCAGCCCATCTTCCTAATTTGAAAAAAAAATGGATAACAGATCCAATCAATGATGAATCGTTATTAAGAAAAATCATGTTTGCAACCGTTATCAGTTCTATGCCAATGGGGATCTTAACCAAAGAAAACCTTATATTAGAAATGTCTTCTAAGTTAGGCCGTTTTTTCGCTTAAATATACTCACGACTCAAATTGGTTGGGAATGGGGTCCACAGGAATAAAACTCCTCCTTTGTCGAGCTCATACACAAGGTAGGTAAAGTTGCCACCTTAACTGGTGAGAAATTTACAGATATTGCAGATGCAATTTTTAAAAAGGAAATTTAAAACATAATTTTCGAGGTATAAATCCAAAGTCAGAAAATTTGAGGATCTTCAGCTTGGAGAGAACAGTGTTAATTACACAACTTAGATAACAATTATCATTGTATACTCTGGTCTGATGTTCACTCAGTAACACATCCTTCGAGCCCTGAGGCAGGTGATGAATTTACCGAAAGCTCGTCAAAGGAGGAGTTTTATTCCTGTAGACCCCAATTCTCAATCAATTTGGAAAAGAATTGTTTGTTGAGTCGATCGTCATATTTTATACTCACGACAAGGTCAAAAATTGTCAAATGCGAGCAAACATGTTGATTTTGGAGAACCAAATTTGTTGTGGTCTGCGGCTCAAAATCAAAGCGGTACTATCTTCGATAATGAGGGGCAAAACGTCATGGACATCCTGGTTGGCATTCTAGCTGAGCAGAATAAATGCGTGAGGGTGAACCTATTTATTCATAAAATAACAACCCGTCTAGAGAAAATATACAGCTTTTTGCAATCGTGGTTACATCAAGATTGTGAATTCATTATAATATTTATTTATTGATAACTTGAAGATTTTAAATTCATTATCGAGCTGATGTTCCCTTTCGCCGGAGATTTTATACCGTGACCACATAAGGCAGTAAGTAGTTCCCGCAAGGTCCTTCTAGGTTGTTTCGCCGTTCACGAGGATCCCAACCGGGTAAATATGCGACGCTAACCACGAGAACGGCTTCAGTTTTAAAACTTGATAGGAAAACACTATAAAACGGGAGTCCTTGGGACGATGAGACCCACCTTCGTGAGAGTCAACTGTCTACGTCTAGGAAAAAAGACGGGTTATTTACAAAGACTGTTATAATGAAGGTGCACGGCAGGATACGAGGAAATCCGGGATTGATTTTTCTAAATGCGAAATCAAATGCAGTCGGTAGCAGTCATCGTGTGAGTTTCCAAAATACTGCTTTATCGGTATTGAATCATTATACAGAGACAATCATTAGACAAAAACCAATGTAAATCACATAACTATCGCCAATACTAATTCATGTTATCATTATAGATACTATGTTTACACCCCTAAATATTACCTTGCGATTCTTCCTGTTTGTAGAAAATCCCCACCCCTAAGCAAGGTAGGACAGTCAAACACGTACACGATTGTTACGTAAAGATTGCAGGTACAAAAGAAACGGTAATTCTTTATAAAATACCTGTTCACTAATTTTGAATAACTTTTTTCTACCCCAATTTCCAAACGTCTGCCAAGTTGAGAGAACAGTAGAGAACTTTCGCACACTAGAAAACATTAACAAATACTTCATGGAATTATTGGTGCTCACCACTGACAAATTATCGAATACGAAACTCACTAGGTATGGTTTGGTTTTCTGAATCGATAAAGACAATGCTAAAGTAAGATAGTGCTGAAGTCGTTCTCGATATTGTCGCTTTGTATATTTTCACTTTTTCATACTTGAGCAAAATCGAGCTTACAAATTGAACAAAATTGAACGCTTTAAGAATTGACGTTTTAAGTGAAATCACGCTGCTGCTCATCCCATGTTGATGAAATTATGGGGCCCACAAATAATAAAAATATAAAAATTAAATCCTACAAACAAATAAAATAATAAAAACAAATAATTTTTTTGAACATTTTATTGTACCAAGTAATGACTTATTAACAATATATTTAGAAATTAGGATAAGATACTTCAAAACCAGGTACGTCACTGAGTTTTGTTCACTATGAGACTTTCACTAAGCTCTTCCACATCCATATTGTCTCACCTGCAAACAATGTCGAGAGGTTTTGTACGTAAGTCTTCTGGTGATTTAATGTTTTAAGTCTTTGTTTTAAGTTTCAAGTCTCTGGTGATTTTGTCTTAAGTTTTAAGTCTCTGGTGATTTTGACGTTTAAGCCTTCTGGTGATTTCACTTGTGTCAAGGAGACGGAAATCTTCCATGGTTGGCATGAAATGTTGACCGATGAAGATGACGCACGGCTTGTCGTTTGATGGCATAGTTGACAATTTCGATTTGGAGTTCATGGTGGAGACGCTCATTTCGAAAATACCATGGCGCGTTGACGATCTTTCTCAACACAGTATTTTGAAATCTTTGGATGATTTCTCGATTTTATTGAGCAGTATAGCCCCACAGCTGCGCTTCGTAAGTCCAGACTGGCTTTAGAACCTAATTGTACAGAGTAATCTTATTCTGGATAGACAGTTTTGAGCGTCTACCCATAAGCCAGTACATTTTCGGAGTTTTAGTACAAGTTCTTCTTTCTTCTACTTGACGTGGGTTTTCCACCGGAGCCTGGCATCTAGCGTCATACCAAGTTCTTCTAAATAGGACCATGATTATAGCGACTATGGTTTGGCCCAGCATGAAGAATATATCACCGACAGACTTACAGACACAGAACCAAAGTTGATCTTCTGAACAACTTTGAGATGATGCTCAAAATGAAGGAGAAATCATCGTTGAGTCACAACATGGAGGACCTAACCGTCTTTAGTATTAAGTACAAGATTGTTATAGATAATTATGTAAGAAAATGCTCATCCAAGTTGTCTAGAATACAGTTATACCCACCTATAGAACTTTTCACTTCTAGTCTACTCACCCAGGTACCAACCTCCTGGTACTCCTATCAAAGTTTTATCTACTGTAGTTATGTAGTACTAGTTTAGTGATAATTAAGTTTTAAGTTCAGTTATTGTGAATTCAGGTAGGTATATCAGTGAGGGGTCCATATCACTTAAAACTTGGAGTGTCTCGATGTGTACTTCCATAAACATGTATCACGACAGGAATATCGAATAAGAGGAACAAGAAAATTAGGAACTTTATACAATTTAAACATTGTCCTAAGTTGAGCAATTTTATACAAAAGGGTAGACAGTTAGCTTATTTGGCTTGAGGTATACAATATTAGAATACCTACACCCGGTTCCTTCAAAACAGTTTTTTTTTTCGAAAAGAAAAATGGTCTAACTACTTACATGTAATTCTAAACCTGGTGGGGAAAATTACAAAGATTTCACGAGAAACCTTATCGTGAGAATTCACTAGCGGAGTTCTAGGAGTCACTGGCGCATAGACAAGCAGACAAACGTAATAACATCAAAATAGATGATAACGTCACGACATGTTTCAAGGAAAAATCCGGGAAGACTCACCCTGAGCTGATGACTTAAGGTTTTCTTTATTACGGTGGATATTAGGATAGTTTTTGTAGTGTTAAAAGTAATGCATCAAGGTTACCGCAGTTCATCAAAGCCGGATGAAATTATCTCAAAACTCATGGTTATCAAGTAGCGACCTAATTGGAATAGTTTGAGCACTGACTGGTCAAATCATAATTCTGCCGGAACGAGATGAACAACATTTTAAACCACCACGAATGAATTTTGATAATGAGGATTCCTGCTCTTCCACATACTCGTATTTAGGTAATACTTTTATTAAGGAATAGTAATGATGGTAAATGGTAAAATAATTGCTATGACAGTATTTATGTATAATGAACACGTTCCAGTCTTTATGCTAACATCGACAGTAGTTGAAAATATCATCGACAGTTACTGTCGAGTTAGAAACCCGAATGTAGGTCTTAATTCTTCCTCAAAGAATTTTCAGAACATAAAATGTGAACCCAAAAAGGCTCTGTATTGAGGCTTCTAGATCAATCTAGTTGACATCTTTGCTCTTTGAGCTGAACTGATTAGGTCACACCAGGAAAACTGAACTACCGACGTAAAACTAAGTGACCAAAGAGATCAAAGAATAATACTACCTATTAGTATGTACTGTGTAGTATCCAATTATAGGTATCTAGTTGAGCAAGCCCTCAAAAAATGTTACTTTCAGCTGAACATAAGAAGTGAAAAATAAGGCGAAAAGTGAAATAACAACACATTTTAGAATAGTAGATGTAACCAGACGCCCTTTTTATGAGTACAAGGAAGGGGAAGGCCCCTCCCAGAAGGGCCCTTCTTGTACCTAGGAAGGCACAGGGAGACCCTCGACTCACTACATCTGACCATTAGGGATTATGATTAAAGAGTTATTGCTCCGTTTTCTCTTCCCTCGGTGCCACCAAACATTATCAATCATTGGGCCTTTTCTTTAGTTAATAAAATATATTTAAACTGTGGAAGTTTACTTTAGATTTACGTTAGTTCAAAAACACCAGTAATCATCCAGAGCGTTAGGTGATACGATACTCGTACTTCGTAATTTTGAATCAACATTTTCGATAACGAATCTTTGGAAGAAAATTTTTACCCCCCTCCCCCTTTAAAATGTGGTGGTTTCATTGGAATTTAGAATCCGAAAATTGAATAAAAAATGTTCCGTCCGTCGGTTCCCACGCACCGATTTTGATGACATTTGGTATATCGGCTCGATTTTGTGCCTCAAAGCTACTAGTTATTATCAGTCACTTCTAAGGAGTAAAAAGTAGGGAAAAACATTATCAATATGCCCTAGCTCGATAAATTCAAAAATACCTACAGTAGTTTTTTCAATAACTTAAAATAGCGACGATTTTTACGATTTTTTTGACACCACTCTGTGGGACCAACATGCAGTTCGTTTTATCAGGATAATTTATTACCTAATAAATGGATGTTCCATGACGTTTTTTCATCAATTTAAAATAGTGTTTAATTCTCAGAAATGAATGATGCCACCCAGACGCTCAACAATGTTAAATGTTATATTGTTAAATTTGTAAGAACACGTATGACCTTCGAGCCTAGCCATAGGAACCCAAACCCCACCTCTCCCACTACCATCTACTCTTGGTCCTTAGGCGAAGATTGTTGAAATGTGAACTTTACAGACAATAATTAACTGTTGTGTAATAATTTGCAGCGTTTTCATCTAATGTCACTTCTTACCTTGGGCTCTCGGTTACTTGAACATTTCAACTATGCGATTCAATGTCAATTTATCAACAAATAGGTCTTATAAGGTATAGGTATAACAAATAGGTCACTTCATCGAATTATCATCTCAAACCGATACATGTCACCATACACTCATAGGAACCAGAACAAATAACTTGCTTCCATCACTGGAACTCTCTAACCAAAACCAATCTTCTACTTAGTGCTGAAGTCTAAGAAAGAAAGTGAGATCAAACGCAGTGATTTGAATTAACGCCACTTCTGCCTTTAAAAAGCCTCTTTTGGGAGCCCAGTGGGGAGTTTGACTCAAATTTTATAAACTTACGACACAATTGTTCTCACAAGGCGATATCGAGGACATGCAAAGGGTATCTCGTTATACATTTTTCGATAAAAAAAGAGACCCACATCCAAAGGAAACGCGGTGTACAATGGAAACCCACGGAAGATCCTTCAAGTTGCGTAACTTCTTTGTGTGATAGACATGGTGGAAATAACAAACACGATTTTTTTCCTTCTATTCTCTACGAAGCCACCATAACAGCCTCATCTCACGCTTCTCCCATCTGGACTACAGATTGAGGCTACCTTTCCGCGTCTTCACCAAAAGTTAAAATGTCACCTGAGAGATAGAGAAGACCCATCGGGGGCAGATTTTCTTTAGGGCGGTGTTATATAAACAGGATAAAGAAGGCTCGGGTATGGGATGGTATACCGTCCTTACGTCCTAAGAAAGGATCTTCCACGAACCGACGAACTACAGTGTTGCAACAATTTCAGCTGCGTTACGTTGTCGAGTGACTCGTGTGGACCGGATACCTAACATTTCAATAATCGGGGCGATTTGGGGAGGAACAAGAATGTCAAAATATCAGTAGGTTGCCTAGTATTGGTTTCCTAGACTGGGAGGGATTTCTTCTGGAATCAGGACAGGTCAACCTTCTCTCATTCTGATTATATCAATATAACCCGATCAAAGCACAGAAACTACTAAATGTGTACTAACTTAAGAATAATATAAAGACAACAACCAAGATCGAACGAAACACAATCCCGATAGGTAAGTGCACAGCCAAATTCATATTTGAGTCGAAAGTCATTAATTTTTTTAAATTTCTTAAAATTCTAAAGAAGCTGTCTTGGGAATAAACGATCCATAAGATCTATAATTTTCCCCGTATTTTCAGAGAAAGGAATAGTGAGAAAAGTGCTGCAACCATCTTATAGTATATAGATTCCTTAAAGCACAAAAGCACTAGGTATGTCCATCCATCTTCCAAATTTTTTTATTTTTTCAATTTCAGAAAAACTTGAATCCAATAAAACTATTATAACCTAATTATTAACCTTTTTGTCGATTATAGCTTGAAAATTAGTTGAAGAAATTAAAGAGTTTAGTGTAGTAAGCCATTATATTAGGAATTTCTTTTGCGTATTTTGAAAACTCCGTGTTTGGACATAGCGCCTTTGTGCTTTAAGGTATCGATATTGTCAACATCACATAATAACAAAATTTGGTGAGTAACGCCAGGACGACCCCTGTTTAGTAATTCAGATTGCGTTCAATACTCTCATTAGGCATGTTCAAAGGTACCTAGGTCTCAGTAGTTAAGTGCAAAGTTCAACCCAAGTCCACACGAACTAAATTTTTAAAGTATTTTGCTTCCGAGTCTATCAAGGTTTTTCACTTTTCAAGGTGGAAAAAAAAGTTCTCCATAATCAAAATTTCCACTCGCGTTTTACGTTTTAGACCTTCTTGAACAATTTTGGTTCCGTGTCTGTCTGTGTGATTATGACATGAAATCCTTGCCACAGCCATAACTTCTACTTCTTCTTCTTCTTCTTTCTTCTTTTCTTCTTCTCATCCGATTTCGATTACGATTGTGCGGGTTGGCGTGAAGATGGTCCCCTATGAAAATCATCACCCCCGTAGTGATAGCAGCTGCTGCGCATGCGCAAACGTTTATTTTCTTGTTACAGCCATAACTTCTACATTTCCCATTTGATTTCGATGAAATTTTCGGGTATTATGCGAGTTGGGGTGGAGATGGTCCCCTATGAAAAGCCCCCGAATAAAAGTATTTCGTACGCAAACGTAAAATCCTTGTATCACCCATAATTTCTACATTTTCCAACAATATTCAGAGATTATGCGGATTAGGGTGTAGATGATCCCCTAAGAGGATAGTGTAAGGTAGTTACTTAGAGATTGATGTTTTGAGATTAACTGCTATGCATCGGATCATCTATACAGTCGGCTTATGGATACGAGGAAGCTATGTGCCACACCCACTTTCTAACATTTTATTGCCAGCAGCAAGAGCTGGAAATCAAACGTTTTCAACAATAATGTAACTGAAAGACTATTTTTACACATCACATAAATAGGACCAACACGGATTTCTACGCTCTAATCATCCGATGAAATCATCTTGAAAAAACTAGACCTACGGGAGAGCACGATAAATGACCGTGGGTAAATCCTAGGAAGAGAACTTCAACCTTTCTATGGATCAGTTTATCCACTTAACGACTGCTGGGAAAAACTCAAGTAGCGAACCGATTAGACGATAGTATCAGTAGGTACGCGTATAAGGAATAAAATAGCGTAGGAAGCCGAGTAGAAAAAATACTAGGCAAAAACACGAATATTCAACGCGATCGAGAGGTTGATATCATCAAGTTTCTACAGATTCCTTTTATGATCCCGTAGCCAAGACACTTTGGATTCGAAAAAAGATTGCCTACCGTGTTAAATTCGCATGCAGAACACTTGGTTTTCAAGGTAATGGTCGATTTGACATCACAGCTTTCGACGACACTAGTAAACCAGTTGAAATTACAACATTATAAACCATACAGATATTTTATTGATCAGAAGATAATGATCACTTTATTGGGCATTGCGCTCATCTCCTTTGCATGTTGCAGTTTTCAGTTTAAAACTACGCCAGTCTCAGGAGGATGTTGGGGAATTATTGAGGGACGCTTCGAGAAATATAAATTAATTCGCAAGTTTCTGCAATCCTCAATCACCAATTTATTATTCTACTCCCTAGTGCAAATGAATGGAGTGATGGAGGTTATGATGAGAATTTCTCCCCTAAGCTATTCAGTTTGTGTAACTGGAACTGGCCTTCATTTGCCTGTTGATGAATGGAGACAAAAATACTGGAACAGTTCCCAACAGCAACAGACTCAAGTGAATCCGGCGTGTTCCAACCTTCCAACAAGATTGAAACAAATAGAAGTAGAAAACGGTCGGAAGGTTCTTGAGTGAATTGGGAACTCACAGGATTTCAATCCGTTAAACCATCAGGGTACCATGGATTGTACCATCCGGAAGATGATTTCAGTGCTTTGGAAAACCCAGTTTGTTTAAAGCGAAAAACTTTTGTGAACTCGAGGCCCAAACGAGTATATATGGTACGACAACAAGCGTGGCCGTGGGAGAAGTTGAATTTTATGTACCTAATCCTATCAATTATAAAATCTGTTATAATATGATCATAATTGTAGAAATTTATGAAACATTTCTACTGTAATTTCATTCATAATTTTTTCATCGTTATTATTGCAGAACGAATTGTGTACATCCACCATCTGTACATTCGTGGAATGTGTGGAAGCTACACTTCCCACCTGACTTGGTAGACGTAATTATTTGTTAGATTACACTACCTAACAAAAGAATAACTCAAGCTGATTGAAATTCTCGAGAATTAAGGATTTTTCTACTCTAATTTTTACCACAGATTGCTTTGTATCTCATACTTCATTTGAAACATTGCGGGTCTATAAACAAAGCTAGATGAGGTGCATGAGTGCAAATGCGATTTACAAACACGAGGTAGTGAAGTAACCTCCCATCCCATCACAGGCTGTTCCCTTTCGAAGAAGATAAGAATCTCATCCGAGGGCGCTCTACTCACTATTACTCAGGCTATTAGCTCACCGGTCTGCGATTTCCGTTCAAATCTCGTTTCTTTTTGTTCCAGTGAGTGTAGTAAAAAAACACCTCAAGTAAGGACTTCGTATCTGACAAACCTTTCTCAAAGAGTAAGTACCTTTGTGATGGGAAGGTGATAACCAACACACATAATAATAATAATTATTACAGTTAGACGAACAGCTCGCGGCTACGAAGCATTCTGCAAGATTTCACGCCAGTTATACCAAATCAAGACCTAAAGTCCCTATTTCCCGCCGAGTGACGTATAGTTTATGGTAATAAGTAAGTACCTGCATAAGATGGAAGGAACGAAGTTATAGATAAGCACCTTTCAAAATATTGTAATATTTAATACTCACTATGCGAACGTACTGTTACTTTTGTGCATGACCGTTATTGACTGAACTCACCTGCAAAAGAGAAAAAAATATATAAAATAGCAGAAATTTGGTGTCTCTTGCCAATAATCTTCGTTCTATCAATATCAATATGCTTTTTGACATTTTATGTCTTTGCTCTGGCACATAACTCGAAAACCGTTACCAAAATTCGTTACCAAATAATTGTGATGATTTTCACTTACAACAAATATGTAACTAGGGAAAAGTATCTTCAGCAATTTTCATCGCACAAAAATCGTACACCACTCGTTGGAAAGCTCTCAATTTATCCCTAAATACCATGATGTTCATTTGTATGCACATTGACCCCCTTCGTTGTAGAGCACGTTAACATTCCGTCAGTTTGTTTACTAATATGTGAATTTCGACTCCGTCACGAAAAGATTCTCCGTTGGCATGTGAACTCGAAAAGTATTATAAATTCCTCACAATTATACACTAGGGATACACGTAGTTTCGGTATCCAAGAAACATATAAGAACATAATAAAGCTGCATCTTCAGTTGGCATTTAACGATGGATTCGGGACCATCATCACAAAGAAAGAGAAAATTGTGTACAGAAAATCAAGAAGATTATTCAAATAAGAAACAGGCAACCGATTTGCGTCAGGCATCTGAAGTGAGAAAGTGTTCCAAGCCGGTGAAATCAAACGCCGAAAAGCAACGCGAATATCGGCTCCGTAAGGCATCTGAAGTGAGCAAGTGTTCCAAGCCGGTGAAATCAAACGCCGAAAAGCAACGCGAATATCGACTTCGAAAAAGACTCATGGTTGCGGGCAACATCACAGACCCTTTTGAAATTTCTGAAACAAATCACGCATTTATACCACCGTCAAAATCTGTAGCCGATATCGAATTTCACAAACGATTCACTGAAAATTCATTTGGTTTCTCTTTTACTTGTTTTATTGCACCAAGTTACAACTTATAAGCAAAAAAAAAAAAGAAAAAATCCCTAGAAAAAAAAGCCTTAGAAAAAAAGGCCTCAAGAAAAAAGAAAGAAAAAGAGGCCTTATAGAAAAAATTGTGCTGGATCCAACGGTGTAGTCAGATAAACATTTTAGCCAACGGAAACGGGTAGGGATGTCCGATGCTTCAAAAGTATCGATACAATATCGTATCGATATATCTAAAAAGTATAAAAAGTATCGAAACGATACTTTCAAAAAATATCGATATTTTGAAGTATCGATACTTTTCGATACATTCACAAAAATGGGTGAGAATGTCGTTTATGTTTCTCTCCATTAGTGTGACATCTCTCCATCGCGAGGATAATAATTAATATAGAATGAACAAAATAATATATCACTCATTTTGACATTTTATGTCTTTACTATGGCACGTAAATGAAAAATCGTCACGCGGGGATCGTCACGCGGGGAGCGTTACGAGGGGAGCGTTACGCGGAAATTTCTGATGATTTTCACCTACAACCAATCGTTCCTAGGGAAAACTAACTTCCTCATTTTCCACCCCACAAAAATCGTTCACCACTCATTGGAAAGCTCTCAATTTATTAAACATAAGACATAAAATGTCTCTCGTGGTTGCGTACTTGTACGAAAGCTGTATCCACCGTTTGTGTTTGAAAATTTTATTGTCATTATACGTATGCATATAACAATCGTCAATAAATAAACAGTTATTACAACAAACAATGGCAGAAATAGTCGTATAAAGTTAGTCATAAAGTAACAATGTAGAAAATAATATTTTTAAAAGAGGAAACCGGTCATTCTGGAATAAACAACTGATAACAATGAAAAAACCAGTTGCGTGATGCGCAAAAGCCGCAGAAAGCGGTGCGGGGCCTGAGGGGAGTCCCAGCCCCGCCTGGGCCCACCCACCATGGTGGCGTCCCAAAACCAAAAACGCAAACAACTCACGAGAGAATCGTCGACGATTCGCAATAAATGCATTCATCAACAAAATAAAAAAAGTCTGCCAAGTGGGTGTGGCACATAGCTTCCTCGTATCCATAACCCGATTGTATAGATGATCCGATGCATAGTAGTTAATCTCAAAACATCAAAAAAGTTAATCTGTAACATCCCTCAAAATTTCATTGAAATCGGATGGAAAATTTAGAAGTTATGGCCGTTACAAGGAATTCACGTTTGCGCATGCGCAGTGGCTACTATTAGTCCGAAGGTGGTGATTTTCATAGGGGACCATCTAAATACTAATCTGTAACATCCCTGAAAATTTCATTGAAATCGGATAGAAAATGCAGAAATTATGGACGTTACAAGGAAATTCACGTTTGCGCATGCGCAGTGGCTACTATCAGTCCGAAGGTGACGATTTTCATAGGGGACCGTCTACACACCAACCCGCACAATCCCTGAAAATTTCATCGAAATCGGACTATAACTTCGCATAGTTATGCGCGTTACAAGGAATTCATGACAGACAGACAGACAGACACACACACAGACAGACACTGAACCAAAATTGTTCAGAAAGGTCTAAAACGCAAAATGCGAGTGAAAATTTTGATTTTGGAGAACTTTTTTTTTCGTCCTTGAAAAGTGAAAACAAAGCTTCCGCTACCTTGGTAGACACGGAAGCAAAAGGTTGATAATTTACTATAAATTCAAAAGACACGCAACTTAAACCAAATATCACGGAATTATCACAATTAAAACATCAATAAATAGAACTACTGAAACAAAAGTATCACAGAAAGACCAGTTAACTCTAAATATGTCAAGTGCAAGCAAGAGTACTCGATATTCATCTGCTGCTATGATACCTATTATTATTATTATGACTAGGACATTATGACACTAATTGATAAGATTAGTTTAAGAACTATCAACTATAAGGAACCGTATTATTTACCAAAACTGCATACTTGTATTTTCGCTTCTGGGCGAAGAGTAGGTACCAACTTATACGCGGAGAAGCTATTCCAAATGAAACCTACTCATTCAATTTGGCAACATTACTCACTAAACTATAGATTTCACAGTATTTTTGACATTTTATGACTACTGTGACAGGTAGAATCGGAAATCGTTACTTACCGAAGTGCGTTACTGAGTGTGGAAAAAGTCCTCCAAAATCAAAATTTCCACTCGCGTTTTGAACCTTCCTAAACAATTTTGGTTTTGTGTCTATTAGCCGGTCTATGTGTTTGCAAATCCTTATATCGACAATACTACAATCTGATTTTGATGAAAATTTTAGGGATGAGGAGTGGACGGTTTCTTATGAAATTAAATTATAGCAGCAATGTTAGTGTGTCTGTAGATGAGCCCTTATGAATAATAAGTTTTCAAGTGTTTTAAAGCAAAAAATTCCTAATTTATTGTAAGGCATATTCTTCAGTGACTTGTTTGTTTTCAATTCAGTCCAGAGTGGATGGTCAGGGTTCTGAAACCTTGACAATTCTAGGTAAAGATGGGTTCTTGAGACCTGCTGAAAGTGCTGGTTGCTCTGCCTACCCAGAACTCGAAGGTTTCCACGAACATTGTGCCTTTCACATTACCTCTAGTACTTTGTACGTCTTGGAGATTGAAAGCACTGAAAAATCACCAGCCATGTCTGCTTTTCCCAGAAAATGTGTTCGAGGGATCTTCTCCATCCAAAAATAGCCTAATCTTAACCGGCCATATTGGGTTTTCTAGGAAAGGTCTTCGTAAGACAATGAGACCAAGGGGGAAATGACCTGTGGCATCAAATTCAGAGACCCCTTTTCTACCTGACTCCGTCTCCAATGCAACCAACTCTCATATTCAGACCAAAATTACTATCAACAAAACAGAATTCATAACATACAGTGTTAATATCTTGGTCTGGTTAAAATTATCCTCCTCTTCAATAATAATTGCATTCGATCAAAATCATTAACTATTAGCACCCTGTAATTCTGTTGCTATCTATTCACTGGTCAAAATTGATATGGATGAGGGTCAAACAGGAAATCACTTCTACTCTACCATAGTTCCAAGCAGATGTAGGTACCGAACAGGCCGACTAAGAAAACATTAGGGAAAGAATGGCAATTTAGAATGGAATTTAGTCTGCAAACGTCTAGAAGTCAACGCACAAAGCTTTTGTCTATTTATCGGTTCTTCCATTGTAAACTGTTCAGATCGTGTCCGTTTTCGCCATTCCTGTTCTAAGTAGTTGTCTCTTTATGATTTAGAATCTGAAAAATTCTTTGAGAGTCTAGGGTGTTACCGCTAAGTCTTGAACACAAGTTATCTCCTTGTGACAATTGCGTATAACTACGCGACCGAAGAGTGTTGATAAAACCCCGTTGCCGTGGATGGGGCCATCAGGGGAGAATTTAGATCACCCAGCTGATCAGGGAGGACCAAACTATAGTTTGCCATTCGAACTCTGCCGTATCAGAGGCTACTTGTGAAGTTTCAACTTCGTGGGGCCGCCAGGAGCGAATTTAGATCACCCAGCCTCGCGGTCCACACTTGAAATTCTAGGTATGTGCCAAATTTCAAATTGCCAATTACTTTAGAAATGACTGAGAACACCAATAGTCTTCTCTATGAAAGTTCAATAACTATCTGTTACGTTCAAGTCTTACCGGTAAAATCCCAAGAATCTAACTGAATCCTGCTTAAAGAACCGGCTCAACTTTTCAACTCAGCAGGGGAAAGAGAAACTTGACTTTGAACATACATAACTTCTTTTTTTCACCTGAAACTTTGGCACAGGTGCCAGAGAAGGACTCGCTGAATCATACCCTTAAGGTACCTACCTACTATTTTTCTCTTCTTATTTTCAAGTAGATACCTATGTTTACAATGGTAAACATGTCCATATAAAAAAAACATTTGAGAAAGAAAGAAGTAAAATAAATTTACATTAGAAAAAACTGCAACAACACAACTGAACAACTCGCCTGCCTATCGTTCTAAGCGAGGAATATGCAAAAAGCTCATCTCGAGGACTTCCCGCTTTCGTGCTTGGTTGGTTCCACCGAAGGATTTTTCGGGCTTGTGGTTTTTGATGTGGACACAGAGTGGGGAAGAAAACCCATTCTTGAAGAATCACCGTGACAGACTGAATTAGCGATAATACGGAGGGTTTTGGAGGGTGTCTTGGAAAAACTGGAGCGCGCGTGACCATCCGGGAGACATGGGCTTGAACTTGTCGCTCGCCCCAAACATTACGAAGGAATATAATCCACTTTAATAATACCTACCTCTGTCGTGTTGGGAGTTTTTTTTTAGGCTCGTACGAGCGTTGCAGACAAATTTTCTTGGTCTTTTCTACTAACGTTACTTACAAAAAGGAACCCTTGCTGCAGGATCTGAAACACTTTTCAAAGGCGTATTTATTCCATGAAATTGAAGTGAATGTAGTCGAAAGCCCATTACCGATTTTTGATGTGTGTACTGTGCGGGTAAGTAGTAAAAATATTTGATACGGGGTGAGAGCCCTTATTGTAGGCAAGAACCGTCAGTAATGTCAAACCAACCTTTCATGAAATTTGAGATTTAACTTACTTATTTCTTGTAAGAAGAGAACCTACCCACTAACAGTACCTAGTACCTACAAACATTCCAAACAAAATTAATAAACTTGTCTCAATTATCTTCCATAGCATAGAGAGTATGGTGAGGTTATAATCTAAACAGCTCATAGTGCGAACAGCTCGTGGTGGTTTTAAATATTACTAAAATTATAGGATTTTCCCTTAAACTCATGAGTACTTGATCTGTCTGTGTACCGGGAAAACTGTAAACTGCTCGAAATTTTGATAAAATTCTCGGAGATTGCGCGAGTTAGTTTCATTTTCTCCATAATTTTTGAATATGGGTTTACTTTGGTGTACAGGAACTGCCTTCGAAATTATTGTATGATGAAAAACAATATAAATTGAAATAAATTCCCAACCATGTCAGTGTTTGACAATTCCTCAAGACAAGAATAATAATTTTACTTTATGGTATGTAGTTATCAAGTTCACCTACGTATCGAATAAGTTCATGTATTTTATATTAACTAACATTTGAACGATATTCGTTTTATTGTTCAGTAATGCTTGAATATTGAGTGGCATAATGAAAGTATAAGTTTTGAATTTCCACGTGAAACGGTGAGAGAGCTTAAGCTGTCCTAACACACATCGCTTTCAATATTTAATTGGAAATGAAGGGCGGTCACGTGCTTATGAGTTTTGATATATCTAGAACACAATGACAGTGACGAAATGGCCTGATATACATATAGCATTAGCACCTTTCGCTAATTAAATTAGACTTTTCCCAAAATGAATAACTTTTTGCAAATTGAATTAAACTTTTCGCATATTGAGTTAGATATTGGACAAATCTGTTGTTAAAGTCAACAACAAATTTTCAACTTCAACCAAATGTGTATTTAATTATAATCACAAATTATGTAAGGGATGGAACGATTAAATTATATAGATTTACTTTAGACATAATCCAGTGCCTCTTGGGGTTAATTTGAAGGTAAACTCGTTATGTATTAATAACAAAACTGAAAGTAACCTTTACAGTTGACATTATTTATAGGCATAAGTAAAAATAATAATAAATAGCCATTCGGTCATTTATAGGCATTAGTGAAAATGAAGCTTTTAATGAGGGCAAAAGTTGTTGGATGGTAAAAGTTGTTATTAATAGTTTACCTTCAGATTAACCTTATGAGGTGTTTAAATCTACTGTTCGTTCCATCACTGCATGATGTATTTTAAACAATTAAGATTTTTCCGTTGAACATTTTTTGTTGAGTAAAACAACAGATTTGCACAAGGTCTAATTCAATTTATAGAATGTACAATTCAATTTGCGAAAAGTTTCATTTGAGAAAAGTCTAATTCAATTTGCGAAGGTTTATTCAAACTGAAAATGACAAAATAGTTCTTAAATAAACTAAAATTCGGCTATTGATTTCAAATTAGCTGAGTGAGTCAAACTCATATTTACTGAGTGGGAGAACTGATATTGTATTGACTCAAAATGTGTCAACTTATATTGTATTTAGTATGTTCATCCAACTTATCCAATTTTTGGGACTTAGAGATTTAATTTTCCTACTGAAAGGCAAGGTTAATACCAACTGTCTTCAGGGTCCCCAAGCCAAAACCAAAATTCGCATGTAAACATTTGTAGGAAGAGGTTTTTCCCTAACCACTTCTTAGGAACCCAACGTAGTCACAGAATGGTAAAAAATGGTTGCCTAATTCGACAAAAATAATGAGTTACAAAGTTAAGTCATCACTCAAGTACAACTTTTCTAGGACGTCCCACAGTAAGACTTGGGCGTCCTTATGCGATTAATGTGGGGTACAGTTGGACAACACTCAACAGAAAAAAATAACCACACACTAATCTGTTTTAGACCATTCTGAATCTAAATCCGCAAAAAACCGATAGGTGAATGTCTGTGTGTATGTGACAAAATCTTGCGTACCTACTCTGCCCAGCCTTTAGTTTTCAACCGATTTTTGTGATTCTTTTTTTGTTCGATTTTAAAAACTATCTAGTTGTGCACTACGAGAGCCGGAATTTCGAATTTTGCCTTTTAAGGGTGGAAGGGGGGGGGGGTTAATGCTTGAAAAAGTGCTTTTCGGGCATAATCTTGTGTACTCTGCCAAGGCCCCAATTTTAATTCATCCTTGTAGAAGTAGACAACGTTTTACCTTCTCCTTTTCGTTATTGAAGTAGGTTTTAACAACTTCGTCGCTAGTGATTATTTCGTACTGGGTGGTAGGTACTCCTCAAACTAAACAGTTCAAGGCGATTGTGAGAGTTTACCTACAATTGAGTTTCCTTCTTTCTTGGGCTATAAACAAAACTTGGTTACGGAATTTCCATTCGAGCTCTTCAATGTTCTTTGAACATAGTAATCGATGCTGGAAAACTTCAAATGTCTACACCAACCTATTAATTGGAGTCGGCAGAACGACCGATTGCGGACGTGTTCTGTGCCGATGTTTCTCGTTCCACCGCGCACGCTTCAGGAGTTACAGCATTCGAACTAATCCATTAGTAACTGTTACTAAGGCACAGGCCTCAGGTAAGTGGTGTGTTGACGATGTTGGGCAATTATTCAGTCATTTACACACTATAAGCTTTGAAAACCATTAGACGAGCTATTGGGGCAACAAGCCGCCCTTGCGAATCAATCCCATATCTAAACGCATTAGTTGCTGAATTAGACACCTGCCTTTCCAATAATTGATTGATGTTTGCGTCCTGAGCATTCGCACCCTTTGAACACCAAACTCTCTTGGAGAGTGCGTGCCTTACATGGAAATAGGCAGGCTAGTAGTAGGTACTAAGATTCAAGTAGAGTCAAGATTTATTTCTTTTCACAATGGAAAATCCACAAAAATGCGTCTTTTTTACGAATGGTGTAGCATTGGAAATATGTACCATTTAAGTATAGGGAAACAAAAAATCTGTTTATTGGATGGAACAAGTACCAAGCAAACAACCAAGTACAGCTTGGTAAGCAGTATAGTCGATCAACAGTAAGTGTTACAAGCTGAAATAAACCAAGTCAAGGCATGTTTCTGGTGATATCTAGAATGAAAATTATTCCATTATGTTATGGTCATTAATAGCAGATTTTTGTTTATATTAGGTGAGTATTTGGACTATTTTAAAACTTTTATACAAGAAAAAATGGACACTAAAGAAATAGAATTGTGAAAAATACCAAACATTCAGACAGTATTGGGACTCTGCACACTCTTTGCATAACTGCTAGTGGAAGGGAAGTTTCTGTAATTGAAGTGAAGACAGTGTATAGCATTGATTGAGACCATCAAACATTGCAATATGTCTTAGTACCTACTGTTTAGACTGAGTAGGGGCGTTCATAAATAATTGAACAAACCAATTAACCCAATCTATTAATGTTTTATTCAAAAAAAATAAATAAATAAAGTAAATTTTACTTTCCACAGTGGAAGGTGCCCAGAACGGCAGAATCCTACCTAGGAGCTCCGTGTAAAAGAAATAATAATAAAAATTTTATAAATGTACAAAATTGTACGATTTTACCCGGTAAAAGTTCTTTCGGGAAGACGAATCGAAAACAAAAAAAGAATAAATGAATCTGACCGTGTGGAGATTCGACCTCGTGTTGTCCAGTGCAGCTACTCATATTGAATGGCATCTACTCCTTACGCTGATTCTGCTGGTGCTGACGAATGTGCGATGGATGCTTGTACAAATGCTGGTTTACCACGAATGCTGAGTTGCCACGAATGCTGAGTCGTCAAGTGACGAGGAAGACAGAGTTCTGATGGTGAGGAATTCTGAGGATCCACACAAGAAAAGATGGCGCTGAATGAGAGCAGCTAAGATGAGAATGCTTCAATGTGAGCTGTATAGCTTTTCAGAGCGAACTGAAACCTGGAGTTCAGCGACGTCGATGCGTAGAGGGAGGAGGCGAACTCTCATTGGAGGGTAGTAAAAGAGTCCAACTTTTCGATCACTGAACTTTCACTACATCATCACAATCATCGCCCACAAAACAATTTCTAGGTCTACGCCTAGGAGATTATAGAGAAAAGTAAACATAGTAGGTAGGAAAAACTGAAGTTGCCTTAACACCTACTGATAACTTCAAACTCAGTAATTTCTGCATCTCATCATCAGTTCAAGCATAGCAATTTTCTTTCGACTAGCTTAACACAGGGTTCTCTGATGACTATGGCTGGACCAAGCTCTACAGAAATGTAGTTGATCTCGTATCGTTTGTGATATGACGTGAAACAGAAGGATAGTACTACGGCTCAGGGAGTCGCACTCAAAAAGTCCTCTATTTTGAAATTTGAGACCCTCATTTTTCCTGCAAAATGCTTATTTACCGTTCTTCATTACCAAGGTTTGAGTTCCTTGAGTCATTATTCACTCACCTCACTCGACGAATCAAATACCTACTGTAGTTAAGTAGGAAAAACCCCTGAAAATGTTGCCTATTCCATGACTTTATAGAGTTTTGCTATGAATGAATAATACCTCAATTATATACGGCAGGGAGAACAGTGTGAAGAAACATCCTCATGCTTTGACACCCTAACGTTCGACTCATCTCTCAAACCACCTGGAACAAAACAGGCCGACAAAACCTTCCCGGCGAGGAATCGCCTCAAATCGCCAAGGCCACGAAATAAAGAAGCCCACTTCCCTTTTTGTCAGAATGACGCCCCGGATACGCAAAATAAGGGGAGACCGTGACAGGAGAAGATGCGCAGTCGGCTCCAGCTCGGCTACACCAATCAACAGGTTTGTTCTGGCACTAAGTGTAGAATTCTTTCAATTCTTTCCATAGCGAAATCAAGGTTGACGGATCACTTCCGCGGATCCGTCGTCCATTAGGTTCCAGCCCTGGGCAAACAAACAGGACCGTGGAATCGCCAGCCGAGTTGTAAACTGTTTGGTTTGAAACTCCGGTCGTTTTAATCCTGAAAATCGTGAAAAAAGGAGGTTTTTTCTCCGTCAAGGTCCCGCAGTTCTGGTTGGCCGCGTAATTAAAACGCTCCGAGAGATTTCCCAGTCAAGTAATTATTTATTTATTCGTTCACAATCAAGCTTTTGTCCAGATATTCTTGAAGGATGACTAACGAAAAAGACACCATGAGTATATTCTAGCCGACTTAGTTCTTTATAAACTTGATAACAGCTTAGTATCTTCTATAGATTGCATCAAAAAGGTAATAATTATAATTTACACACACGTAAAGGATGTTTCGCACAAGCAAGTCCACTGACGATTGATGTTGACCCATCAGGTCTCTTGTCAGAGGCTTCTCAGTCATTAACTTTGCCAGCCTCGTCTTGAATTTCATACTCTCTAAGGAGAGTTCCATCGCAAGCAACGGCGAAGGGGGTAAAAAGCATGTCAGGTTCCTGGCGGATGCATCAAATTTTCAATGCTTGGAGGTCGTTTTATATTATTAAAAAATTCAACTTCATTCATCGCTAAATCGTTGCAGCAACACCACATTTCATTCTCCTTCCAATTCACCATCCATGTCAGTAAACAACACCTGACATTTTTACTTCAAAACACATTCCAGCCGTCAAATTTTAATGAGCCTCTCTCAGTTTTATGGGCCCATTTTCCTTCGCGAAACTATCTCGATGACTCGCTCTCTTGAGGCCTGCAAGCACCTTTTTAACTGTCGTTTCGAAAACGCACTATTCGCTGACGCGTCTACACCGGATTTTCACACTCTGATTATGTTTTCGCACTTTCGGCCGAGGTTAACTCTTGCAGTCATAAACAATGCACACACGCTCTTCGGAGTATGAAGGTGCTGTGCGTACGCACGTGAGACCTGCGGTTTAGGGACCCTATTGTCCGAGAAATTTTTTTCCTTATGTCACGGCGCTTTCTGGCAAGGCAGCCATGCGCTCACGTGCAGCCCAATACAAAGAAGCCTGGCGATTCCACCTGTTGTCATGATTGAGTAATCTAATGTCCTCAAGGGAAGGACATGTGTCGAGATGAGATGCAGTCATGTCACATCCAGTGTCGCAAAGGGGGCATCTCGAATCCCCAGAGACACCAATTCTTTGTAGGTGCTTGCATAGATAGTCGTGTCCAGTTGCCATTCTGAAGCACGCAACGGAGACATGACGTGGGACTGTGGTGGGAACTTTGCCCTCTGGTTGGATTAAAGTTTCCCACAAACGTCCTTGGGCCTTCTCTTCTAGAGATTTCTTCGTTTTCCCTAACAGTAAGTTCTTAATGATGCGTTTGGAACCACTGTATGGGATTGGTTGACTGGGCTGGTTCATCGCTGCTCCCTGCTTGGCCAGATCGTCTGCACGCTCGTTTCCATCCAGTCCGACATGAGATGGGACCCACTGGAGAGCAACCTCATGTCCTTGACTCAAAAGCCCATGAAGTTTGGTGCGACAAACGATGACAT
The DNA here is from genome assembly GCA_009739505.2 of Apolygus lucorum. NCBI lineage: Eukaryota > Metazoa > Arthropoda > Insecta > Hemiptera > Miridae > Apolygus > Apolygus lucorum. The sequence continues at coordinate 56,582,750 of CM019183.2, read as the reverse complement.
TCCTTGAGTCAGTCATGCCATTGGACGTGATTGCCATAATTGCAGCCTGGGAGTCGACCATGATTGCCACACGGCTTACATTTCTCGCAGAGATCTCCTCGAGGGCCATCAGCACAGCATAGACCTCCCCATCAAAGTTTGTTGCCATTCTACCCACAGGCGCACTGCATTGAAAAAGGCTGCAGTAGGCACCAGCCCCAGCATTCTCATTCGCTCCACTTGCTGAGCCATCTGTATAGACATGGAGCCAATGTGTGGTGGGGAAACGAACAGAGATGGTCTCCAGTGCGAGAGCCCTGAGCTGGGAGGGGGACAGTTCGTCTTTGCGCAGAGGTTCAAGGAGACTCAGGTAACCCTGTGCTGTTTTAAGTGGACGGGAGCTGGAAGGGTCAAGGAAAGGCTGGCGGGAGGTGAGTTCCAGTCCGTTTTCAGTTATGAGGTGCTCGACCTTGTTGGTAAAAGAGACCTGAGTTATTAACCTCTGGTTGCTGGGTTGGTACACATTCCAGTAGGGGTCAAGGCCACGTTTCAGTCTTTCATTTAGTGAGAGGGCAAGCTGCTCTCGTCTCATGCTCATGGGCTCAATTCCTGTCTGCAGTTGCATGGCCGCTATTGGGGCTGAGCAGGCACCCCCTGTGATAACCCTCAATGCGTGGTTTTGGACCAATTCAAGCTGTTGATTGGTAGTTTCGGATGAGGTCAGCGTCAGTTCAATGCCATACTCCATCGTTGGGCGAACGTAGCTCTTGTAGGCAAGTGAGAGGACGTCCTGGCTTGCTCCCCATTTTGTTCCAGTCAATCTTCGTAACAGTGAGGTGCGCTTCTTTCCTTTCTCGGCCATGGCAGCTGTATGCTTAGCCCATGACAATTTACTGTCCAGCTTGATCCCAAGATATGTAGCTTCATTTGTCCGTTTTATGCTCGTCCCTTCGAATTTGAGATCTAAGTCATACAGTCTTGTAGACATAGTAAAAAGCTGGAACTCGGACTTATTTGGGTTTACCAGCATCTCATTCAGCCTTGCCCACTTGCTCAATTTCTTCAGTACCCCATTCATGCACTCTTCCAATGCTGTGACGTTTGAGCTGGTAGCCCACACAAGCAAATCATCAGCATACAACAGAACCTGCACCCCTGGGATGGACTGCAGAGTGCTCACCACATCATTGATGAGCAGGTTGAACAGGGTCGGGCTAATTACGGCACCTTGGGGAACACCCTGCTTCGTTTGCCTGAATTTAGACTTGGCATCATTGTAGCGCACTCGGACGAAACGCTGGGCCAGGAACCGCGCCAGGGAGCGGTAGAGGTTTCCCCCTATACCCATCCCCACGAGCTTATGGAGGAGCAGGTTTCTCCATACCCGGTCAAAAGCCGTCTGGAAATCAATAAGCTCTGCCACAGTACTTTGTTGCCTATTGAACCCATCCTTCACCTCCTGTGAGAAGCGCAGCACCTGTTCGACCGCCCCTCGGTTCCTCCTAAAACCAGCCTGTCTAGATGTTATGATACTTTTCTTGTCAAGGAACACTTCTAAACGTTGGAGCATCATTCGCTCGTATATTTTTGCTAGAACGCTCGTTAGGGCAATTGGCCGGAAACCATCTGGTCTGTCTTGAGGGCGGCCTTTCTTAGGAATGGGTACCACTTCCGCCTTGCGCCACTCAGCCGGGTATTCTCCCCTCCAAACCATGTTCATAAAGTGCAACAAGGTTTCACGGGCAGAAGTTCCCAGATTCTTGATGAACTCAGGGAGCAACTCATCCGGGCCTGCACTTCTATCTTTTTGTGTTTGAGAAAGCGCAGCTTCAAGCTCCTCCTTTTCAAGTGATCCGCTGAAAACACTATCCTCGAGCTCATTCAGTGGGCCATGTGGCAGTCGAGTCTCTGGCCTAAAGTTTTTTGTATTGGGTCGGAAATTGCTCGTTTTAGCGTAGTGTGCACAGAAAAATTCGGCAATATCTTTGTCCGAAGTAAGTAGCTTTCCCCCGTCATACATAGGGTTTTTCCTTCTCGTATCCTGGTTGCTAAGCTTAGAAAGGAATCTATGTGCATTCAGTCCATCCTTCCTAAAGTCCAAACTCCTCAAGAAGTCCCTGTAACAGGACCTCTTTGCGTCCAGAATTTCCCTTTTCAGAATGGCAGTGATCTGTCTGAGGGCAGTTCTGTTTGCCTGAGTATTGGCAGCCTCCACAGCAGCGCTAGCTTGGAGTTGTTGTTCTTTGAGGGTTTTGAGTTTGGTTGTCCAGAACGGAGTGTAATTCTTCACTTTCCCTCGGGGAACAGAAGCCTTAGCACATTCCAGGACTGCACTCTGGATATTTTTGAGTGTGGCATCCACCTTTCCTGCCACGATGAGGGCAGTTCCAATACGCTCGTCAGTCAGCTCACGGAATTTTTTCCAATTTGCCTTCTTTGTATTCCACTGAGCTCTGGGCTTTTCTAGATAGGCCTGAGCTGGCCTTTTCAAATTCAGAGCAAGAATTTTGTGCCCAAACCCTCGAGGGGAGGGGAAGAGAGAGTGGTTGATGTGTGGAATAAGGTTTGTATGCGCGAGGACTATGTCTGGATGTGACTTCACGCCAGAATAGGACAGAAAGGTTGGTTCGGCCTCGCAGTTTTCAACAAAGTCGGCTGGGTTTGAGTCTATGAAAGCTTCCATAGATCTTCCAGTAGCATCAGTGTCTCTGTATCCCCATCTTCTTGAGTGAGCATTAAAGTCCCCACACAAGATCGACTTGGCATCCCATAGAGCTTCTAGCCAAGCAAGGTCCGGCTTGTTCCTGGGCGGGTTGTAAGAAAAATATATCTTTCTGTGCACATTGTTTTTCCATACCTCGAGCCTTGCCACCTCCAGTCGGTCACCGTGGGTCATTCTTTTCATTACATCAAACTTGACCGTCAGATCTCGCTTTGCACCAATGATCATTCCGCTGGAGTGCATCCGCGATCGCTCAAGAGAATATATTTGATAGCCAGGTATTGAGAAGCGCTCCAAGTTCTCCGATGCGGCACTTGCTTCTGCAATGGCAAAGATTTCAATGTCATGTTTGATGAGAGTTTGTTTCAAATCCGTGTAAAGGACTTCTGTCAGTCCGTCCGCGTTCCAGAAAACAATACGCAACTCATTAGAACGGGCTTGGCCTTGAAAAAGGCCGTTGATAGAAGGCATATTTTGTGGTGGACTTTGCATGTTGTCACAATTGTAAATTTGGGCTGTTTTGTGACAAGTTGCTGGTTCAGTTTGCACGACCCGGGGGGCACCTGAGCGTGGGTAGAAGGGATCTCCCGTGAAAGTCCTTCAAAGTGTAAAGTTTTATAGGACTTTTGCTCGGAGGCGAACCAGCATTACCCCCCGAGAAACTGGAACATTTTTTTCTTGTGTTTTTTCGTTGTCTTTTTACCGTTTTTTCCACGTTCAGTCGTACATGTAGTAAGCTCCGACTGTGTTCGCCTGGTACAATGGCTTGTAACGTGACGGGAGCGCGTAGGAAGCGACAAGGACACATCTAACACCACCCCGTGAGGATTCTCGCTGGGTACCAAACCATACCGGATTGTTTCCTTATGAAGTAATAACGTATCGCTCACAATAGTTTCTACACTTCACTCTACTTTCTTTACCCACACAAACTGATAATTCTGTACTTATGGATAAATAGAAGGAATCCCTTAGTGTTTTTTTGGGAGGGGGGGGTAGTTCAAAATATTTCTAGAAACCTCTTATACCCTACACTGTTCATTTTTTCGCCAAATAATTGATCAGGAGGGCTGAAAAAACGCCCCATAGGTATTTATGAGGGATATTCCGAGAGCTACTTGACCTTGATCTTTGAGAATGGCGGCTGTAATCATTTTTGCAAGAAAAATCGCTTAAAAGTATATTTATAGGCAAAATAAGAAGACAACTTTTTTAATGGATTTTCTTTTTAAATTTTTGCATGATAGCAGGTTTAGTTTCGTTGAGACAAATCCAAAATGTATTGAAACATGAAAATCGGTTGACCGGTTGTAGAGATCAGCTAGATATAAGTTTGGTATTCACCCTCTCACTCGCACAACTGTTGTCCCCTTTAGCCTTAAACCGAAATTATTAGTCTTCAAAACGCGGAGAAAATCGTTCAGACCCATCATAAAGTTTGCTTGAAATAAGTCGGTTTTGTTCGATCTCAAAACTATTTAGTTAGGTATGCAGTTACATAATATGTAACATTTTCAAAAAGTTTAACGACATAAATATCCAAAAGAGTCCGACTTGAAACTAAAGCCAAACCGTAGGTACCTACTACCTAAGGACATTTTTGAAAATTTCAACCCTTCATTTCCATTTGGTTGGTGTTCGGGGTTGAAATTTTCAAAAATGCCCTTGTAGGTGGTAGGTACCTATGGTTGGTAGGGAGGGATCTATACAGAAGGGTGATCTATACAGAAAATAATAAACCTTTGTGCAATGATTTGCAGCGTTCTTTTTACCTACCTACTTTTTTTATCTATCAACTTTTTTTACCTACCAACCATTGGTAGGTACTACCTACCACACCATACTGCCTTCACACCTCCACAATCAGGTTTATTAGAAAGAACCTAACTTTTCACCCTCGATTCGAAAAATAGGGAGCTTCATATGGAAATTTGATTTCTGGTTGCTCAGAAAGCAAAACTGAATACAAATCGAAGAAATGAAATTTGAACGAAGATTATTCCTAGGGATGGCTTATCGAATGAAATATATCGATATATCGATCAAATGATATATCGTCAATGAGATATCGATACCTTCGATATATCGGAGAAATTATATCGATATTTCGATATATCGGAGAAAATATATCGATTTTTCGATGTATCGGAAGATCTACTTTAAAAGACATGTGAAGTAGGTTGGTGAATATAATAGTTTTAAAACAATATAAAAATAATTTAGGATGACATTTATGGACATATCGGAGTATCTACTTGGAAAAACTTGAAGAAGTAAGTTTAAAAAAAAAATTTTATCGATATACTCGACATATCGGAAGATCTTTGGAAAAACCGTGTGAAATATGTATTAACCTACTTTAAAAAGTTACTGGGTATGAATTATCGAAACTCATTGTTTAAAAACTGGAAAAAAAGTGCGAAAATGTCATTGCAATGTTAAATTAATTCATAAATTGACAGGGGTATCGGTACTGTGGACGATCATGATCCTTCAAAATTGAAAATAATTGTGAAAACCTGCTTCACTTCGTATACTAGGTAGTTTTAAGCTGGACGAGCCTCCATTAATTTTGGCTTAGGTCAAGTATTTGAGCCTTGAGAGCCACTGTAGGTGAATACTATGTACACAATCATGTCTGAGCTGAAGTCATCAGTCCGAAATCAACCCATCAGTAGGTACCTACAAAATTTGGAATAAAATTACTTGATGTTTTTACAAGTACGGGCGTCCCTTCTCGTCCATTCATTTCAATATTTAATTTTTACTAAAAAATTTTTTTTTTTAAACTTGAAAACAGGTCGCGATATATTGTTAAATACATCGATATTGACCGATAATATCGGTTCTCTATATCGATATAAATATATCGATATATCAAACATAATATATCGATATATTTCATATATCGATATATCGTTGCCATCCCTAATTATTCCTCTTTTGTGATTAACACTAGTGATTCTGTTTTATCGAAGGAAAACCCTTAAGTACTCGTAGGGAGCGAACGGTTTGTCCTGCAAAGCTCCAGGTGGTCTCAAAAATTTTTAAAAATTCAATACTACCTATTTAAAATTGGTAAAAAAACGATACCTCTATTTCGAGAGTTTTCGAGCTAGGGCACTCTTGTAAATTTCAACCCTCAATTTCCTCCCTTAGAAGTAACTGACATCAACCAAAAGCTTCGCGGCACAACTAGACCCCAAATGAAGCCCATATACCAAATTTGAACCAAATCGGTCAAGTGTTGCTAAGAAAAGTGCCACGTACGGCGTACGGCGGACGGACGGAAAATTTTGCTTCCTCACTACCGAAGGTAGGGAAGCTTTGTATTCGTGAAAGAAGTGAAAAAAAATGTCCTCCAAAATCAAAATTTCCACTTGCTTTTTGCGTTTTAGAGCTTCCCGAACAATTTTGGTTCCGTGTCTGTCTGTCTGTCGGTCGGTCGGTCTGTCTGTGTGGTCAATCCTTGTCCCGGGCAAAACTATGCTAACCTGTGGTCCAATTTTAATGAAATTTTCAGGGATTGTGCGGGTTAGGTACTAGACGGTCCCCTATCAATTTCAGCACCTTCGGACCAATAGGAGCGAGTGCGCATGCGCAAACGTGAATTTCCTGGAACCTCGGTTTCTAATGAACCGATTTTGCTCAAATTTGGAGGTTAGTTAGGGACTAACTTCTAAGAGACACCCTATAAGTTTCAATCAAATTGGTCAAGCAATAGCCGCTGCGCATGCGCGAACTTGTAGATAATGTTTTCGCCAACTGATTCTATACGTCCATGTTACAATGAGTGAGGAAGCTATACTGCCCACCCAACTTGGCAGACGTTTTTTATTCGATTTTCGGATTCTACGTACCTTGAAACGTAAAACATCAAATTTGAGAGGGGTTAAAATTTTTTTCTTGCTCGATTCCAAAGGCTTATTATTGAAAATAATAAACCAAAAACTTCTTTGTCGGGAAAGAGATATAAGATCACCTCGATATGACTGTTATGTCACTGTATTGTGTTATTAGTTCTTTGATTAGGTAAGTATTGAAGTTTGTTTATTGGGACAATAGATGGAAAGAATCGAGAAAAATAACCGTTTTATAACAGAAAAGAAAATCAGCAACAAAATTGCATGGGATGACCAATTACTACAAAAAATTCCACAAGTATTTTTATTCTAAATAAATGTTTAACTCAATATTATGACTTTTTAAGTAACATTGTATATTTTAAAATGTGATTTCCATGTTTTCCTATCAAAATAATCATTTGCTATCTTTTTAAAAACGTCTGCCAAGTTGGGTGGGCAGTATAGCTTCCTCACTCATTGCAACATGGACGTATAGAATCAGTTGGCGAAAAAATTATGATTCAAAGAGTTATTGAATACCAAAATATTGGCGATAATATGCGTGATAGGGTTGCAGGTATTAATGTTTATAATATTTTTATAATTTTTATAAGGTATTATAGTTTATAATATTTTGTATTTTCAACGTAGAATTTTATTTAGCGGTCCACCGTCTAGGACCTAAACCACACAATCCCTGAAAATTTCATCGAAATTGGTTGAATAGTTGCGGATTTTTGGTTGTAACAATAAATTTAAAGTTCGCGCATGCGCAGCGGCTATTGCTCGACCAATTTGATTGAAACTTATAGGGTGTCTCTTAGAAGTTAGTTCCTAACTAACCTCCAAATTTGAGCAAAATCGGTTTATTAGAAACCGAGAAACCGAGGTTCCAGGAAATTCACGTTTGCGCATGCGCACTCGCTCCTATTGGTCCGAAGGTGCTGAAATTGATAGGGGACCGTCTAGTACCTAACCCGCACAATCCATGAAAATTTCATCAAAATCGGACCACAGGTTAGTATAGTTTTGCCCGGGACAAGGATTGACCACAGACAGACCGACAGACAGACAGACAGACCGACAGACAGACAGACACGGAACCAAAATTGTTCGGGAAGCTCTAAAACGCAAAAGGCAAGTGGAAATTTTGATTTTGGAGGACATTTTTTTTCACTTCTTTCACGAATACAAAGCTTCCCTACCTTCGGTAGTGAGGAAGCAAAATATAGTGATGCCAACCTGATTGTTTTCCTTGAATCAGCATGGAAAATTACGTACCAAACAGTTGGCCAAATAGATGGAATTATTGAAATACGAGAAAATAGTATACTAATAAAGAAAACGCGACAACATCGTGCCATTATCCATGTTGAGTGCGTGTGTGTGTTTCACTAGTTTTGTTGATTGGTACTATTAGTGAAAAACGTTGTTGCCTTGTTTTGTGACTTGGGTTGACTTGTTAAATCTGTATTGGGCTCGTAGAACTGATTACAGTAGTTTCAATCTTGATTTTTTGTAAAATGCATTTTGATTTTCAAGACTCGTATACTCAATGAATTTCAATCAAAACACAGGATATTTTTCAACTACAACTGGTCAATTAATCGAGTACAAATTTCATGAGTTAACTTTGTTCGTGCAGCCTTTATTTTCTCAATCTACAAACATTGGGCGTAGTTTCATAAATTTTTAATCATGCCTTCTTGATACTCACGGTGTTCACTCTGAACCGGACTTTGTTTAACACCATAAAAAGTGATTTTTTAAGGTATTAATTTACTAGTGATTTATGATACGGTGATGTATTTCTAGATGTTCGCCACGTCTCAATAATGTTTATCCTTAGAAGGTACCTACGCGGAAGATCTCGAGAGAAATAGAGAAGCCCACCTCATTCAAATCTCCGGACTAAGTTGTTCCATTAAAAAACCCATTTGCGTCGGCAAAACGAACAGCTCACTTCGACAAAATCATCAATCACGAGCAACACAACAAACGGAATTGGTCTATTCGGTCGAGTCGGCACCTACTTATCTCTTCGACAGCTACCGGTATGAATGACTGTCATAATAATAGTTGGTACTACATCTCGCCTGTCAGCTGTATTCTCAAGCCTCCCTCGAGCACATTTCGATAGCAGTTTACGGTTAGATGATAAGCACTTAACCCGGTTTTTATGATAATAACAAGGAAGAGGTGCAGGAAAACAAGCCTCAAAGTACCTCAACAACAGTGGGTTTGGCATTATGTTGAAAAATTCATATTCTCATCATTGAAACCTCGCAGTTCAGTATCCAACAGTCTATTTCGTTGAGTCGAAAGATTTTAGTCATTATTAGAAGCTCCCCCACCAATACCATTTAATTCAAAATTCATTTCCGATCATCAAATTTCACCATTATTCAAAAACCCCATTTCATATAATTATGCTTGAGCAGACGAACATAATTATGCGTTTGATGACGCTTGCGACTGTGATACTCTCAAGTTTTCCGCTGTTTAAATTTCATGAATACGATTCTTCTCATTAATTTGCTGTCATAATATCTACTGAACTCACAACACTAAGGTTTCTTTTTTGTAGGTACAATAATTCTTTCAATTTTCAGAAATAAAAATGCATTACATATAACATAACTTATAGGAGAAGAAAAAGAAGAAGAAACTATGATTCATTGGTGAAAAGAAAAATTAAAACATAAATGATTCCTAAAATCTAACAGTACGTGGTTACAGCAATGGAGTACCTATAGATTTTCCGTTTGAGAGAAACCAAAATGGGCAACAAAATCACAAGTAAAATTAACTAAACAGCTTTCGAGTCAACTAAGGTAGCGGAAGCAGTTTTCACTTTTCAGGGTAGGAAAACAAATTTTCTCCTAAATCAAAATTTCCAATCGCATATTACGTTGAAGACCTTCCTGGAAAATTTTGGTTCCGTGTCTGTGTGTCCGTGTCCTGGCAGTTACTGTCTGATTTCGATGATATTTACAGGGATTGTGCGGATTGCGGTGTAGATGGTCCCCTATGAAAACTATCGCTCCCGGACTGATAGTAGCCATTGCTCATGCGGAAACGTGAATTCCTTGTAACAGCCATAACTTTTACATTTTTCCATCCAATGTCGAAGAAATTTTCAGGAATTGGACGAATCGACGTGTAGATAGTCTCCTATGAGGGTAGTGCAAGGTACTTTGCAAGGTATCTATACCAATTAAACTCCCTGTCAAATGCATTCCTGTTGTAGCGCCATTCCACTCTACATACCCTGATATTACTTTAGTATCTAAAAGTATAACTTTGATTTAGTTTCTGGAATTTATCAAATTTAGCCTGACCCGGAGTTGTTGATGAGGATGTTTCCACGTTTTTGATTTAACTAGTCTACAGGTACGCTACGTTCAGATGAAAAAACTACCTGCGTAGTTTTGAAATACGCAAATTGTTGTTGGTGGGAACAACGTAGTTTGATGGAGATAGGAAAACTCTTATTCCATTCTCCGGTATTTTCTCTTCCTCCAGTTGGTTGTCAGGATCAAACATCACTCGCGCATAAAGAAACAACTGTATTTTACAACAACTTGGCTCAAAACGGATTATAAATCGATATCTCTAGATCGTACAAGATCGCCGAAACTCCCCTTTCAGCCAGTTCACTCGCTTGTCCTAAGGAAGACTGGCGACTGAAGAAGTAACTAGGGAGATCATTACCCTCTTCTTCTAGGGTGCAACGCTTGGAGATCCAATCTGGATAGCCCTGTACTATCAGTTGCTGGTATCTGGGTATTACTGTGGGGAGCGGCCACATGTGGATTAGAACAATCAGATTTGATCAAAACATAAATAAATGTCTTGCGCAACGCTCGGCTCAAACAGCTAATCGAGGGGTAAAGGTGTTGGTTTTCCAAACCGCAACGATGTGAGTTTATACTCCATCTATATCGGTTAGGTCTACGTTTATTTGAATAAGGTCACGCTCACGCCTATAAACGGATTATAATAACTGCCAAGAGGTAACACCAGATTCTTCCCAAGGGCGGAAATAAATTGGAACGTTTCCTGATTTGAACGCCGGTTTTTCGTGTGAACTCATTAGCCCTAGTCGGAAGACGCTGAAAACAGAGGATTCTCGGATTATTACCTGTCGAGGAAGCGATTCTTTTGATGATAACGGCAGGATTCTAGATAGCTGCGTACTCTATGTCTCCTGAGTTGCCTTGGGGGTTCGTAATTAGAGGAATGAGCTGGATCACGATATACCTTGGTACATTTATGTTAATCACAGTCCTTTATGCATTCGAGAACCAGATCTACTGTAGGCACGTCCCCTACGAATTTCATGCCAATGTCAATAAATCGACTTTTTAAAGGTAGTTGAGCCCTTGAAGCCACAATTTTGGTTTTTATTTGCAATAGGTATCTTATGAAACTTTGCAATCAAACAAGGAAAAATTGCAAGTTTAATTCATTGTCTCAAGCAAGACTCCCATATTGAGTCTAAACGAACGTTCAGATTACGTTTTCAGTGAATCTGCCTCAAAACGATCCCAAACACGAAATTAATCAGTTCCAACACCATTCAACCGATGCTAAGCCAGAGTAGTACAACAAAATGTAACGATTTCACTAAAAAAAAAAGATGCTTGGAAGATGCATTCCTTGCAAGAACTACTCTTCCCGCTTAACAAATAATTGATATTCAGGGATAATCAATTTTCCTATGAAAAGAGACCGAAAGTTGGAATTATACTATCCGATTCCTTTACGATATAACTACGGATTGACGCACCCAAAACCACAAACGAACAAAAAAAAAAAATCAACCGCAAAAGGGAAATGGTTTGGTCCACAGAGGTAAACAGACTAGAATTATCATGTATAGATTTCAACGTAGGAAAGTTGGATCTGGCAATAAAACGCTTCGTATAGGTATTATGAGGAAAAAGTTGACATTACTCTACCTTTCCGCCTAGCTAATAGGACTTGATTATGCTGTCAGGTAAAGCGCCTAGGAGGGATATCACGTTAGTTGCTTTCACGGAGCTCTTGATCCCATCTTTACACTTAGCTGATCTTGTTACACTTTCTTGAAAAACGTCGTGCTTTCCATAAACGGAATTAAATACGAAACGCGTCGGTCACCATGAACACACGGGGTGATTTGCATACGAATGATATAAGAAAGGTAGAAACTCGATTTAATTCCTAAATTATCTACTAGGTTACTTTATTTATCGGGATTTCACGATAATCTAATCTTTATTCATCAGGAGGACTTCTGGCGTTTCTATTTCCATTCAATTTCTAATATACAAGTCTATTCATGAGTATGAGCTACATGGAAAATTTTAAAAGAAATCTTCAAAGCTATTGTTGAGAATACTGAAATATTAGCTAGTTATATGAAACAGTAGACGGCCTTGTGGGTATATAACATAGCCAAAATCGTTGGAACTATACAATCAAACCGTTGGTTGGATATTTAACACAAGTTGATTTTTACGCTTTTACAGTCTACTATAAAACAACTGTATGCACAGGGTTTGTTTTGAAGATGTGAGGAGTCCATATTCATCTTCAATTGACCGAAAATCGATAAATGTTGAAATAATCAAAATTAGTTGGTTTACTCGAGAGACAAGACAACTTCAAAGGCTTGTTTTCACATTCGATAGACAGAAAAAGACAAGAAAGAAGGTTGAAATCATCGAAGGTTAAAATAAGCGTTTGAAAATGTATTGTCTCTCGAGTAAACCAACATGTTTCGATGAATTCAACCTTCTTTCATTTTCAGTCAATCGAAGGTGAAAACAAGCCTTTGAAGTTGTCTGGTCTCTCGAGTAAACCAACGTTTTTTGATAATCTCAACCTTCTTGTGTTCTATTTCAGTGTTCAGTCAAACTAGCCTCTGAAATTGTCTTGTCTCTCGAGTAAACCAACAAATTTCGATGATTTCGTCCTTCATTCTTGACATTTTTATTCAATCGAAGGTGAAAACAAGCCTTTGAAGTTATCTTGTCCTTCCGGTGAACCAACTAGTTTCAATGATTCCAACCTCCTTTGTTGAGTTTTCCATCAATTGAGGTAAACTTATGCCTTTAAAGTTGTCTTGTCTCTCGAGTAGAGCAACTAGAATTGATTATTTCGACTTTCTTTCTGATTTTTTCATTCAATTTAAGTTTTAAAAAATCAGATCTTTGAAGTTGGACAAAGGACCTGGAGTTGGTCTCCTATAAGGCCACTCTCTGTAAGGCCATTTCAGTCTGGGTGACTTTCAATTTGATTGCGAAGAGTTCTAATCGTTTATCATAAGAATATCACCTGAAATAAACCCAAGTTCGAAAAGGAAATACTCTTCATGTTTATTAGTATGCGTGTGCGTAAATGATACCGTCACGCCTAAACGGCTTGACCGATTGCCATGAGGGTGGTCTCAACGTGATCATCATGTTCCCAAGATGACGATGCGAAAGTACGAGTCGTAGTTCCCTTTGTTACGTGATTATTTGGATTGCAGGACAACCAACTTATTGATCGGACCGTGGGATCATATTTATCGACTACAGTTATTGGCAAATCATCCGGAAGCAGCTTATAAGCATGACTATGAATGAGTGGAGCAATAAATTAGAGTTGAAGTGTTGCTTTGTCGTTGATGAAAGAGGTTGAATGATGTATTTACTTACTGCATTTCAATATCTCCAATGTTCAGAAAATTCCTAGCAAAAGAAAACAACTCGCGGCGTTAGATGGGTACCAACATAGAAAGACTGGTATTTCCAAAAGGTCACCGGAGGTTCCAATTATAGTTAGTTGGAAGCCGAAAGGCTCGAGCGTGGCCCTGGGATTGGCAGGTGGATTGACCAACAACCGTCGTAAGGTTGGCCAAGAACGAAGAGGGAGCGTGGGTGAGGTTTTCTGAGGTTATAGTTCACCGTTCAGCGGTGCGAACGAAATTCGGTGGTTTTTTCGCATTACCCGACATGAGGCACTGCGCCCATATTAGGTGACGATAGAAAATAATTGCGAGGGTTGGTGAAAATAATTTGGGAATTATTGTGGCTTCAAAAGGGAAAAAAGGTATTTGGTTTCGCCTGCGTTGAGCTCGGAAAGGATGTTTGAATGGTGGGAAGGTCGCCTAGCGGTTGAAAATCAATTTCCACCACACGTGAGCACGTAGCTGAGAATTGATTTCTAAAAACGCATTTTTATACCTGCCTTTCGCCATTTGCATGCCCTACAATTTTTTTTCAGTCAATAGCTATGAATTCGTTGGTGCTTGCGGTTTGGTGATTTAGGAAGACCTCGCGCCATTTTCACAACTTCTTTCCACTTTTGGATAATTCATTAATTAAAACCAGGAACAATGATCATCAAACTATATTTTATACTATGCAAATAGTTTTCAAAACGCCCTAGATCGAAAACTTGCGATATACAAGTGTTGTTGTTTTTCATCAATTCATAATAGTGACGATTTTCATGATTTTTTTTCACACCATTCACAGCTCTATGGGATCCACCTTTTGCCTAATCGTTTGAGTAGTATAATTCACACACATTCAGGTACACCAATTAATTAATCATATTTCCCAATTATTGGGAAATATGATTAATTAATTGGTGTACCTGAATGTGTGTGAATTATACTACCGTAGACTGGGGTGATAGTGATCAATTTCTACAGTTTTTCCTTGAAAACTACCAGTGTAATGATTCAAAAAAATCTGAAAAAAATAGTTTATATTCTCCCACATCTTACGAACAGTATCCTATATAAAACTTTGAAATTTTGTTCAATTAAGCTCATTTAAAAAAAAATTAAATTGATCAGTATCACCCCCCACATAGGGGGTGATAGTGATCACTAATTTAAAATCGAACTTAAACGTATGAAAAACAATTAAAAATCGAACTTAAACTATTAAAAATTGTTTTTTAGTACCCTGAGGTAGAAAAAAACCACTGGCAACTCATTTCAGAACAATTTTTGTTGAAAAACTAATGAAAACCAACTCTTTACTTATAAAAATCAGAATCAAGCCGAAATTCAAGACTCGTAATATCCTCTTCAGTATTTTTTATTTTAATAAGACAATTTGTGGCACATGTTTGGTAACTGACAAAAAACAACTTATTTTAAAGCACTTGTTGCCAAAAATAATGATGGACCAATCACGTTTTGATAGTTTCGGGGCATTTCGGCCGTGATCACTATCACCCCCTGGAAATGAGTTGTTTTTGTTTTTAACAGATAACCAACTGTAGTAACACGGAAAGAACAAACTAATTGCAGATATTTCATGCTTACCTCTAGTAGAAACAAAATCTTTTCGCTAGAACTTCACCACACAACACCCGACACCGGCACAACAGAAGTTACAATCACAATGTCAGCTGGGCCCGATTTTGAGATTTGTTTATTTCCTTATCAGCTACCATGGTAACCTAGACTATCGGGCGGGAACGATATCTCCCCAGAGAAGACATTGTTACGAACACATAACACGACCTAACTTTCCAATTTAGGACAGTGTGGAGTTCTGCAATCGCATGCATATGAAAAAAGGCGTGTTGATCAGTATCACCCCAGCATATCAGTATCACCCCAGTTCACGGTACTCAAACGATCGACTGACGATCGATTTGATTTATCTCAACACGTGGGTCTTCAACAGGACCCAACCTCACCCCTCCCACCTACCGCTGGTCCTCAGAATATAGTTGAAAGGTGAACTTTTCAGAAAAATAATAAACCGTTGTGTAATAATGTGCTGCGTTTTGGTTTATTATGTTCAATAATGAACTTTTCGAATCGACCAAGAAAACCAAATTTTAACCCCTCTCAAAATTAGTTGGTTTACGTTTCAGGACTAGAATCAAAAACGCTGCTAATTATTAGGTACCCAATGGTTTATTATTTTTCTATATAGATCAATCGTCTGCAAACCCACCAACCAGCCAACATGAAGAAAAATATCGATCGCATTTCGGTCAGCTATAATTTGAACTGGGATTAGGCCTCTTTTGCGATTCACACTCGTGTTTCTGATTTATCGTACGTCCAACCCTTAAATTCTCGTAGGGAGCGAACGGTTTGTCCTACAGGGCTCCGCGTGGTCTCAAAAAATTCTAAAAATTCTATACTATCTTAAATTGATAGAAAAACAATACCTTTATATAAAATTTTTTGAGTAAGGGCGTTTTAAAAATTCATTTTTGAACCCTTAGAAAAGACCTACATCAACCTAAAACTTCGGGGCACAACTAGACCCCAAATGGAGCCTACATACCTACTAAATTTCATCAAAATCGGTAAATGCTAAGTGGGGAAAGTGCCGCGTACGGCGGGCGGCCGGCCAAATTTTTATTCGATTTTTGGATTCTACGTAACTTGAAACGTAAACCTACAAATTTTGAGAAGGCGTTAAAACTTTTTTTTTATTGGTCGATTCCAAAGGTTCATTATTGAAAATAATAAACCAAAATCGAATAAAAATTTGGCCGGCCGCCCGCCGTACGCGGCACTTTCCTTTGTTCCGATGGATCGATTTTGATGAAATTTGGCATATGGGGACCATTTGGGGTCTAGTTGTGCCCCGAAGCTTTTGGATGATGTATTTCACTTCTAAGGGTTGAAAACGCCCTAGCGAAAATCTTCAAAACGCCCTAGCTCAAAAATGAATTGAATTTTTAAAATCGAATGGGACGCAGTGGTTTGTAGGACCAACCGTTCGCTCCCTATGAGAACTTAAGGGTTGGTCTTACGATAAATCAGAAACACGAATGTGAATCGCAAAAGAGGCCTTGTCTCCGATCAAATTTTAGCTGACCAAAATGCGATCGTTGCTCGTTTCTTTGATTTGAACTCAGTTTTGCATCCTTAGCAACCAGTATTCAAATTTCCTAATGAAGAAGGAAATGAAGGCACCCGCAACTCCCTATTTCGTTTATTTTATCAAAATGAATTTGATTGTGAAGGTAAAAATATGGTTGGTAGGTAGTGGCAATGGAAAAGCTGTCTGCTTCGCAGACGAGTGATCTGTACAGAAAAATAATAAAATGTTGAGCAAATAATTTGCAGCGTTTTTCAAGTTTTCTGATTGAGATTTGAAATATTAGTACCTACCTACTTAGTGCAACAGCATCGATGTACCGACCGAATCCAACTCGTTGTGGTCTCTAGTAGCAGTGGAAGTAAATGAAATACAAGGACTAGCATTAATATGCAATAGCTTATTTTAAGCAGTTGCATAAACAGCTTAATTGCTTAATTTCTGGACAATTTAAATTATTTGGCGAATAATTAGTTTTTTAAAAATTGGTTAACTTCTTAGAGCAAGTCAGGTGGCTCATTTTTCACACTATGGCACATTATAGTTCACTCTGGCAAATTGTTCACTCTGTCGACTACCTACTTGTACAATTAGAATGATCCTTTGCTAGTCTGCTAGGCCAGGATAACCGTCCACAGAGGAACCTATCTCAAAACAATGACCTTCGAACTATTTTGAAACCAAGGTAGACGCTTCCATTGTTCAATAACTCATCAATTCGAAGTTACGCGGGTGATTTACGACGACGATTCTTCTCGCGTTGCGCCACGTACTTCGGGGTGACCATTACTCGAGGCAAGGATTCACCTTTCCTACCTGGTTTCCGTGGTGCCTAGGAACAAGGTAGGCGATGTGAGGAAGAAGTCCACATATTGGGGACTGAGATTGATGGGAATGTCTCATCAGTGTTCGGGAACTTCCCCCACCTACCCAACATACTTAGTATTTTCCTCAAGAATCTCCCTTCATTCTTCCGTGTAGATCACGATATTTGAAAATCCAATAACAAATGGGTCATTTTTACGATAATAACCATATCTCAGAGGACAATCTCTGGTATTCTGGCGTTGTTTATAACTTTTAAGAGTATTGTTCATAATTAAAACTTTGATTTCAGAATGCTTAAATGACACAGAAGAAATGAAATCGTGTGGGCATCACACCTGCATCCTGAAGTCGTATTTCAACGATCGAATTGTCAACTGCCCTTTCGTGAATGGCGTTGATGAAGAAAGCTCCCCTCTCATTGAAGGTAAGATTATTCTAATAATGAGCCTTTGATATCGAGCAAAAAAAGTAAAATCAACCCCTTTCAAAATTTGACTGTTATGTTTCAGGGTAGGTAGTTTCGAAAATCGAATAAAAATGTTCTTTAGCTAGAGCATTATAAATATTGTCACTATATGAGCCCACTAAATGGACCAAAATCCAAAACCGGACAGCTCCACAAAACCGAATTTTACAGCAGAGGCTAAAATGCATTTGGGGCAGCCAAATTGTCAAATCTTATTTTTGAATTTCCGTTATTACTGCATTTTCTTACTAGGTGAGCCCTTGATTTATTTTCCGAATTTCAGTCCGATTCGACTTGTTTTGATAGAGATATGCCAAAAAAACAAAATTTTTTGTCCGGTTTTGAAACCAACCCTTTTCAAATTATCAATTCTCACCGACAAATGACTGCAAAAAGTCATTGTATCCTTTCAATATCACAACTTCGAATATCTTCGGTATCCCATTTACCTGATTACAGTTGATGGGTGGGGGAAAGTGAACAAAAAATAGGATTAACTAATATAAAAATATATTTCAGTCATAACTTTTTCAAAATATTTAATTCAAGAGAGCTGAATAAAAATCTCATTTTTATTGAAACTTTCTTTATCACCGAACATTCAGTAAAAAATAAACATTATGATGCACAAGAACATATCGTTTTCAATTCAAAATCACAGCTCAATGCTTTAAAATCACAGCAACTTGTTATGTCCAGTGACTAGTTTCCAATAAATTAATTAAAATTTCAGTCTAAATAATTATAACATTTACAAAATTCTCAATTCGCAACAGCTTAATAAATATATCAGTCTTCATTGACACTTTTTTGTTGGAAAATAGTAAGAAAGGACAAACAAAAACAAACTCCTACAATTTCAGAGGAAACATACTCCAACGTTTAAAATCACAAGAGGGAATGTTTTTAGAACAATATTGCACTTAGATTGGTAAACCAAAATATTTAAGCTTTTAGAACGGTAGACCTACGGCTCTACAGTCAGATCATTTGATAATAATTAACTTTGCGCCATTTTAATGACTTGACGTGACGGTCGGAAAAATAATGGAAACCCACTGTTAATTTTTTTTTTTTTTTTAGAGAGAAAAAACACTTTATTGAACATTGTAGAAGGAATGAAGGTGGACAAGGACTCCAGTAGTTGTCGAAACGTAATGGATTTGCCGAAAGTTCAAAATGAGTTGCCAAAAGTTCAAATTGGTATGCCAAAAGTTTGCCAAAAATTGAAATTGAGTATTAATAAATGATAAAATTCGTTTTTAAATCAGCAATTAGTCCCCACTAGACAAGTCTCCATTTGAAATTTATATGTGAAGCGAAAATTCTTCTGTGACGTTTTCACAGTCTCCTCCATTGTTGGTATCATCATATGGTGCAGAAATTGGGCCATCAAGCACAGTTTTATAAAACAATAGGCGTGGATTATGCTCCTCTTCCATATTAGGTGCTTTCATCTCATGTATTTTTCACCTGAACATTGCTCGTTAATCGGATTTACATACCCTCCAGTGTTCCCTTCTTCCAAAAAGAAAGTAAATTATGCTTTCTTGATGAAAAATAACAACCATAAAATACCTAATAAAGCGCTTACCAGTTCGGCCCTATGGTGGGATATTAAAGCATGATTTTTGAGTGGGCCGTGTTCCATTAAGAAAATAGCTTTGAGTTACCAGCACAATCGCTGAAGGCTCGTGCTAAACAACAGATCCTCAACTCTTGAATGTCCATGGACATTTCGCTTATCGACTTTAGATACATCAGGCCAAGGTATTTCTGTACCGGTTAGACGTTTGGTCACGTACGCCCGTTATTGGTGCGTCCCTGCTCTATCGCCTTGTCTTAACCGGGTACAACTGAAGGTACAAGTCTGCACAGAAGTTTCCTCTTTGTCGCTTTCCAGCCGGTAAACAGAGAATGATCACGTACATGTACCCATCGAAGTGAGGTCGGGCTCTGATCGACCTTTCGCTACCCTTCGAGGCATAACCTCGCATAACCTGACAACGCGCATGCAACCGCCATAACTAGCCTTGCTAAGTCACTTACGTAGTTAAAAGGGATTCTGCGGGCGTCACGTACCAGATACATTGCGAAAAACGCCATTAGAGGAAATGGTAGGTACACGATCTGTATGGAAATTGTGAAACATGCTATAGGTATTAAACCAAGTTATCATTTTACTTACTACCACCCAATCATCATAATATGTAAATAAGTAGAAACGTTATAAGGTGCCTTTATAGACGTTCACTTGAAAGGTGATTTCACGAGAGATTTCCTTTTCAAAACAGAAAAAATAATCAGAGCGTCTCAAAATTCGGGGGAGCAACTAAACTCTAGGGATGGGCGATAGTCGATAGTTACTATCGGTAGATTTTAAGTTTTTTTGTATTTGAAAATCTTAGCATGGCTGTGATATTAAATACTGCGACTAGAGGGGCAGCCTCAACTCCGGGAATTTCATTCCTTGATTTACTGAGGAGTTCTTTGAACTGATATTCTCGAAGTTGAGGCTCGTGTCAGTATTTTATTACCTGTTGTATATTGTGAGTACCTCATTTCGAGAAATTAGATATTTACCACTTGTGCAAAGAAACAAAATTCATGGTATCGACTTTACCTCTCAACCTTACCTCTTTAACTCACTCCCTTTCTCTCTTCAGGGTTTCAGGAAATATGTGGCTCTAGGAGCAGTGCTAAACTGGAAATTTTATTTATACATTTTGAATAATTCGCTTTTCGTTCGAAATCTTGGTGTAATCTTATAAATATACCAAATCCTGCTAGTTATAGTCCATAATATTCAATTCAATAACATTAAATTCTCCATCGGACGTACGAAATAGGGGAAGCCACCATCGAAAAGCTATCGATACTATCGACAGTATTTAATCGATAGTAATGACCTATCGATAGTGCTGAACTATCGACTATTGCCCATCCCAAGGAGTTTAGTAAACTCCTTACCTTCTAAAAATATACCTAGTGTTAACTCAAATTAAACATTAGTTTTTGAATCGAAGTCTCAATGATTTTGCAAAGTGACAACCTTCTCGCCTGGAATTTTTCACGTCTCGGTCTCTTCTCTTCCGAGTCGACCAAAATCAAAATTTCCACTCGCGCTTTACCTTTCAGACCTTCCTGAACAATTTTGGTCCCTTGTCTGTCTGTCTGTATGTCAGTCATGAAATCCTTGCCACAACCATAACTTCTCCATTTCTTATCCGATTTCGATGAAATTTTCAGGGATTAAGCGAGTTGACGTGTAGATGGTCCCCTATGAAAATCATCACCCCCGAACTGATAGTAGCCGCTGCGCATGCGTTAACGTGAAATTCTAGCGACAGCCGTAACTTCTACACATCTTACGCTATTTCGATGACATTTTCAGGGATTGTGCGGGTTGGCGTGTACATGGTCCCCTATGAAAATTATGGTCTCCAAATTGAAAGCATTTTTTGCGCAAAAAATTGTAAAAAATCACTTTTACCCTTGGTAAGTACGGTTGGTGTCAGAATTCTCAGGAAAAAGTTGGCTTTCATCTAATCCTACAAAATTATCTATACTTACTGGGATTGTGGGCATTCCTCATTATCTTCAGTTAACAAGAACAGCTCTGCTGAAGGCCGAGAAGAACCACTGTAATTTACAGCGCCTTTCGAATTCGCGAGAAAAGCAATACTCAACAGCAACATTTCGCAAAAATCGCAATAATCACATCTCACGTTGAATTAAATAAAGGTCGTTGAAATAGAAGAAAATTTATACCTACAATAACTTCGTGGACACATTTCCAATAACATTCCAAGACAAGAATGGAGCCCGTAAAACGGGTAGTTTCTTTAACAACCTCCTCCGTTTAGAGCGAATCTACCATTCTCTAGCGAATCTACATACGTTTCGTGGGCAGTCGAGAGGACACTGACTTTCTGTTTCGGTTGACATTTGAAAAGAAGCGTGACAAACATTTTGCACTATGAAATAAATATTGAAGGTTTTCCAAATTCACGTGAACGAACGATCTCACGCCACGATCGGACAGTTGCAACCTAGGGAGTAGCCGACACAATCCCAAAAAAATTTCATAAAACCAAATTCGAAGGGAGCTCTCAGTATGTAGTAAAATAGATGGAAATTAATTATACAGTGACCTCAATTTATTAGAGGATATTACTTATACTTTCCTTTAGATAACAATATTCAAACTACACCTGAAAGTGCATGTACAGCAGATTAAAGAAGGTATAGAATGAACTATTGTATTTTTGTTACTATAAAATTTGGAATACATTAATTAGTTGAGAAATTTATTCTTTTCCATATGACTGACTGAATTTACTGCCTTTGACTGGTTTATTTATCTGTCTCTAAAATTTGAAGAAGAGGTTGAAATTGAGAGGTTTAGAAAACTGAAAGGGATTTGGTTTCTGGTCTACTCAAAGCCAGGTTATCGTGAAATGATGGAAAAGAGATTAGTTTCTGGTCTGCACAAAAGTTACTAATGGGAAGGATGATGGATTCTGGTATACACAAAACCAGGTTACTGGATACATATATTGCCATACTATAATTGCCTAGCTGAATGATGGAGGTTTTTCAAGAAGTCGCTTGTAAGAGTTGGTTGGTATGCTCTCGTGGAGCAGCTACAAGGGTATTTATTGATTCACCCTCTTCTATCTAAAATACGCAATAGCAATGTGTACCTGGGAGGTAGAGGGACGACTAGTTGACCGTTTGGGAACTTGAGATCATTTGTTGCTGGTCCACATGATCACCACAGTCATGTTTATTTGAAAATGCGAGTATGATGGAGGCATGACACGAACATTCAAAAAATTAAACATTGCAAAAAAACAAAGACAAGTGGGTGTGGCACATAGCTTCCTCGTATCCATAACCTGATTGTATAGATCCGATGCATAGTAGTTAATCTCAAAACATCAATCTCAAAGTACTTTCCATTACCCTCATAGGGGATCTACACGTCAATCTGAGCAATCCTGAGAAATTTCGTAGAAATCGGATGGAAAATGTAAAGACATGGATGTTACAAGGAATTGACTTTTGCGCATACACAGTGGCTACTATCAGTCAGGGGACAATAATTTTCATAGGATGACCATCTGCAACCATCTACAACCGAATTTGCATATTCCCTGAAAATTACATCGAAATCGGATGAGAAATGTAGAAGTTATGGCTGTTGCAAGGAATCCACGTTTGCGCATGCGCAGCAACTACTATTTGTCTGAAGGTGATGATTTTCCTAGGGGACCATCTACAACCAAATTCGCATATTCCCTGAAAATTACATTGAAATCGGATGAGAAATGTAGAAGTTATGGCTGTTGCAAGGAATCCACGTTTGCGCATGCGCAGCAACTACTATTTGTCTGAGGGTGATTATTTTCACTGGGGACCATCTACAACCAAAGTCGCATATTCCCTGAAAATTACATTAAAATCGGATGAGAAATGTAGAAGTTATGGCTGTTACAAGGAATTCACGTTTGCGCATGCGCAGCAACTACTATTTGTCTGAGGGTGATGATTTTCCTAGGGGACCATCTACAACTAAATTCGCATATTCCCTGAAAATTACATCAAAATCGGGTGAGAAATGTAGAAGTTATGGCTGTTATAAGGAATTCACGTTTGCGCATGCGCAGAAGCTACTGTCAATTTCGAGACCTTGATTTTCATAGGGAACCATCTACAACCTAATCCGCATAATTCCTGAAAATTTCATCGAAATCAGGTCCGAAATGTAGAAATTATGGCTGTAACAAGGAAATACAAGTTTGCGCATGCGCAGTGGCTACCATTTGTCCTAGGGCTATGATTTTCATAGGGTTTCATGTACACGCCAACCCGCACAATCCCTGAAAATGTCATCGAAATCGGACAATAACTTCGCATAGTTATGCCCGTTACAAGGATTTCATGACAGACAGACAGACACGGAATCAAAATTGTTCAGGAAGGTCTAAAACGTAAAACGCGAGTGGAAATTTCGATTTTGGAGAACTTTTTTTTTCAACCTTAAAAAGTGAAAACAAAGCTTTCGCTACCTTGGTAGACTCGGAAGCAGTAGGTTTTTCACAAACGGTGAAGAGGTTTTTTTATTATTAATAATAATGAACAACTTTTTAGTAAATAATATTACTTTCTAGTTTTGTTAGTTTCGGTTTTTATCTGTAGATATACAATGGCACGTGTGTAAGGGTAGTTGCCCTGTGGCAGTCCCTTCTAATTTTTATGTGTAGACTAGATTATATTAGTTAAACAACAATAAAGATAATAAAAATAAATAAATAAATAACAATATAGGTTCAGAGAAAAGCGGGGTTTCTAGGGTCCATCACTAGGTAGGTTGGTGTTGAGGAGTAGAGTGATTAGTTCTCATTAAGTAGGTCGATGGGTCTTCTTCTTTTGAGTCGCCTTCCAGTTTGTTGACTTAATAGTCGATTGGTGAATCCGTCGAATATGGTGTTGGGGTGAGATAAGTACGTGTTGAACTGTCGGACAAATGTCGATCCTATTACTGTTTTTACCTCGGGTATGTCTAAATCGCGATGGGTAACGGAATTCCTAACGTACCATTCCGCATTTGTTATTAATCGCAGAGCTCGGTTTTGCTGTACCTGCATCTTGTGAATTCGACATGCGCTGGCTGCACCCCATATTGAACATCCGTACTACCATATAGGGCGTATCATTGTTATGTAGAGCAGTCTTTTATAATTTAATGTTAGGGGTGATTTCGGTCCTATTAATAGTTTCAAGAGTTGAATACGTTGTCTTAATCGTTGAGTGAGATCGGAGGTGTGGGCGTTGAACGTTAGCTTTTTATCTAATATGATACCAAGATATCTGACGGTGTCGTTGTGCGGCACGACGACATTGTTCAGTGAGACGGGGTCAACCAGGAAATTTCGTTTGTACGTAAATGTGACAGCGGTAGATTTTTGTGGGTTCATGGTAGTACGCCATTTTCGGTTCCAGTCCTCAATTTCTGATACATGCCGTGGAAGGCTTGGTGTAACGTTCTCGCTGCTTCCTCGCGATAGTACGGCTTGGTCATCTGCAAACATGGCTAATATGGTGTCAGGTGTGGTTGGTACATCACTCACGTAGATGAGGTAGGGATTGACCCCCAAACACTACCTTGAGGCACTGAGGAGATTATGCACTTACTATCGGAGCTTGCATGTTCGCATTTCACATGAAATGTTCGATTGGTGATGAACCATAGGATTATACAATAGTATAATAGGTATATGATTCTTTTTGTATTTCTTCACGCACTACAGCAATATACAACATTCAAAAGTTATTACATTTCAAAGTTATTATTCTCTATGAGCTGGAGTCGTTGCGTTTTTGTTGTTGCATTTTTCTGTACTAAAAAGCTGGTGTTTTTAATTAATGTTTTCATTTTACCGTAAGTAAATTTATCTTCTATAATTATGGTGGCGTCTCCACCTTCTCTTTATTTATCGACGTTTGGTGGATTCACTAAATAAACAACCTTCGAGCCCTGAAGTAGGTAATAAATTTACCGAAAGCTCGGCGAAGAAGGTGTTATATTTCAAATTGACCACAATCCCGATCAATTGGCAGTCCGTTTTGTAGGGTCGATCTACATAGTTGCTACACTACATTCACTTCACAATTCCTCACACATCCCAGAAATTCTTCACGACAACATTTCAACAGGTTGGTCCTACCGTCCATCGCTCATCCAGCATCCACTCGTCCGTTGTTTTCTTGATAATTCGAGCCAAAATTCGTACATTCGTTATTTATTTTGACTAGTTAATTGACGTTTTCATGTTTCTTTGCATTATTATAATGATATTGATACTATGTGTTTGGTTGACAAATGAAACACTGATTGATTGCACCGACGAAGACCAAGATGCCAGTTTTGAAGGGCATTTCAGCAAGAACTTGTTATAGCAACATAAACTCCAAAAACCCATAACATTTCGAATGCTTGATAAGTATTGCCATATTTTCCTCCCAGCACCCACTTGATTGTCGTTTCCCTTACAATCATAATCAAAACTCAAAATCCCTGCTCGTAGAAGGCAATGATGTTAGTATTCCTTGAGTATTATAGGATTATTCAATTTGGAATATTCTCATTAACCCCAAAATACGTGAACCATCACATTACAATAGCTTTATACAGCAATATTGACCACCTTGCATCTATAATGTCTGCCGTTACCCTGACAATCATTGCTGATATGCAAATCAATGCGTCGTGGGAAACCAGGATGCCATTCGATGGGCTTTATGGGATTATACAATTTCGACTCGTTATATCGGGGAAAGCGGTGGTCCTCGGTGATCTTGCAGTTTAATTCACGTAACTCGCTCCCGACCATCTATTTACAGCGTCAAAAGCCTCCGGGAACCACCGTCATGCTACAGAAATATGTAAATAACGCCCGTTACATAGATAAGTATAAAAATGCCTGAAGGTAGCAGTGATGTGATCTTATTCAATAGAAAACTGGGGCAGTCGTTTTGTGCAGATGGCAGGACTGAGGTCCGTGACAACTGGGATTGATGGGTCTTCACATCACTGGTCCGCTTCGGTCCTTTGACTCGGATTATTGCTGTTTCGGCGGCTATTCAAAAAGGTTTACCCGACATAGAATTGCGGTGAGCAATCGTGAGGGTGCGGATTGAATATTTGTACCTATTCACCATCTTGAATGTTACTTTCCACTATGTACTAACTACCATCTGAAGTTGGGTTGCTAGATACTACAAGCTTTGAGCGCGATAGCGTACTTTTGTTGAACTTGTAAACATCTTAGCTACACTGTGATGAAAGTTTCAACTGCAATTCACATGGATAGTATTCTGTAGTAGGTATCACCTACGTAACCAATATTCAATTCATTGAGAGAACCACATATCTAGATGTTAGTTTTACAGCTTCTCCATGATCATAGAAAACTACTCATACCATAATTTACTTTTGATGGTAGTGCCTAAATAAAAATAGAAAATACCTAATTCCTATTCACCTCTAACCATAGTGATGTTAACCAGTGTAGTAGGTAGGTAGTTGAGAGATCAAATATGAGGAATCGATATAAACGAACGAATTTGATAATTACCAATGAATAAAAGAGAAAATTATTCAATAACTGTTAAGAAGGTAAAGTAGGTGATTACCTTGTTGTTTCTAGTTTCAAAAGAGCAGCAAGTTTTAAGTAGGACCTATTTCTACTTCATAATTTGATTAACACTCATTCTGTACATAGGCTTGAGGGAAGGGCCATAGTTTGCACGAAAGCGCTTGCCGAATAAATATTGAAAAAAGTATATTGACGTCCTCTGCTTCCTTCTTCACAACAACCAAGAAAAAAAAGCTCATTCTGTAAGATATTATTACTTGGAAAATAAAGAGCATAGTGTGAGCGCACAGAGTATACTGCTATGAATTTATACTAATAAGTTCAGTTAGGAGGAACAGGGGTGGTTTGGGTCAAACCAAACCTCACTACTAAATGGTAGGATAATTTGTTATCATTCTTGATGTTAATCACCCTAACCACATACTTCTGGCAAATGTCTTATAACTTACGGATGTATCAAAACTTCAAAATATCGATACTTTTTGGATAAAGTTTCTATCCTTTTTTATTTTCAATGTATCGGGATACTTTTTCTTTTTTCACAGTATCGACACCGACACTTCTTTTTAAAGATCTTTTCTTACTTCCAAGTTTCAAGGAAGACTACAAAGCCTCGCTACCATAACTGAAGCCTCACTATTTGTCAACTATGGAGCAACAACCTTGACATAAAACTGGAGATGACCACTCTTTCAACTGATCCTGTCCGGCATCTTGTAGGACAGGAAACTTGAAACAACTCAACTGTGCACTTGCGTACTTATGTCAGGCCATGCCAGGACAAATAAATGGGCCATAATGGATAACAATTTGTTGTTTCACTTCGCGCCTTCCCCTTCCAGTGTTCCAGTTCCTTCATGGAAATAGATATACAAAATACTGATACTCTTATTCCACTTTAGTGCGTTCTGGTTTCGCATTGTGTTATGCAATGTCAATGTCAAAAATTTCAGTTACGGATTTAACCCGCGAGAGGTGATTCCTGAGCGCAGCGCTTAGGTCATTCACATTTTCTGAAATATTTTCGAAAACGGGACTCCTATTGCCAAAACCTCTTTAGTATTTTCCTAGAATGTGCCCCTAATGATACTAACTGTACTCCCGGCTTAATCCGATTTAGTGGGGCGGCTGGGGAGGGGTCCCTGAGCGCGACGCTCAGGTATCACCTCAAGGGGTCTATTTACTCACGTATAAATAGAGCAAGTCAGTAACAACCCAAATCATTATTTTTCAAGTCTTCCAGTGCATTTTTGCTACATTTTATAGGCACTTGATGCTATAAAAAATATATATATTTTTTCACCAACGCTACGAGTATGTGCTATTTATGTCTGCAAAATAACTGAAATTTGTTTATTGCCTGAATGCTAAGTCATCATACCGTATTATAATCTTGTCATTATATGAGTAATGAGAGCTACCAATTTTTCTGAGCTATATGATAAATTTATGTATATACTGCATACGCGCATTGCTTTTTGATATAACCCCTCCCCCCCCACCAACATTTTGTTAGTGAACTATCTGTGAGTAAACATACGGGATTTCAGGTCGGTAGGACGAATAATAGCAGAGTTATAATGGAAAATGTACGAAAAAACAGGGCCTGGGACATAAAACAATTTTTATAAATTTTATTAAACATTTTTTAATATACCTCCACTCATATATTTTGTCATTCAACAATCTGAGAGTATACAAGCGAAGTCGTAGGTCGATAGGACAAATAATAACGGAGTTATTGCAAAAATTGTACGAGAAAACGTGACTTGAGCACGGCACTCAGGTATCACCTCCAACCCTCGTTTAAGGGTGATCACCTCTCGCGGGTTAAGTGCGAACTACCTAATAAAAATGTTCTTATATTGTTCAAGTATTTTTCAAGCACATTTTTTTAATAAAGTAAAAAAATGGCTTTTCTAATTTTGAGTTTGTAAAAAGTATCGATACTTAAATGTATCGATACTTTTTTGAAGTATCGGCCTGATACTTTTCGAGGCTTTTTAAAAATATCGATATGCATCGAAACATTTTGGAGTATCATATTCCTAATATAACTACGTAACGGAAATCAGAAACAACATTGTAAGATAGGTAATTGTAAGGTTTTCAGATTGTGACCAGTCAGGTAGGTATTGCTGGTTGGTTGACTGTTTCGAGTGGTCCATCGTGTAGGTTTACGGTGATGATCATTATTGAAGTTGATCTCAAAATATCCAAATTTGTAAATAATACGTGTAATAATTTGTAGCATCTTATTATGTGTGATTCTCAGTAACTGTTGTATTTGGATTAGTAGGTGGAAATCAATGAAAAGTTCAGTAATCTAAAAAACAGTGAAACGAATACTGAAATGAGTAGAAGGTAAGTACGAGTACTGTAAATTGGTTGTAATAGAAAGAGCTTTAAAACCGTTTCATTCTATCAATAACAGTTCCTACTACGTGTAGGTACAAATCGAAATAAAGTGGATTACCCATATAAGAAGGCACGTACAAAAGTAGGTACTGCTTTCTAGCGAAATAGTACGGGAAGTTATGTTCTCTTGGTCTGACGGTTGAAAGTTAAGTAGGGTACCTAACTGATGTTAATGAAATTGTGAAAACCACACTTAGTTGTTCTGATAGGTAGTGATTGGAGTGGAAAAAAATACCTCGAGAAAGTACAATGTATGATCTGTAGAAGAACATACAGTGTAGTATAACATGCAAATATTATAATACTCATAATAAATCAAACGACCATGATTCATTATAGGACAAAAAATATTACTTCTCTTGTAAGTTAGAGCTTCTTAGCTCTTACATACATGAGAAGCTCTCATGAAAATCTTTAAATTTAGACGTCCTACAGTCAAACCAAACGTAATTTTCGTGTTCTATTGTCAATAATTTGTATGTTCATAGATCAGTTCATATCACCGTATTCGTATTTCAGTTCGTGAGTTGAAAGACCCTTCGCTATCATTTGGAAAATCGGCCTTCGCGTTCACAAGACGTCGAACATATCAACCAGCTGGAGAATATCAAATCAACAGGTAGGTCGATACTGTAGGCGCAGAATTGAAGTGGGTATTGTGAATACACCTTGCTAATCATCAGATAACCTATAGTTATTCTACTGGCTCTTCCGCACCAAAGTTCACGAACGTCACGCAGACGTGATTAGAAATTCATAATATTTTCATGGAAACAACGACCTCGGTGAGCCATTCTTGCGTGTGGTAAGGTTCCTCAGTCCATCGTAAGTCTGTTTGCTCAAGAAAAAAAAAAACTTTCCTAATGGTAGGTACCAGCTCCTATATTTTCAAGCATGGAGTCCATATGCTTGAAGGAACAATATGTACTAATCTACTGGCATGACTAGGATAAAGCAGTACCTTGGTGTTGGTTTCTTCAGAAATTATGAATGTTTACCAATCTACCATGTAAACAAACCACATTTCCCCATTCTTTGAAACCTTTTTAGTATCATGTAAGATTTTGATAGGGAAAGATAATCTTTTTACATACTCAAAGCTGAACTTGTTCCCTCAATGGTGACCTATCACCCTCCGAAAACAAAACAATAGAACTCACTTAGGATAAAAACATAAATTTTCTGCTCGCGTTTCGATCACCTCTAACGATAAAGAAATAGGTTCAGAGCCTTAACTTATAAAGGGAGGAAAAAATATTCTGTGGTGTGGCAAGTAGAAACTGCAAGGTTTTGGCGATAACTACCGATGAACCCGATCGATAACAGTAAACGAGTTCAGGTTATTCCCTAATGGCGGCGATTGTTATCGAATCAGCGTTCGGAGAATTCCGCCAGAAAAATCAGTAGGTAGATTAGGTACGGAACGCATGTGTTGGTAGGTGGAGAGAGAATGTTCAAAAGCAGTAGGATTGTAACATGAATGGAGAATCAGTAGGGTTGTAAGCCTGAACTGAATTTGCAGTGAGTTAGACGATTATTCTGTTTCTATTTTTGATAATCAATGGTTGAATACTGATTATTCAACTAGAATGACGGATCTCCTTTGTACGGGAACATGAAGGAAACTCCTTAATGGTCAGTTTCGAAGCTAGTTCAAGGATATTTTTTGAGCAAGGAGAGGCATTGGAAAATTTAATTCTCCATGCATAATAATCGGTTCCCTCATTTTGAACATTGAAGACAATTGAACTGGGAGGCTAAAATATTTGTATTTTGCCTTCTTGCTGGTTATATTACTGAATTTAGTATTTCGAAGGCTCTCAAGCTGAGACTCTCTGCAATTATGATGGATGGTCAAAGAACCACGAAAGGCTGATTAATAAATCATTTATTGCCAGGATAGCCGTTGCGATGCTTTACAGGCTGCGTCTTCATTATTTACAAAAATAAAAATATGAAAAAAATCGCTCTGAATCATAAAATATGAACAACAATGTTCGTTCGAGAGAGTAAAAATGTCACTTGTTGTGCAGGAACATGGTATTAGGTATCTAAGTGAAACGCAACGTCAACGTCACAAGATGAATAATTCATTAATTATTATTGTTATTATTATTCTTATTATTGTTATTATTATTCACAATTATTGTCTAACAACACCAAGTCTCGCAAGTAACATGAAGAGAGTCTGTTTTGTGGTCTCAGGGAGCCTCAGTTGGAAAGCCAGAACAAAGTACTCAACTATAATTCTCTTAGCAGTTTCTTTCTCATAGGTACAACAAACTGAGGACACTGGAAATACCAATCCATTTTTACTCTGATATTTTCCTAGTGTCTTCGATACCTACCGATTACACCAACGAATTTAGCTTTTTCACTGCACTACCAGTACTTCACATGCATACATTTACAAAGACATTTGACAAGCACTTGGAAACTCTTCACAAAGTGCTATTTTATTGACCGACTTCAACAGCGCTGAAGGCGCGCGACGGAGGAGGTTCTTTTTTCGGTGTCGTTTGACGCCGATTTTTTTTTTGCTTCCGAGTCTACCAAGGTAGCGGAAGCTTTGTTTTCACTTTTCAAGGATGAAAAAAAAAGTTCTCCAAAATCAAAATTTTCACTCGCGTTTTGCGTTTTAGACCTTTCTGAACAATTTTGGTTCCGTGTCTGTGTGTCTGTCTGTCTGTGTGTCTGTGTGTCTGTCCGTCTGTCATGATTTCCTTGTAACGCGCATAACTATACGAAGTTATTGTCCGATTTCGATGAAATTTTCAGGGATTGTGCGGGTTGGTGTGTAGACGGTCCCCTATGAAAATCATCATCCCCGGACTGATAGAAGCGACTGCGCATGCGCAAACGTGAATTCCTTGTAACGGCCATAACTTCTACATTTTCCATCCGATTTCAATGAAAATTTCAGAGATGTTACAGATTAGTATTTAGATGGTCCCTTATGAAAATCATCATTCCCGGACTGATAGAAGCGACTGCGCATGCGCAAACGTGAATTTCCTTGAAACGGCCATAACTTCTACATTTTCCATCCGATTTCAATGAAATTCTCAGGGATTATGCGGATTAGATTGTAAATGGTCCCCTATGAAAATCATCACCCCCGGACTAATAGTAGCCGATGCGCATGTGCGAACGTAAAATCTGTGTAACAGCCGTACGTACGTCACAACCTCAAATTCTACACTACCTACTGGCTGACGCCCGTAGCACATGTACAGCGAGTCATTTTGTCAAATGAGAGGTCACGGGTACGATTTCCAGCCATGCAGAGATATTTTTGGATTTTTTGAGTAGTGACTCACTTACATTTTCCATCCGAATTTGATGAAATTTTCTAGGATTATCCAGAGTAGCGTGTAGATGGTCCCCTATGAGGGTAGTGGAAGGTACTTAGAGATTGGTGTTTTGAGATTAACTACTATGCATCGGATCATCTATATAATCGGGTTATGGATACGAGGAAGCTATGTGCCACACCCACTTGGCAGACGTTTTTTTTTTTTTTTTTGTATGTCTGAACTCCTTGCATTTCTTTACTCTGGTCCCAATCTTCCTGATTCTTTTTTAAATGTGTTCTTTTAGACAATAATTTTTCCCATAGTTTGAGTGAAATGAAGACAGCAGACATAGAGGTCCTCATGGAGAATCCCTTTCGGGAAGTTAAGGAACGAATCATTTGAGCAGAGATCTTGTGACCGAACTTATACTTGAAGTTATTTTCTAATAAAACATTTTCAACATAAGTTGAATGACATGTATGTTATGAAGGATTAGGTAAATTTATAACTAGTCTAAAAGAGGCAAAAAAAAAAAAAAAATGCCCGCCTAAACTAGCTACTCAATTGAATGACAGCATTTTTTGGTATATTTTTGACCAACAGAATCGCACAAATTCACCTACACCTACCATAGTTTTCATCTCGAACCTACTAGTAAGAATGGCCGAAATGGCCATCTTAACTTCTGTAGTCCGTAGTTTGGTGATTATACACACTGAAGGTTTTCTAAAGTTTGGCCTCCGTGATTTCAAGATACAGCCAATTTACCATAAAATATTACTTCCTTGTCACAAGTATGACAGGTTATGGGTCAGACATGGCAAACCGCTGTGGAAGCAGAAGGCATCTTCTATACCGAGCAACATCGGACTATCCACATAGCTCGACTAGCAAAATATGATAAAAATACGAAATATACTTCTCTATAGGCTAGTAGTATCTCCACTAGTAGCCACTATGTCATTGTATGACCCTTCAGCTGCCCATTGCATATTTGAACGTGCTCTCAATTCACAGTCGAAAATGACCGAAAATTCGGGCCGAGAAAAGGGGAGTACGATTGTCCCGGCTTTTATATGTATATCCAGGCGCGGTCCTTGCTTTGTCCTTCGGCATAATGTGTCATACGTGAGTTTGGAACATTCCGTGATTTGCCTAACGCAGAGTGGAGGACGCTGGGGCATTGTTGTCAGTTGTCACCCCTTGGTGTGGCGACATCTCCTGTCATATCTGCCGACCAGCCACCTCTTCCAACTAGGTGTACACGATAAACATTCACAGTCACGGAAAGTACCATGCAAATGATCGTATCACAAGTACCTATTCAAGACTTCTGGGAAAGGACAAAGTTTCTTTTGAATCCACAAAACACAGGGTTTACCGAGAACGTGACATTGGGCTCAAAATTATAAACAAGTTGATTTTCACGTAAATTGACTCTCTTTTATGACCATCCTCTCCTCTATTACGTAGAAGATCAAACTTATATGGGACATGTCTCAAAATGAAGACATTCCCTAAAATTAAAAATTAAAAATCTCTCTACATCGTTTTCAGCTTGGAAAAACATTGGAATCTCCTTTACGAATATGCTCAAGAATTTTGTTCCAGTTCATTTTATCGCGCAATTTTCAACTAAGACTATCATCACAAATAATAAACCAAATACGCACCAAATTATTATTAAATCGTTTATTTTTTACTGTAAAGATCACCCGTCATCCTTTCCCTTTACTAAAATTGACATAAAATCATTGACAAATTTGATTTTTGGTTGCTAAGGAAGAAAAACGCTGCAAAATATTACACAATCGTTTATTATTTTTTATTTTTCTATATAGATCACTCGTCTGCAAAGCCACCAACCATCCAACATGAAGAAAAACATCGATCGCATCTTGGTCAGCTAAAATTTGAACGGAGATTAGGCCTCTTTTGCGATTCACACTCGTATTTCTGATTTATCTCAAGTCCAACCCTTAAGTTCTCGTAGTGAGCGAACGATTTGTCCTACAGGGCTCCGCGTGGTCTCGAAAAATTCTAAAAATTCTATACTATCTTAAATTGATGAAAAAACAATACCTTCATATCAAAATTTTCTGAGTTAGGACGTTTTCAAAATTTCAAAATTAATTTTCAACCCTGAGAAGTGACCTACATCAACCAAAATCTTCGGGGCACAACTAGACCCCAAATGAAGGCTACATACCAAATTTCATCAAAATCGGTCAAAAGTGGCAAAAGTGCCGCGTACGGCGGACGGACGGCCAAATTTTTATTCGTTTTTTGGATTCTACGTATTACCTTGAAACGTAAACCATCAAATTTTGAGGGGGTATTAAAAAAAAAATTTTTTCTTGTTCGATTCCAAAGGTTCATTATTGAAAATAATAA
Source organism: Apolygus lucorum (assembly GCA_009739505.2). Classification (NCBI taxonomy): domain Eukaryota; kingdom Metazoa; phylum Arthropoda; class Insecta; order Hemiptera; family Miridae; genus Apolygus; species Apolygus lucorum. Next base: position 56,547,799 of record CM019183.2, on the reverse strand, counting down.
ACCAAAAACTGAGTGATGTGAAAGTTTATTGAGAGAAAAATGCCATTTTATCGGGCTAACTCTATTCAAAGAATTTGATCAGTTGAAATTTGAACACGATCTGTGAACAGCTTTTGCGATTCACACTCGTGTTCCTGATTCATTTCAAGTTCAAACCTTCAGTCTTCATTGGGAGGACTATTTCTTAAACAACATATTTATGATAAATTGAGTGGTTGTTTCCAGGTTGTTTTATTGTTTGACGACTTTGTGATGAATTACTTCCTGAAGTCTATTTACATAATAATAGTTACCGGATCAGGTTCTTCTATTACTATTTATTTTTCTTCATCTTGTTCTTCAGTCTCGGAAGGATGTACATTTATGCATTCTTTCTTCTCGTCTGTCTGGCCTCGAGCCCTGATGATGCATGCATAATCTGATCAAAAGCTCGGCAAATGTGGCCTTTTCCTGTTTGATCCCAATCCTGCCTCTTGACGCCGTTTATTCTCTACAATATTCGATCATTTTGTGCGAAACTCTCGCTCTCCTTTTTGGCTCTGGATTGATGGGCTGGGAGTGACACAATGATCTACTTTTTCGGTGAAATAATTTGGAGTGCATTGATGGAAAATAGATTGTTAATATACGTGTTTTCTTAGATTTATCTATCTAAATTTATTGGAACTTTTTTTTGAAATTTCGCAAAGTTTTGGGTGTTTTTATGTGAGTAATAGTTATACAAAATATTATACTAGTATTCCTGAATCATTCTAACAAAATTGAGTGTTCTTGCCTTCAAAACATATTGTTTAGTAATGCATGCATTCCAGGGGACGTCCCATTGGATAAATATTAGATCAGTTTAACCAGTTGGTAAGTGATAAAACTGTTTCACTCGACGTAATTTATTTATTACTTTAGGCCAGAAATACAGACCCCCCCCCCCCACCATTATCCACCTTAACATTTCTAGCGGCATGGGAGCCTCGAATCTGAAGAGCATTTTAAAATCCATGATTTACGATACCCAACACGCGAATTCGAGTTCACCCCCCCCCCACCACATCCCAGTCTGGCACCAAAGCGGAAATACGTCGTAACATTGAACTTTCATCTGTTAGTTTTGGTAGGCAGTCCGTCGAAGTTCACATCCGTATTCAAGGTGAAACACACAAAAAAAAAAACACGAAATAAGCGGTTTATGGCATCATGGCACCATGTCCTGGCACCATGGTGGCACCACTATTAGTTCCATGGTGGTACAGAGAATAATTCATGACAATCCGGAGGTATAATGAGAATTTTTCCTCAATTTCAAAACTTGGGTACAATTAGTAAGCAGTAAAGGAACCGAAATATTGAAAAATCGGATATTTTGTGAATATTATCCCCCCACTCACCCCCTCCCCTTGCGAATTTTGGTACTCTGGTAAAATCATGTACAACTCGGAAGTTATTTGAGTCAAACAAAAAAAGAAACACGCAAATCGGTTGGAAATTGAGGCCTGGGCAGATTTTACAAGATTATGCACGCAAACGCACGTTTTTTAAGCATTAACCCCCCCTTTCCCCCTCTTGAAAAGCAAAATCCGAAATTCCGGCGCCATAGTGCACAACTAGATAGTTTTCCGCGTCGAAGAAAAAAAGAACCACGAAAATTGGTTGAGAACTGAGGCCTGGGCAGAGTACACAAGATTATGCCCAAAAACGCACGTTTTTTGAGCATTAACCCCCCCTTTCCCCCCCTTATAAGGCAAAATTCGAAATTCCAGCGACGTAGTGCACAACTAGATAGTTTTCCGCGACGAACAAAAAAGGAACCAGGAAAATCGGTTGAGAACTAAGGCCTGTGCAGAGTACACAAGATTTTGTTACACACACACACACACACACACACACACATACACACACACACAGACATACACCTATGGTTTTTTTCGCGGATTTGGATTCAGAATGGTCTAAAACGGATTACTGTGTGGTTATTTTTTTTTTCTGTTGAGTGTTGTCCAACTTCACCCCAGATCGATCGCATAAGGACGCCCAAGTCTTACTGTGGGACGTCCTAAAAATGGGCTCGAGGTGCTAAGGAGACCTATTTTCCTGGTATCTGACTTCTTCGTACTACCACCGCTTGATTCCAACGAACACTCCGATTTTGTATCCCTACTAGGAATTCTCAAAGGTCGGTAAGTTGAGTTGTCGAAACAATCATGATATAAGTTGGACTTTCCACTAGGGTTAGTTAGTAGGAAGGTACTTCTCTTTGTCCAGAGTTTCTCTGAGCTATTCGGTTCCAGGAAGAGAGGTAAAATTCCTTATCCACAACCTACACCACACTTGGAACTGACTGGTAGTGTTTTTTCAATACCCCCATTTATTCTATAAATCGTATCGAATAAGTAACGACCATTGAGTACTGACATCGATATTATCGAAACACGGCAGCTCGATGACAAGAGTATCATTCAATACCATTTTGGTTTATTATTTTCAATAATGAACCTATGGAATCGACCAAGAACAAATTTTTGACATTTTATGTCTTTACTATGGCACATAAATGAAAAATCGTCACGCGGGGAGCGTTACGAGGGGAGCGTTACGCGGAAATTTCTGATGATTTTCACCTACAACCAATCGTTCCTAGGGAAAACTAACTTCCTCATTTTCCACCCCACAAAAATCGTTCACCACTCATTGGAAAGCTCTCAATTTATCAAACAAAAGACATACAATGTCTCTCGTGGTTGTGTACTTGTACGAAAGCTGTATCCACCGTTTGTGTTTTCATTTTTTTTTTCAATTTCGTAGTTTTAAGGAAAAAAAGTTTTACGCATACCCCTAAAAACCACACTCCAGTCTATGAAACCGACCTCCAGGCGATTTGATGTATCTTTATCACTCTGTTACATGGAAAATTGATTCATTTGAATCTAATAGTAGGGTGGTCACAAAAAATCAACTTCCGAAATTCAATCGTGGCAACCCCCTAAAAGGTGCCATTTGACTAGAATATGAGATTCCCAAAGTTTTAGGTCGATCGGAAAACTTTAACCCGTGCCGCATCGAGGTTGAAGTTCAGAAAACCTCACTTTTTTTTCATAAAAATATTCTTTTTTTCCTCATAACATAGTCACTATTTTACACCCCCTTAAAATTTGATGGTTTACATTTCAAGGTACGTAGAATCCAAAAATCGAATAAAACGCTGCAAATTATTACACAATGGTCAATCTAAAGATAGGTAATCATGATTCACGGAAACTTGAATGTTGCTCCGAAATTTCATACTTTTCACTGGTGTAAGAAAATATTGATTCCTTGGTAGTTACTTATTACAAAACTAGCTGAAAAGCCTACAAAAAGTAGGCAAAAACAATTCCTCCGACTCTCTCCTCCACCCACTCACTCCGACTCCTCCCGCCCACAACTCCTCCGACTCCTCTCGCCTCCGACTCCTCCCGCCCCCAACCCCTCCAGCCTCCAACTCTCCCCACTCCCACGATCCCTTCAACCCCTCTGTGCATACGTACGTACGTACGTACGTACGGTTGGCGTTTTATATTATTAGATATCGGAAGTATCGAAAAAAGTATCTGTACCAGTAAATATCGGCAGTATCGATACAACCTCGAAGTCAAAACACCCATATTGTGTTCTGTTTAAAAAAGTACAAAATTCAACGGCTTCGAAATCAAAATTTCACTCACATTTTACGTTTCAGACCATCTTGAGTTACTTTCGTAGGTATCTGATACATTTCTCTAGTGAATTAACTAATACGTTCAAATATAATACGACGAATACGTTCAAATGAACTCATTTCTCGTTCAAATCACTGGATTCTAAATCAAATAAGTCACCCTAATTAGTGCATCCCGTTCAATGAGGGCGAAAAAATAGTTATTTTGTAACCATTTCCTGTTTACGGTGCACTGAACTCCCCACTTCTCAACTGTACTCTTCCAAAAAGGGAACAGTTCTCCGAGGCATTTAATCACTTGTTTCACTCGGTCAGACACCGATACGACGCACGACTGCCTTCGTTTCTTTGTCTCTATCAGACAACCGGGCCGCTTGTGAGGGGGAATTTTCCCCGTTTTTCCGACTCCCCAAACTCCGTGTATCGAATCCCTTTGGAGATATCATTGGGAAATGGAAAAAATTGTTTCTTGCCTCGTCAATGACACGACGATCGGTGCTTCGAAACAAGGATGTCGCCATTGCCAGCTGTAGGAAGGTGTGGGTCAATAAATTGGTCAGTTCGAACTAAGAAAGAACCGACGATCAAAATTTGATCTTCTATTTAATATTTTGAGCAATCTCGAACAAATTTTGTCCTAGTACCCGATTGAAGAGACCAAGGATGAAAGGGGCTTACTACCAGTTTTCCACTTAGCCCCTTCTTCCACAGTAACTAGCTATGATGAGATCCCTTTCTCCCTCGTTTGAGTGTTCTCCAAATGCAATTGCTCAAGACTACATATTACCAACCATAACTTAACCTTCTGGCGGACGCACCATCTGAGCTCACACCGATGGCGCAGGGCGGCATTTTGGCTTCCTTCGAATAATATAATATTTTTAGCATGTAAGTTCATGTGTACACCATTGATCACTGACTTTCACATTAGGGAAACACAAATAAGGTACACAACCATGAATATTAGGTAAAAGAGATACGTTTTATTGAAAAGCATTTCAACTAGGTGGGTATAAATAAAAACGTAGGTAATTTGAAAATATGACCAAATCGGACTAAAAAAGTAGGTTTTTCTTTTTTTCAGTAATCGGTCAACTGATTGGGAATGGGGTCCTAAGAATCAAACTCCTCTTTTGCGGAGGTTTCGGTGAATTTATCGCCTTCCTCAGGGCTCAAAGGATGTATTACTGTGTGAGCATCACATCAGCGTCAATAAATAAAAAAACAGCTAGAGATGCCCATAGTTGATGGGAAATTAACTAGGGAACTATTGCAGTTAAAATGATTTTTTCCCCCCCAATTTACCTGCAATAGTTCCCAAGTTTATTTCTCACCAACTATGGTGGCAACTCTAGCTGGTTTTTTGATTGACGCTGATGTGATGCTCACACAGTAATACATCTTTTGAGCCCTGAGGAAGGCGATAAATTAAAGAGAGATAAATAAAAGAGGAGTTAGTTTCTGAGGACCCCATTCCCAAGCAGTTGACTGATAATTGTTTGTTGGGTCAACAGCAGTAGACATCAGACTTGCTGTTCTTCCAGTAACACAGCATAAACTTTTATAATGAAATATCAAAGTATAATATTGGTAACTCAATAAAGTGAGTTTATAGTGTACTTGAGCACCCACCCACCCATGTTTACTTTTCAAAAAATTAGACGTCAACTTTCTCACTGATTTACGAGCGTCGTTCGCGAATAGCATATACCTGCTCTGGTGTCTTATGTTGTAATTAGAGAATACTACATAATTAGTTATAAAATACTGTTATAATTAGAGTATATTAGGGAAATAATAAAATGCTTTTGTCTATGCAAGATCGTTTTTAGTGAAAAGACGACCAAATTGACGCCCAAGCGCCCGCCCGAATAAATAAAGGAAATGCAGTTTGCCTCTTTGTTCCCTGAACTCTTCATCTCTCCAATTCTGATTGAATCGTACGTGTTTTTCAAACCTTCCTAATTTTTCGTTGGGTTCTCCAGTATAAAAAATTTCCATTCTCATTTTGCATTCCAAACTTATTGAACAATTTTGGTTTCATGACTGCCAATCAACATACCATTCCCTGTACGAGGCATAACTAAATAGGGACTGGCACTACGAAATAATGAAATTCGCAGGATTCGCACTAGTTAGGCCACAAACGGTTCTCTATGAATTCTTTTTGACCGACTTCAATAGAGCCGAATGGCGCCCGACGGAGGAGGTCTCTCTTTTCGGTGTATTGTGGGACTTTTTTATTTTATTTGGTGAGATGAAGCTTTACTGCCAACCAACTTAGCAGACGTTTAATCAGAAAAAGTTCATTCACAATACACAGAAGTCACCAAATAATAAATGACGAGTATTATTATTTCAAGGAGTTAACTATAAATCAAGGAATTACGTAGATGTCTACTTCTATTATCTCCGAATAAAATAGGATAGTCGTTTGTGATTGAGTGAAAGCTTACCAACCAGACGATGCAGGAAGACTGTTTTCAACTCACCTGAAAAACGAAAACAAAATAGGTCAAATACAGCAAACAACCCAATTTCTTATAACAAAACCGAAATAAAAGCTCGCATTTAAACTTATAAATTGCGCTGAATTTGAATCATCATCACAAACGTACAAGTAAACAATATTATCATAAAACAATGAGTCAATAAACTGTAATAGTGGAGCAAGAAGGAAAAAGAAGGCACTTAAAACAGTCAAAGTGCAATTCAAATCATAGCTGAAAACCCGGGTGTAGAAATGACGTATGAGTCATCACCTCAACGTGGAGAATTTTCCTTGATCACCAGTCTCCATCTTTGAATCAAGTTTCATAAGAGAAGGTAAGCAGTTATAAATGCCTCCTGCGAACTCGTGAGTCTCATTACGAGGAAAACTGAGTGCACGTCTGTTACGTGTCTTGGATGAATGCAGATCGTACATCCTGCAGTCGTTTGGATGATGGATTTTGCAGAAAAATCTGGCAATCTCAAGAGCTTTCTAGTGTGTCTCAGTCACCTTCCAAGAAACCTCTTTAGTTATTGTTTATTACTGATGATGACCTAACCGACGAAATCCATTTAACTTGTAACTCATTATTTTCGTGAAAATAGACAACGTTCTACTCAGCTAAAAGATAATCTCCTTCGTATTACTTCATGGACAACAAAAACTATCAAGCTTCTTGAGTAGAAACGCAAAGTAATTCTCCATGACTTTCTATGAGAAATGTGAGAGAAACAGTTCGACATTTATTTCCTTATACTTTCATAAGTCAGCAAACAAATCTTGGATTGAATACGACGATCATGCTAAGGTAGTCTCCATTCAATTTACTTGAACGTTGTATGATAATACAAATCTTCGCGATCAATCCGAAAACCTTTTGTTTAAAAATATGCTTCTACAATAAGAATGAGGGATTGTGTTGAAACTCGTAAAATTTTGAAAATTTAAACCATTACTCGCATTTGGCGAATGTCCTGTCCACAACTCCTTGGTATAATAACAACAAGTAATAATTGTCTGATAAGGTTGATGCAGGATGGCAGCAAGACGTTTCTCTACGAATTTCATCCGTATCAGGTGAACAACAGCGTGTGCGCACGGGGAAAAATTTGATTTCTCCTCGAATATAATATATTAAATGCATATTATGCATTTAATATTCTCAATCAAACAGATCTATCATCATCATCTTCATCAAATTGTCTTAAAATTAATTTTCTCAAGTGTTGAGGGTAGTTTGGATCTGGACCCAAGAAGATATTGATGAGCTGGTATGAGCCGCGGTAAATGTGAAAAATTATCCGCATAGTTGGGAACGAAAATGTAAATCGTAAAAAAATGTAAATCGTAAAAAAAACTCAGAAAACCATCAACATGGTCCAGTTTTATGGGCGATTAATCAGAAGCAATGATGAGTAATACAGGGTGTTTCATAAGTAACGGACCACCCTTTCTGTTTCTTTGTCTATTTCTTTTCTATTTGTGTGAAAGTCAAAAAACTTGTCGAAATAACCTCCCCTTATTGTTTTTCAAAGAATTCGAACATTACATTTACAGTGTGCACCAACTTTGTTTTTTCAAATGGAATCCCCCCACTTTTTATTGCAAATTCGGATTCTACGCCAAATTTTATGAACATTTTACTTCGGCAACTTTTTTTTTTTTGGACGGGCGCAACCATCTCAGGGAGCGCTCTAAGATGCGCAACCCAGGGATTGCGCCACAGTTGAGATGAAGGTAGACCTCAAGTGTGGCACATCACTTAGAACTGTTTTTGTACGATGAATCTCATGGTGATATCCCTTTCTTGATATAATTTCATTTTACCGCATTTACAGCAGAAAAAGTCACTTTTTGAGGAGTAAATCATCGATTTTCCGTGGAATCTTTTCCGAGTACCGTTTTCTACGGCTATGTTATTCATAGTGAGGACGCTATGCAAATGCCTAAGTCAGTGATTTCTCTGTCATTGTGTATGGTTGTCCAGCCTCCTCCATGAAATTCTAAGTTATTTACAGTAATTTTTGTGTTCTGAGCACGTGGAAATTATAATTAGTGAGTCAGTAAACCCATTGAACAAATTAATATTGAAAAGGGATAGATTATGATCATCGACCATTTACTTGACTGTCCTCAACTTGAGGACATAAGACAGAGTTTTCTTCCTGACGACACCAGATGGTCGAAGACATCCAAAATGGCGGAATAGCCAATGGCCAAATGGCGTAGGGGGGAAAAAGAAGAAAAAAAGTGATCATTTTACCAAGGTAAATGATGACAGAAAATCTTGCTTGACTTGGGTCATGATTTTTCTGCCCAGTTCTGTGACTTAGGCTATTATTGCTCGGTCTTGGGGACTTGAGCTAAAATGGTTCTGTCTAATTTGTTGACATGGGCATTTTTGGAAGGGGTTGAGGGGGTAACACAACAGCTTAAGTAAAAAAATCTGACCCAACATAGCCTATCTCAAGTAATTCCACTTAGCCAATAATATCTCCAAAAAAAAGCTATCAGTTGCTTGTTGGAGTCATATGGGAACACAATGGTGTCAAAAACATTACCAAGAGAGAAGTGGCTAAGCCGAGAAGCAGTTTTTTGAGCCTCCTGAAAATTTGACTAAAGTGAGTTAGGCTTTGTTGGTTCTTCACCCTCAATATTTTGTATAATGGAAAAATCCACTAAACAGTTTCTTTGAAGTTGAAGGTTGCGTGAAAATGTAAAAACCGCCATACGCAGGTTTAAAACAACAAACCTAAGAAAGGCTGAATACATGAGGGTAACTGGTGTGCCACGTCCTCTTAGGTTTTTCCATATTTTCAAAGCGTACAGACACCACAGTGCAGGTTCATTATAAATTCTTCTTACGTGGAATTCCCATGCTCCTTATGTCGTATAGCCACTCACATGAAAAGTAGCAGTGTCGTAATACCTGCCATCAGATAGATGAGTGATTCATATCCGCCCCAGCTGCCTTGAGAATTAAGGAAGCCCGACGAACAAAAATCTGATTCACACTAGACGTTACGTAAAAAAAAACGCACGGAGCGCGGAACGACGGCGCATTACAGAGCCGTTCGAATTATGGCGCTGCGCTCATAGTCTTCAAAAGAGTTAGCGCTTGCGCCTTCGACTTTTCTCAAAAGAATTTCTATGCATAACTGTCGCGATTATCACACGACAAGCGATGTTTTGAAGGTTTTGCATCTGTCAACCGCGAAATGACACCTTTTCTGGAAGTTCGGGTTCGTGCACGTTTTAGATGAAGTTTAGCGTAACTCCTTATAATTCTAGACATTCTTAAGGTATCACCTACGAGAGACGGAAAAATTGAAAACGAAAGAAATCTTAACAGAAACGCTAATTTAAGAATGGCAATTATATAATATATTCAATGAAATAGTTGCCACAACCATAATATGGTTGTGGCAACTATTTCATTGAATCGCTGCTATTGACATTTTCATGTCTTTGCTTTGGCACATAAACTGAAAAATCGTCACGAAAACTAAGCAAGTCTTGCTCACGCGACCAATAAATAAAATAGACTCACTGTGTTGCGTAGAGAACAATCAACTGTTTTCTTATTTTGATGCTTGGGTAGGTACATGAACTAACAAAATTACTTCACTACCTTGTTGTGTAGTGGTTGACATGAAAATGTCCCAATGTGTTGCAGACTCGTATGCAAGCATTTAAAATTGAGTTTCTTCAAAAGACTACTTTCGAATCTTTTCCATGGTCGATTCCAAAGGTTTATTATTGAAAATTATAAACCAAATATTATTGAAAATTATTAACCAAAGAACGTTGCACAGGTTTACCTGGGTTTCGGATGGTCTTCTATGAATTTCATCGCAATTTGACAGATGATACAGATCTAGCGTAAGCATAAGAAAGCTAAATTTTCAAGATCTCATATTTCTCACGATCTGACACTCTAAAATGGACTGTCACCGACATTTTGTACCTAAAAAATACACACTCATTGAAAAGAATGAAAATTTACCAAATTGTAGTTTTTAGTAATTTAAGAAAACCGTAAAGAAAAACAAATACACAAAAATACGGATAGTAGCGTGAATTTAAACATTTTCAGTCTCACATGAGTCAGTGTGCGAATTTTTCATTTTCTTTAAAAATCGAATTAGGCTTTTCCTCCGGCTATAATCCTCATGATTCCAATTTCAGGCAATATCATGATTATTTTCCGATGAAGAACATTATTTACATCATTCGTAGACAACTCATTAAAAAAAACGTCTGCCAAGTTGGGTGGGCAGTATAGCTTCCTCACTCATTGTAACATGGACGTATAGAATCAGTTGGCGAAAAACAGGAGAGGAAATGGCCTTGGAGCTCACTCAGCTGATCAGTGACCACTCAGGCACCTTCAGCATTCTCCATTGACCCTGCCTCTCAAATTTCAGCTTCCTGCGTTCAACAGGAGAGAAAATGGCCTTGGAGCTCACTCAGCTGATCCGAAGGTGCTGAAATTTATAGGGGACCGTCTAGGACCTAACCCGCACAATCCCTGAAAATTTCATCAAAATCGGACCACAGGTTAGTATAGTTTTGCCCGGGACAAGGATTGACCACAGACAGACAGACAGACCGACAGACAGACAGACAGACAGACACGGAACCAAAATTGTTCGGGAAGCTCTAAAACGCAAAAAGCAAGTGGAAATTTTGATTTTGGAGGACATTTTTTTTTTCACTTCTTTCACGAATACAAAGCTTCCCTACCTTCGGTAGTGAGGAAGCAAAATGAAAACTTCAAAAAACTACCAGATAGCTGGTACCTACTCATCTGGTCATTGATGAAAGCGAATCGTACAAACAAAATGGAGGTTTCAAAGACATTCATCACAAAATTAATTTATAGTTTCGTACGAGCGAATTATAACTTCCTAATGCGAAGAAGTCGTAAAATTAATATCACTTCACAAAACAATGTCCTATTTTTAAATACAAAACATAAAAACTCTTCTCTCTACGACAAGGGACCAAAGTCGGGCATAATTTTCAGAAGAAAAGGTATAATTTTGTACCTATACATAATAACTGTATATAGATAACAACCATCCGGTACCTAAAAACGCTGCAAATTATTACACAAAAGTTTATTATTTTTCTATATAGACCACTCGTCTGCAAAGAACTAGGCTTTGCCATTGTTACCACCAATCAACTTGAAGAAAAACATCGATCGGTCAGCTAACATTTGAACGGAGATTCGGCCTCTTTTGAATTTCACACTCGTGTTTCTGATTTTTTTTCTGATCGTAAGTCCAACCCTTAAATTCTCGTAGGGAACGAACGAAAATTCTAAAAATTATATACTATCTTAAATTGATGAAAAAACAATACCTTCATATCGAAATTTTTTGAGTTAGGGCGTTTTCAAAATTTCAAAATTCATTTTTGAACCCTTAGAAGTGACTTACATCAACCAAAATCTTCGGGGCACAACTAGACCCCAAATGGAGCCTACATACCAAATTTCATCAAAATCGGTCAATTCTAAGTGGCAAAAGTGCCGCGTACGTCGGGCGGGCGGCCAAATTTTTATTCGATTTTTGGATTCTACGTAACTTGAAACGTAAACCAACAAATTTTGAGGGAGTGTTAAAAATTTTTTTTTCTTAGTCGACTCCAAAGGTTCATATTGAAAATAATAAACCTAAAGGCAGAGAGAAGAACGGAACATGATCAACATAATCGCGAAAAACTTCTCAATCATGTTGAAATTATCAGGAAAATCAAGATTCATTATTGGGCATTATTCAGCGAGACCGCTCTATAATAAATCAATCATTTTCACACAACCTAGTTCAATATATCCACTTTAATCAATGCGAGGATGTACTCTCCATCCAACTTGGCACAATTTTTAGATTGCACATGATAGAACGAGTTTAGACCGTTTGTCATTTCTAATAGAATAAAAGATGTCTGTGCTCAAAATACGTATTCGTTTCAATTCTCAGCAACACTTTCAGGATGTGAGAAGGTATGACTGTACAACAGTTGTACATTTACAGTACAGTTACTGTACATCGGTACACCATACGGGACATGATAGTAATTTGTTCGATAAATAACTTCTAATTTGAGATAACCGATCGTAATGATAGATAAGTATATTAGAATTTAGTAGAGATGACAGGAAGTACCAAACTATTGATCAGAAAAATCATTTAATTACAAGCCATATTACAGGAACAACTCAATAGTACGAATATGATAGGTTTTTTTAAAAAGTATGTAATGAACATTAGACACAAAATCCATATTTAGGTACTTCCTTTGTTACAAAACAGCTCGAAAGAAATCATAAATTCTCATCGTAACCCACCTGGAAGCTAGGTCGTCGGAGTGCATGGAAAATCTCGTCTTGTGGGAAAACTTCAAACAAACCTTTTTCTTTCACTTCAACGCCTCGGACGAAGTGGAGCGTTATATTCCCATACTCACCCACCACATTGAATAATAAGGACCAACGAAGCACGACTACGGAATAACCTAGGTAATCGGCTCTCAATATTATTCGAAGTAAGGATCAGGAAAGTAGATAATAGTAGGGGTAGATAGTCGTTTAACATTTATCTAAAATTTTGAAGAAAGTACGATTTTACACCACCGGATTGTCGCGCCTTGTAAGATACCTAATGGGGTATTTCGGTCAATTTTTTTAATTTTTTTTTTCAAAAGAGTATGGCTCAGGAATAACGGTAATCGGGTCTGTTCGTCGAGAAAATGTTTTTAAAAAATCAGAGAAGCTAAGGAAAGTTGAAGATTTGAATGGTGTGACGTAGCTAGCCAATCGTGACGTAGCTAGCCTTTGAAAAAAGTATCCATGCACGGAAACCCTTGAAAGACCTCTTGGATACTACAAAATAGTACTCACACACGCGCGCGGCGTTGTCCGCGGCGTAGTCCTTGCCTATGTGTGCATTTATAGCGGCCCGCCTTTTTCAAACGTGTGATCTCTTTAATTAATTTTTCTACCAAATGTTATGGTATCATTGGGCTTAAAGTTGTAGTATATAGGTTTTCAAGGGTGCTGAATCCAAATTTGAGGTCAAAAACCTGAATTTCCGACCCACCGAAATACCCCATTATGTCACTTGGTGCGCTAGAAAGCTAAGAAAATGGTTGAGCAGTAGGTACTCTACTTATGTGACGTCATAAACATTCGAAACTTTGAAAAATCATAGAAAAAGGTCTTCTCACGCTAGAAGGTCGCGGTTGGTGTCCAAATTCTCAGAATGAGGTCTTGTTTAGATTAAAAATAACAATAAACATTTTTTGTGACCCAGGCGCACACCCCATTCTACTGTTAACTTAATGCATTAAAGAGAACGATGCGATAAAGAAGCTAATAAAACTTGATCTTGGCAATGGATAAAGGTGACAATTATTAAATTATAGTATCTGTGCGATAGATGTTTTTCTTCATGTTGGTTGCAAAGCCGTGTTCTTTGCAGACGAGTGATCTATATAGAAAAATAATGAACGTTTGTGTAATAATTTGCAGCGTTTTTTTCTTCGACTAGAGTTTCAAATCACTCAGTTGGGCTCCCTGATCAAACAAGAACCAAATTTCGTAATGAATGCTCCCACAAATCTCGGATAACGATGTTTTGCGGGTAAGTACTTTCTGTCAAATTGAAGTTGCTGGTTAACCTTGAGATACTATGGTTGCTAGGTACTAATAATGGAAAGACGTCTTCTTTGCAGGCGGGTGATCTATTCAAAAAATAATAATCATTATTGTAATAATTTGCAGCGTTTTCGTAGTTGTTACTGAAACAACCTAATCAATAAACAAACTTGAAATTTTTCGTATTTTACGATCTTTTTTTAGGATGGAAGGTAAATAACATTATGATATTATATTCAAAAGGCATCACCAATCCATGTTCTATATGAAAGGTTTCACCTCTGTGGTGTGAATCAGTTTTGTAGGAAATTTCATGTCACTTGTAGGAAATTGACATAAACACAGGAATGCGATCTATACATGGAAATAGAGGAGTAACTCAGAGTTTCATTCATTGACCAACAGATGGCAGCACTATTTCGAGTGCGTTTCAACAATCCAACGAGTGCATTTCAACAATGAATGTAAAGAGGCGATAGATAATTTATTAATTGGAAAATACGGTAATTTATCTTTAGTTAGGTCCAAATATTAATTTTGTTCCATGTTGTTGCAGAACCGGAAGGATACGTATGAAGGATTCTGGTTATTTCTGTCAATTTTATGCTGCTGAAACTTCCGACAATCAAGAAATTCCTCTTCGCAGGTAAAGATGGACAGCGGAAACAGCACTAAATTCGGGATAATCATAATATGATTAGTACACTAGAGGAAAAGAAGTGGCGCGGAAATCCAAAAATAGAAGAAGAAGAGCAGATTGAAGTTGACCTGTAGAAGTTGTAGAAACCATGGATAAAGAAAATTAAACATTCATAGCTAATATTTGTTTTAAAACTCTTATAAATCTTGAACGTACATCGCGCTATTTTCAAGGATACAGTTTTTTTAACTTAATATCCATTTTGTTTAAATCCACAATTGTGTAAGGTTTTGGCCATTCAGAGGTGTAAGTCATTACCTTAATTAAGGCCCAGTGGTGAAGGTGATTTCCATCTACTGTATAGATTATTAATTTACTGAGCTCACGTAGAAGGTCGAAACTTGGTGTAAAAACTTGGAATAAAAACTGAAAACCAGGTACCAAAAATATTTGGATGTACATGGGGACTATGTGGAAAAATAGTCAACATGTTAACGATGGGAAATAAACTACTTTTTAATGATATCACTACCGTGATACTTACTTTTGAAAATACAGAAAACGTAGAACTTCCAATAGTACTTTCTGCTAAGACAAGTGACTTAACATCACTGTGACTTAAATCACTTCCAATGTCCACATAAACCACTCATAACTCTTATTAAATTAAATTGAGGTGACTCACCTCCCACCTCCGCCAGCTTTAAAGTTACACTTTGAACTAAGTAATCCATTTTTTCCGGAGGTCTCTGAAACTAGCTCCCACGTTCTGTATAAACGATAAGTCCAGAACCGATTCGCACCAGTCACAGTTTGCAAGACCTCCCCTTTTGGAAGTTACATGTTGAACATCAAGGAACTTCCGATCCGAAAACACTCAACACCCTTGACGATTAGGCCGATCGATTTTTTCTCTTGAGAATTGAATCGCCTGTTAAGGGCGAAAGTGTGGATTTTTGAATCACAAAAGGTTCCTGGGGACGCCTCTTGTTTACTCTACTCTCGTTCCGTTCTCAGGCTCCGTAGGAACGCCCCAGTTTCTGCAAGCTTTTTTCTCCAACACCCAATAACGTAACATTAGCGCAGGGATATGCTTCTTCCTCATACAATCACTTGTGAAAAGTATTATCGTCATCATGATTCAATCGATACCGGCTGAAAGTGAATCGTTTTCCGTATTATTATTCCAGTGATTGAAAGTGTACACTGCAGTGTCAGCCGTTATGCATTTCACTGCATACATAGGAGATTGTAGGTACGTTTTGGACAAGTAACAAGTGTTTTGTAACAAGAGGTTATTTAAATAAGTCCGCCAAGTTGGATGACACTACAGCTTCCTCACATACTCGTAGAATAATAGGACACTAGTTGGTGAAAAGATGATTCGTAATTATTGAAAGAAATATAGAGCAGTAATATATTTTCTGATGTAATTCAAATGTATATGTATGATAGTTTGGTCTTAGTATGATGTTTATTACTCATCCAATCACGATACAGTTCGTGGGCAATCCAGCATTGGTCAACATTTGAGCAAATCGAGGCATTAGGAACAAAGGAGTTTTTGATCTCGGAGAATTACGTTCAAGCTTCCGCACCGATAGTACAATACATTACAATTTCACAAAAGATAGACCTTTAAATAACTAGTTATTGAATTATGACAGAGGCGTGTGTGTTACAGCAGATGTTTCTCAAGAGCAATAGATATTACCGATATCAATGAAATTCACAAGGTACCATCATTTAGAACTACCCTCCGTGTAAGAGCAGATTCACGTTTGAGCATATTCATGAACTGTCTGACGTAGATGATTCTTATTCTTAATTATACTTGGAAAAATTCATCAAATTATTTTTGTAGTTTTTAACAAGAAATTTACCTCAACTTTTTTTCAACACGAGCCACATGTATTGGAGTGTAGTAATTGCGTAAATGGTGGGGGTCTTGTTGGGGATGAGAGTGGCCCTACGAGCTTCGATAATAAGAGGAATCGGGTAACAAGACACCATATAAAGCTACATGAGGTCTGTGATTTGTATAACCGAGAATGAAGAGGAACCATATAGTGGAACTAAGTACCTACAATCCTACATACTATACAGGGTGTAATATCTATGTTATTCTATTCTACGTTATCTATCTATATTCGTGTTTTCGATCTTGTATCATTAAAATGTTATTAACTCCTTTAATTTACTAGATAAACTCAAATTTGACGATACCATTGGAAAGAGCGTTAAATTTCCTATCTCCCTGATGGAAAATCAAAGTTTTTTAAATGAGCGAAACGGGTATCCTCCGGCGCCGCTCCTCTCACTCTCCATCCAACTCCGAATCCTCCCGTCAAACCATCGATTTCGTTTATAAAAAATCACGTTTTTTTTCTCATTTAGCGCGGTTTTCTCCACTAATAAAAATATTGGAAACAATTCTGACCATACCGTTAGAAAGCTAATCTTTTGGGTCAACTATTAGGCTTACATAGTAAGATAGGAAATTTAACGCTCTTTCCAAGGGTATCGTCAAATTTGAGTTTATCTAGTAAATTGAAGGAGTTAATAACATTTTAATGATACAAGGTCGAAAATACGAAAATTTTTTTTAAAAAGTCGGATTTTAAGGGGGTTAAAAAAAGTCAGAAATTAGTTGTAGAATCAATCCCTAGGCTATGGCAGGAACATAAGAGTTACACCCTGTATAGAATTAAACGGAGATACAGTGCCCTACAAAAGCAAAAGTGAAGATGAAATATGTGATAAATATCTTCGTACTATATAGAAGAGGATGGAGATAAACTATCCTATAAGAAGAAGAGAGAATATATATTGAAAATGAAGATGTGGTTGAAAAATGCAAATATTCATAATCTCCTTCTTCTTCGCCCATGTGCAAAAATAACTCTGAAGATGTTTTTGAGTAAAAACGAAGGCGCTCGGATTTGAAGGCAAGAGGAGAGGACTCAACCAAAAATATTGATCAAATCCGACTTAATCGTTATCAGCCCCATTTTGAGCCATCTGATGGTTTCCCTCGAGCCTCGAATACCTCAGGAGTCTCCATTGGTGATTGGAATCTGATATTTTCAAGACACAGCTCAGTACTTTTAAATGTTATAATATAACATTAACATCATAATATTATTATGCTCTCAAATGTGTTGTACTTAAACATTCTTCATCCTAGTCCCAACCCTGTCTGTGTGATTGAGGAATTTTCCAACAATTCTTTCCTATACTCACAAAAAAAGGATTTCCTGATTTGGGTGGAAACCCCCGCGTTCTTTAGACGGAGAGACAATAGGCAGGCAACTATAATAGGAAGGTAACAAGCATATCGTGACAAAATGGAGGTAACCTTATTCGTCCGAAAAACATCCTTCGGGAGGCGGTGAGCTCTCCCACGACCCCAGAAGGCCGACTGGCTCCGTAGTTGGCCGAGGAAAAAGAGGAAGAATCAGGAAGACACGATTCACTGACCCATCGAACGTCAGGGCTGATCAACTACTGATTCTGAAGATGGAGGGTACGGGAGCTCCTACTTCCTGGATTGGAACAGCATTTTGACGAGAGGAGAAAAAAAACGCCCAAAATTAATGTAAATGACTAATTTTTGGTGCATTTTTTCTTTGAAAATCCTATTTCGTGTATTTTGGGAACGAAATGGGTAGATCATAAGCAACTGTAGCAAAATAGGATGGACGTTTGAGGCCTGCAGCATGAGACATTGAGCGAATTTCAGAGAACGATTTGAAGAACACAGTTAAAAGCTAAAGAGGTTCTTTACAAAATGAATCCCACTAGAAAACCCCAATAAATTATCTGAATTACTCAAAAACCCGAATGTACACTGAGAAAACACTTTGTATATGAGTACCCAAAATTTGGATGCCACATCCTAAGATGATCCGTAGGAAACGATTTGTCCTCATCTTTGGAAGTTCAGCTACACTTGATGTGGTACAAAGTGGTCTTGGTGTGAGATCCTAAGAGGTTAGGTGATTCCTTTGGGTGTGAGATCCAAAGTGGTGCCTCATCCGACAAACTTTAGATGAGATATTCAATCAAGGGTGCCTCTTTCGAACTTGGGATACCGTATCAAAACTGCATAAAGCTCGCAAATCCGTAAAATTCAGGGAAGAAGAAAGAGGCTTTTCATATACTAATGAGTATATTTCACATCATACTTAATGTTAACGTTATATAAAATAAAGCTTTACTGTAGAGTGTTGCACCTATAGTTTAGTTATCGCACCCAAAGCTAGCCCTGGGCGTGCGTTCTAACTTTTCTTGGATCTCACACCCAAATTACAAGTCAGTTATCAAAACTTGAGTGCTCCCACATCTAAGAGCCTAACCCTCCTTTCCCTAACCGGAAGGGTCCCACATCCAAACCTGTTCTCTCAGTGTAAGAAATCATGGTACGATTGTGATGACATTTTCAGCATTGGGATAATAATAGCCACGAGATAGTCTGTTATTGATTGTATTGCCTGCGAACCAATCAAGTGTCCGATTCAGAAATGTGATTATCCTCAAACATCAATCTCTCAAGACCGATTGGTTCGAATTTTCTCAAATTTGGCCCTCGTCAATTTCATCGCTATATGAAATTTCATCACGAAACTTGAAAGAAAGAGAAAACTATGAAAAATCTCGATCTTCGTACTTACACTATTATCACTTTAGATCTTCAATTCAGGTCATTTTCGCACCAACTGATACTATAAGCGTTATGTTTATGGAGACGTTATGTGATTTATATCTTGCCCACCCACTTTGACAGGTTTTTTCTATATTATTTTGTTTTTGGTTGGCATCACTAGGAGTGGGGCTTCTGAAAAAATGGTGTAAATTATTACACCAAGGGTTAATGTTCAATAAAGTGTTTTTTCTGAATCTCATAATTCTACACAGATAACTCGCCTACAAAGTTTACGGCTTTGCCATTGTCACTACCTACCCACTTCACAATCAAGTTTATTTGGAAGAAATGAACGATTCACAGTCAGTTCGAAGAAATGAAGAGTTGTGGGTGCCTTCATTAGGAAATTGGATTGAAAATTTGATTGATTTGATTTGAAGGACGAAAAACTAAGGACAACTCGAAGAAACAGGCATAGACCCCAAATGGAGGCCATATACCAAATTTCATCAAAATCGGTCCATGGGAACTGAGGAAAGTGCCGCGTACGGTGGACGGCCGGCAACATTTGAATTCGATTTTAAATTTTGAGGGGGGGAAATAATTTTTTTTCTTGGGCGATTCCAACCAAAAAAAGGAATAAAAAATTCAATACATAACTCCACGCATAAAAGGTGTATGAACAAATGAAACGTTTTACCTTCCCGCATACTGAAGGCACTGTAGTAAAGAATCACTTTTGAACCTCCAATTCTCAACAAAGCTACGCGTGCACATTAGAAAGGAAAGGATACCGAAGATGAAAAGTTATGACAGTAACATTTCGAACGTAAAGAATAAATGTTGCATCCCATCCATCGCAGTAAAGAATCAGTTTTGCAACCAATCTTCATTTTTAAAGCCGTTTAAACTGATTGAGAAAACGATTTACTAAAAGCCGAAGTTTCTTATTAAAAAGTGTAATAAATTTCTCAAAAACCACTGCTACTCCTTTTATTTTTCAAAATTATTAAAAGATTCCTGGTCATTTAAACAGATTCCAAGCAATTTTCAATCGTTGTAATTTCTAAGAAATATCTTTAAAACTAATTAATGTCAAGTTTAGAATTAATTCTCAATGCATTAGATCATGAATTTCGAATTCATACAAAGAATAATTCTTTGTATGAATAAACACATAATTATTATGTGTTTCTTGAACTCGAATAGTTGAAGAATTGTCCCCTAAATCGAAGGTCGGTCATGTAACGGTAGGTGCTCGGTTAGTTGTAAAATGAATGTGTACCATCTTCGAATGGATTGTTGAAAAATTTCCAGTTCTCTTGTTAACCCAGTTGCCTACAAATTTAGCATGCAAAACTGCACGGTGCCCCCAATTCTTTTCCCTAAAATGGCATTCACCTAACAACATTAGGTTGCGAAAGTAACAATATAGATATTACTGAATGTGGCTCAAGAAACCATCAATGACCAACCAATCAGTCAATGTCAATCAGTCATCGAACAACCAAACCAACAAAATGATGGGAACCACCAATGTTTATAAAAATTAGTATTTTAACGAAATCGTCCATTTACCCTCCCATCAAGCAACTATAAGACTGATGAGGTTGGTCAAGTCGTAATTCCGTACACTCAAAATGATTTTTACTGAGCCCTTGGGCCTCAATTTGGGTTTTGAGCCTGTAGTGCCTACAATGCCCACGCCATGAAACACAAGGGCAATTAAGAGGGCAACCACCACATATAAAAATTATTATTCTTCATTCTTTCGTTTGCGCCCTACAAGAAAACTGCGATACCCGGGATTTTTTCTAACTCTTTATATTACGCTGATATTTTAGTATTTCGTATGGTGTTCTTTTATTGAATAATATTATATAGATTAGTAGTCACGTTGTGCTTCTTTCTGCGTACAACCCTCCGCAATTTCTACATTGGAGCATCGAAATGCTTCGAATCAATTTTTCTCGTCGGGCATATTTGACACAAGAGAGTAAACTGTTTCAAAACCTACCCGAAAACATTACTTTGGATTGGAACTTTTCCCATATTGTATATTTTCAATCCGAAGCCGCTTTTTTACAGCCTTCGATACACCCAAATAGGAAGAAGGAGGTTTTTCAGTTTTGTGAGTTTGTATTTACCTTGCCTGTTCAAATGGTAGTAACAATTTGGCTGATCGTTCTTTGCAATGTTCTCCTGGTATACTTCTGGTCCCATCTCGAGCGAATTTCATTTTACAAGGGAAACAGGTGAGCAAACGAGTGAAAACAGTGGGAAATGTGGTTTCTGACTAAGGGAAAATTTATATTATTCGCCCGTGAACATCCCGTGCAACAGTCGATAGTCGTTTGACGGGGAACGAGTAGGTAGCTATGTTTCAAATTTCGAGTGCTGATCTTTAGCTTTAGCATTTTGAGTTCTCCACTGGTTTCATACGTAATACACCTAAGAGGGGGTAAAAGGTTCAAATGATGAGCCACCATTTATGGGCAAGTTTCCCTTGGACCACTCCAAGCACTTCCCGCTAGGGATGAGCATCGATGGTCGACGTTTTCACCATCGATGGTTTAGAACCGATGTTTTAACCATCGATAGTCAGAAGCCGATGTTTTCACGATCGATGCTTTAGACCTGAACTAGACCACTTACAGTGGTTTCACTGAAATTTGTCTCATGCAAATTGCAAAGATAGATAATTGAACTATCCTTGTCTCCTATTCAATATTTTGATTAGGTAACTAACAACGATTTATTTGATTAAAGAAGTATCGATATCATCGAAAACCATCGATAGTTTAGTAGGTACCGATAATTTCCAACAATCGATGGTAAACTTCGATAGTCTATTCGACTATAGTCTATTTGACTATAGATTCTATAGTCACCATCGAATAGACTATTGAAGTCACCATCGAATAGACTATCGAAGTTTACCATCGATTGTTGGAAACCATCGGTACCTACTATCTGATAGTTTTCAAACGATGCTCACCCCTACATCCCACAGTTAAAGTACCTTCGGGGCAGACGTATTGTGTTGTTACCCCCTTGTATGTTATCCCAGTCAACGATTAGATCAAGTATTTCAACGTTTCCCTTGATTCTATTGTGATGTTCATCGTAGGAGCTGCAACTGTGGACATGAGAGACAGCTAGTCTACGTGCTTCGGAGGATGAGTCAAGTAACGCACCGAGGAAGAGAGAAACGACTTCCTTGCATGTCAAGCGGACCAACGACTGACTGAGTTTGCATCTCAGAATAGGTGGTCGGTATGTCGTTTATAATAGGAGCCTTCTGACTCTGATGTGCCTACTTCAATAATATACTTATATGGTGGTTGAGGCATTCAAGGATTTCCCTAATCCAATTAAATACCTAATCTAGCGCACACCTGAGGTGAATTCTTGTTGGAATTATTACACTAGATACTTAATGAAATACTATTAAAAATAGTATTCAATATTATAGAAGTATAGTGAAGCACGGAGATACTTCAGATATGACGGTAGATCAACCGAATAGCTGTTCGATAGAAAAGTAATAACAACAAGTTCTTGGTTGTATGATTTAATGATTGGGGACCTAAGAAAAGTCTAAGTATAAGCATACAGTACACCTACCTCATTGTTATAATAACTCAACATAATGCACCATTAGAGATTGTTTCATCATAATAATGAATTTATAAAGAATAATAATACAGGTACCAGCTCAATTGAAACGTTCGGTTTTAAAAAAAAATGCAAATGATAATACCGCAGAAAACATGCAATGAAAAACACCAAAATTGTTCTCATCGTTCATCGACATTTATTGTCTTCTCAATACAGAGCTCTGTCTTGAGGTACTGTCGCGAATTCGATGATTTTAGACGTAAGTTGATAGTTACTTAGATCTAAGAAAATTTTGTCGGACAAAGAATAAGAACCTAAATAAATCCAGTCGTTTATCAAGAACATTGTTTTCTCATTCATAGAGAGTAGATAATAATTATAGAGTTTTGTGGATATTGACATCAAGACTCCAAAACAGGTTTTTTATGGTGAAAGGATAAAATGTTAAAACAGTTCCATGAACTTCGGCTTACTTTATGTTTTGTGTGAGGCGTATGAATATGTCTTTATGAAGGCATAAACAATCCATTATTTTAGTTTATTGTATTGTGATATGAGGCCTCAGGTTTAGCCCTTCATTCATAATTATACCATGTCATAAGATAGTAGGTAAACGGGACCATTAACATACAGTCACAATTTGGATCAAAATAGTAACCCTTCTGGCGGATAAAACTGATGCTGCTATGGTCTATAAGTGCATTGCAGCCTTCCAGTGTCATCAGACTAATATCATAAGCCAGTTTGCATGTACAAAGCACTGGCAGCACCACGAAATCAGGTGAAGTCGAATACTGCACCCACCTGGACGGATTAAGGAGGTGAGTGTTTTCAACCATTATTTTCCATTATAGAATTTAGATATTAGGGCCTGCTGGAGGTTTTTTTGTTGTTCACGT
Organism: Apolygus lucorum; assembly: GCA_009739505.2. Lineage (NCBI taxonomy): Eukaryota > Metazoa > Arthropoda > Insecta > Hemiptera > Miridae > Apolygus > Apolygus lucorum. The sequence goes on along the minus strand of CM019183.2, from coordinate 56,524,149 downwards.
CGTTTTTTTTCCTGCTAGAACACTTATTTAACGGTACTTACCTAGCAAAAATGGTTGAAAAAACTGTAAAATAAGATAGTCTTTCTACCTCAAACTTGAAAATTTGTCAATTTCTGTTTTTTTTTTTAATGTTGGTGGTTTTTCCAGTTTGAACACTTATGTAACGGTAACTAAAATGGTAAAAAAACTGCACACCAGCAAAGTTTTTCCACCTCTTTATTTATAAGTAATGCCATATGCGAGTTTTATCTGTGTCTGTAAGTCTGAAGTCCTTTGGGCATGTCTGTTACTGGCGTGTCTGTAATTGAGAGATTAAAGATAGATTTAACTAATTTTGAGGATCCAGAAGCTGCCAAGCGTTAGAAGCGACAAAGTTGCATGAGACGAGAATAGTTGGAAAACGCTGGATACATTACCAAGCTCGGAAAATCCAAAAAGCCTGAAAGTGATACCTTAGGCATGTCTGTTACTGGCGACGTCACCCTAATAGTAGTTCGACAGATAGGAGTAACACAGAACCTAGACGGTATCGAAAGTTAGGTGCCTTCAAATTTGCTACCTTTTCCTAATACGAAAACAATTGAATATGCCAGTTCTGAAAGGAACTAAGTGCAAACACCCCACTTATTCGGAGAAGCAAAAAACTGCTTAGATTTAACAAAAGCGCGTAATTTTGACCAAATTGATTTATTTTGGTACCTATGTCAATATAACTGATGTTCACACACTATTGAACTACCGCAAAATTTTGAGGTGGATCAAAACAAAACAAAACGCTGCAAATCATTGCTCAAAGGTTTATTATTTTCTGTATAGATCATCCTTCTGTATAGATCACTGGTTCTCCATCAATAGCACCTACCACCATCTGTAATCTCCCTTGACCTTCCCTCTCAAATTTCAGCTCCTGCGTTCAATAGGATTGAAAATGGCTTCGGAGCTCACTCAGCTGATCAGTGATCTGAAGAGTGAAGAAGATCTCCTCGAATGCTGGAGACGCCTGGAAGAGCACTCCCATTCAATAGGATTGAAAATGGCTTTGGAGCTCACTCAGCTGATCAGTGATGTGAGGAGTGAAGATCTCCTCGAATGCTGGAGACGCCTGGAAGAGCACCTCCATTCAATAGGATTGAAAATGGCTTCGGAGCTCACTCAGCTGATCAGTGATCTGATCAGTGAGCAATGATTTGCAGCGTTTTTTACCTACAAACATTGTTTTACCTACCAACTTTTTTTTACCTACCAACTATTGGTAGGTACTACCTACCACACTATAATGGCTTCACACCTTCACAATCAAGTTTATTAGAAAGAACTAAACGCTTCACACTCGATTCGAAAAATAGAAAGCTTGATATGGAAATTTGATTACTGGTTACGCAGAAGGCAAAACTGTATACAAATCGAAGAAATGAACAGCGATCGCATTTTAGTCAGATAAAATTTGAACGGCGATTAGACCTCTTTTGCGATTCACACTCATGATTCTGTTTTATCGAAGGAAAACCTTCAAATACTCGTAGGGACCGAACGGTTTGTCCTACAGAGCTCCGGGTGGTCTCAAAAAATTTTAAAAATTCTGTACTATTCAAAATTGGTGAAAAAACGATACCTTTATTTCGAGAGTTTTCGAGCTAGGGCACTCTTGAAAATTTCAACCCTTAATTTTCACCCCTTAGAAGTGACCTACACCAACCAAAAGCTTCGCGGCACAACTAGACCCCAAATGGAGCCCATATACCAAATTTGAACCAAATCGGTCCAGTGTTGCTAAGAAAAGTGCCGCGTACGGCGTACGGCGGACGGCGTACGGCGGACGGACGGAAAATTTTTTATTCGATTTTCGGATTCTACGTACCTTGAAACGTGAAACATCAAATTTTGAGGGGGGGTTAAAATTTTTTTTTTCTTGCTCGATTCCAAAGGCTTATTATTGAAAATAATAAACCAAAATTGTCAATGTCGGGAACTTAGTGACATTTACCAATGGATGGTCTGAGTATGAAGAGAATAAAGGCTGAATATAATGGAATATCTTTATACGAATAAATAAATTTTATTTGTAAACGTATTTGTATTTTGTAAATGTATTTAAAGTTGTCATTTTTCATTTCAGTATTTAGTTTCCTTTCTTTTAAATTCGGGACCTATCCCAAAAATAACGGAATCCTCCGTTGAGAAATCACGAACCAGGTACAAAACCTCAATGCAGGAGAAAACAGAAACGCCTAGTCAACATAAATTCGTTGTTTATTGAATAATATTAACTTTGATCCACGGAGAGCCCTTGGATACCCGAAAAAAACGCTTGAGCGGTGGAAATGAACTGATTTGAGATCTGACTTATCAACCCAGATGAGTCTTTCCCAGAAAAACTCAAAACTGTAATTTTCAAAAAATCGATTTTTTGCACTTAGTTCTTTTTACCACTGGAATATTCAATTTATAAACAAAACGGACAATCCGATCCTGACAGAGCACAATAACAGTCCCTAATAAAAAATTCTTCGAGAGGCAAAGGGCAAAATGAAATGGCAAAGCTCGTGTGATGAGACGTCACGGGAATCGGGCGTCGGTGTTTTCACCAGCTCGCGCCTCGAGCGAACCTCCAAACGGGTCCCGATTACATAAATATGATGAAACGAAAGTACGAGGAAGGTCGAAATGTCAGGGAACCCTTCAACCTCTCTCGGCTTTCCCCAAGCATCAGATCTCACCTTCCGATAAGTTTACTAACCCCTAGAAAACATCGCGATCATCAGCGGAATATCAATTTAATGAGGAGAACAAAAAATGCTAAGAGTATGTAGAAAGCTCTAGGCCTGTCGATATCTTGATCAATCGATAGGTCGAGATCATGTAAATGTATCTGATATCAGATGTTGTTCAGAAAACAACAGTTGACTTCAGTAAAATAGAATTGATTATTAACACACGCAGAGGAATAACGCTGCAAATGTTGAGATTGGAGGGTGAGGGGAAGAAAATTTCGGCTGATCCTCGTTAATAATCTAATAGAATTTGAGTGCACTTCCGCCAGTTCGGCATCGTCAGAACTCCGCCAGGTACATAGGTAGGTTACAAGGTCATTTTTACTTGATATTACTAGTTGTGAGTTAAGGCACAAGTTAGTTGTCAGATTGCATGTAATGGGTGATTCTCACAGAAAGCTCAAGCCTAGTGTATCTCGAGGTTTTCTCCATACAAACTAGTCCTATGGTTGCTTTTTTCTTTCCCCTTGTGTTCATCTCACCACTCCCTGCGCTTCTCGCTGAAAAAACTATTTATTTTTGCGGTATGGATGCATTTTTTTGGGTCTTGAAAGACTCAATTCTCATTACCACCGCCTGTAACTATTTTGTTTTACTGATGAAAGTTCTCTCCCAAGCCTTGTAAAATGTCTTTATGTTGAAAAGATTCAGTGAAATTGGAAGCCTACCAACAAATCTCCACAGAAACAGCTTTTTTCTATTTTTAAGTTTACTTGGGGGTTCAACAAGTGATAATGAACTGTGTATCTGAAAAAAGTCTCATTACCGCACAAGAATCAAGATTTTCCCTCCCATAGCGACCAACAGGGCATTTTGGCAAACTTTCGACGAGAATCGTAGTGGCAATACTGCAGAGCGCTAGGGAACTCGCCTCCGCCATTTCCCTCGTAAGTTGGTGAGCAGGGGTGGTTGTTAAAGGTCACGTGTCAGGTGCGTACATTTATTGTTATCATTACCACAGTTCAATGATTCTCTTTCAATGTTGGTGACTAATTTTTTTTAGATCCCACTTTTTTGTAGCCCACTATTTGCCTTCTCAAATGGCGTAGAATGAGGAATATGGTATGAACAGAACGAAAATGGCAAGCTCTCAAATTTGGAATTCTCATTACCACACATCAAACCATCTCACTACCACTAACTTAATAAAGTTCGGTGGTAATGATAATAGGCGTGTGGTTAGTTGAGTGTCTTAAAGATGAAGATGAAGTGTATATTATATTATTTTCTACGTCAGATATCTATTGATTTTAGGTTTTAGGTTAGATTTTAGGTTTTCGAATTCTCATATTATTATCTCCATATTGCCCTAAGCCCTTAGAATAAAAAAAATCTTATCGTTCCCTCAGGTAACCCTCAGAGATGACTCGCCCTACACTTTACAAAGCGGAACAATTGTGTGAACAAAAAAAGGGAGGCTGATCGAAGGCGCAGAGAAGAGAGTATGGTCAAGAGTTTCTTAAAAAATATTTGCCTACTTACTATCCAGTTAATGAAACAAATCTGTGATGTAATTAAGTTAATTGTGTGACGAATATTAACAAAATTGTCAAGTTAATTAATATAAAAAGTTGAAGATTGATATACATTATGTTGTAGACTGATAAGAGTTTTTTGAATGTCATTTGACTGACTGTTTTAGTTTTTTTACAGTTCTTTACCTACTTGGAATACATTGATACCATTCTGATTTTCATTGATTTTAGTTTATTTATTCCCTCCCTATCAATCTATAGAAAAGAGAAAAATGGAGATTTTTCAATATAATCATCTTATCCAAAAAACTGGACAAGCTCATTGCTTGAAAGGTAGAAACAGAATTGTGAAACTAATACCATATTCTCAATACCAACTGCGCTTCTCATTACCATCACTCAAAAAAATTAGTTCTCATTACCGCCGCACTAAAAATTTTCAAAATTGAAAATTGAGACTAAAAACTGTGCTCTATCTTGCGTTACAAATTCTTCTTCAAGTTCCCAGGAAACTTGATGAATTTTTTTAAACAGAATTGTGAAACTAATACGTTGTTCTCAATACTAACGACTTAAAAAAAAAATCAAGTTCTCATTACCGCCGCACTATTAATTTTCAAAATTGAAATTTGAGACTAAAAACTGTGAATTGAGCTCTGTCTTGCATTACAAATTCTTCTTGACGTTCCCAGGAAACTTCATGAATTTTTTTGAATTTTTTGGAGATGGTTCACTTACTCAAAGTTTGAGCCTGGAAGATTGAGCTTTTTCTGAGAATTACCCTAATAAGAATAGTGATGATCGACTTACTCATTTATAATAATTGAAGATGACAGGGAAAGAAGGGGAAATGTGTGAATTTTCCTATTCAGAGAAAACTGATATTCAAAGTTTGACGAGTTCTACTCATATACGGCCTCTCATATGGTCTCTTCATGAACGGCTGGGTCGTTTTATTTTTCCTCATTAGTTAAACTTTCATCTAACAACATACCTAAAAGAGAAATAAGTTAATAAACATCCAAAATTTGTCAATAGTTTTGTTGAAGAAAAAAAATCCACCCTTGCTAAAAAAAAAGTGGAAGAAGGAGGAGGGTGAGAGTAGTCCAACGGAGTACCTTCCTCTTTCATTCCGTTTTAATTTATTATTTTCAATAACAAACCGTTGGAATCGACCAAGAAAAAAAAAGTTTAACCCCCCCTCAAAATTTGTTGGTCTACGTTTCAAGGTATGCAGAATCCAAAAATCGAATACAAAATTGGCCGTACGCCGTAAGCCGTACGCGGCACTTTCCCCACTTAGCATTGACCGATTTTGATTGAATTTGGTATGTAGGCTCCATTTGGGGTCTAGTTGTGGTCCGAAGATTTTGGTTGATGTAGGTCACTTCTAAGGGTCGAAAAATAAGGTTTTAAATTTTGAAAACGCCCTAACTCAAAAAATTCCGATATAAAGGTATTGTTTTTCCATCAATTTAAGATAGTATAGAATTTTGTGAGACCACACGGAGCCCTGTAGGACAAACCGTTCGCTCCCTATGATAATTTAAGAGTTTGACTTACGATAAATCAGAAACACGAGTGTGAATCGCTTAAGAGACCTAATCTCCGTTCAAATTTTAGTTGACCGAAATGCTATCTATGTTTTTCTTCAAGTTGGTTGGTGGTAAGACTGGCAAAGCCGTATTCTTTGTAGACGATTTATATAGAAAAATAATAAATCTTTGTGTTACGAATAGAATCACTCGCGACGAGATTGTGGAAAATAATAAATAAATTAATAAAAACGGAGTTGAGTAGAACGTTGTCTATTTCCACGAAAATAATGAGTTACAAGTTATTGTAACTAACTGAATTGCAACTATTGTAAATAACTTGTAACTCATTATTTTCGTGGAAATAGACAACGTTCTACTCAACTCAGTTTTTAATAAAACCTTTGTGTAATTATTTGCAGCGTTTTCTCAAACTTCCTCTTTCTTTCCCTCTATTCGGACTTTCCCCCTTCTTTCCCAGTAATTTCAGATCCAACGTGAGCTATTTCTCGTATATCCTCCTCCTTTGTTCCCATTTTGATCTCATATTATGAAACTTCATCCTTGGGAGAGTTTGTTGACAACCTTACCTCATTTTCGAAGAAAAGTGACATTCCCCCTTCTTTCCCTGTGGTCTTCAATTGTAAGGCACTTCTCACTATTCTTAATATTTATGTGATTCTGACAACTAACTTGAGCCCTATGCATCTTCACTCACAACTAGTAATATCAAGTAAAAATATCCTTTATCCTTGTAACCTACCTATGTACCTGAAATTGTTTTTTAGAGTTCAGAAGATGCAAAACTGGCGGAAGTGCACTCAACTTCTGTTCAATTATTATCGAGGATCAGCCGAAATGTTCCTCCCCTCACCCCTACGAATGTAGTAGTAATTGGCTTGTTTTTCTTTCTTCTAATTTTTTTCTATAAAGGTATAAGTTTTAGCGTGGTAAAACAAGATACCCAGATTTATTCATTTTTAAAAATTTAAGTGAGAATATAGTACGTAATTATTTATGTTTATTATTTTTATGTTCAAGATTGTGAACACTCATTTATTTATTTTAAAATTATAATGTTACTTTTTTTCTCGTTTATAGGAAAATTGTATCGCATTGTATTGTAGAAAGATTGTATCACATGCGACCAACATTTGCGAGAATAAATAAAACGATATTCATTCATTCATTCATTCCTATCTATCTAAACAAGAAGAAAGGCAAAGACAATCACCATGTCGTCAATGTTGATTACATTCCTATAAAATATAAAAATAAATATAACGCTCCCTACTTCTGAATATGCAAATAGGAACATCACGTAAGTCAATCAAAACTAGCATCATGATGCTTTAAAATACAGTGAAACCTGTCAGTTCTAAGTCTGAAACCGGAGCAAGGAAGTTTTGTCTATTGAATAGGATTACTGAAGTATGAGGAAGCTTTACCAACGGCCGTTAGCTGGTTTAATGAACCAGCTCCTGTGAGATCACCGAAGTTAAGCCAGTCGGCTCGGGAGGCAGGATCTCAGGACCTGACAATTTTTTGAGTTGGGCCGTTAGCGAACCCCCTCATCAGAACCAAATCTGATCTTCCCTTTTTTCGGCAGGCAGGTGGGAAAATCTTCATGATCCACAGGTGGAGTTTGATCTCGTAAGATATCTTGAAGGTTCCGCGTCTTCAAGGTTATGTTGGATTAAAACCCACTAAAAAACACCTCCTTTTCTCCAACGTTGGAAGCTCAGCCTGGAACTGTTTAACACATTTCTTCAGGCTGAGTCCACGGGCACTTCATATCGATCGTCAAATTACTGATTCTGATCGATTTCTGTTGAACGACTACCTACCTTTATTTTTCATGGATATTCTAAAATGATGAGTATACTTGACAACCTGAGGGTATTATTATGATAATAATAATAAACAGTAGACTGAAACCCTCGCGACAACAACCACCTATTGACACTAGGTACCTACCTAGTAGTACTACTTACCGGCGTCGACGCCTCCTAACGATTTCTCCTTATAATGAAACAGTCAGTGCGGTTTCGCGGATCACCGCTCGTCAGTCTTTGATCAGTCATAGCGGCCCGCAAAGACCAGGACAGCGGCTCGCAGTCATCCAAAGCGGCTGTGTGCGGACCTTTCACCGCTCTCCGATTCACGTAGGTATATTCAAACGATCTTCATCAACGGTAATCGACGTTTATTGCCTGCACTTCAATAAAATCCTATGCGGATACTTCAAATGAATTTGGAGAAAGGCTCCAAACTATTTCGATTCGTAAGAAATGATCTTCAGCGGGTAGACGTGCCGCGGTTACACACCTAGGTTACCTACCACCGTGTTATCGCCAAATGGTACGAAAGCCAGAAGGAAAAAGCTTTGAAATAGCTCGGCCCAATGATGTATGCAAACTTGGTGTGTGCTAAGTTAGCTCAAGTTGGTGGTACTGATCATGGTAACAGTTCTTGAAGATTTAGGAACACGAGTAACCAGATGAGTCAAGTACTACTCTAGGAGGTGGTGAGGTTGAAAACCCTATTAGTTGTTTTTCTTCCTAGTCATCACATCACAATTAGCCCGGTCATTAGCATGGGTCATTGGCGAAACACCATCCCGGATTGTTATCATGCGAGCCACTGATTGTCCCAACCGAGACTATCTGTTCTGAAAATACTATTATAACCGAGACAAGGAGATTAAATTGATATTAGCATTCCAGTTAGAATTTTGAATAAAGTAACTAGGTACCTAAAACAATAAAGCACGAGGTTAAAGCTACCAGAGGTTGGAGCTTAGTTTCTCTTTCCGCCGCTCAAGCGCTGATGTCACTCTTATGCTCCGGACGAAAAATTCAAGGAACGTGTTTTAAAATGAGCAGGCTGATAATCGAATGGTGGATGATTGTTTCTTCTTTTCAAGTTGATCTACTTTGTACAGCACCTATTTTCATCATTTTATTCCACTGTTCATTTCGTTTTAACTCTGCTCAGTCAATCAGCCACATTTGACGCACAATTAGTAGTTTAGTTTACCCTGATAAAGGGAGGAAAATGAAAGTCATGCGGTGCACCGCTCGACTGGCAGATTGATAAACTACAGCTTTTCTCCGGATAGGCAACCGGTAAGTTCTTACACGTGAATTTATGGTTCTTAAAAACTTGAGTGAAAACTCCAGAAGATGGAATCTTGAAGTGACATTCTATCAAGTACCCACCAAAGATGAAATAAGTATTAAATACTTATACCTTACTTATACTTATACAAACACCTTACCTGTACAGATTCTTGGGTTCCAATATTCAGATTTAGCTTTCAGCTGGAGTGTACTCGAAAATTTTTCTTCTTGTTTGTACGTTCGTAGTGCAAATTTTGCACTACGCATGCAAATTACTGCAAATTTTTGAGTACCCTCCAGCTGAAAGCTAAATCTGAATATTGGAACCCAAGAATCTGTACAGGTAAGGTATTTGTACCAGTATTGATTCACAAACACCTCTCACTGTTCAACATCTAGACATCATCATCTAACTACAACTTCAAATGGAAAATCCAAGGTTACGTGCCTGTCTCCCAATATTTATTTTATGGCTTCGTTGATTCCTGAGTGGGTTCCTAATTTACTACAATAACAATAAAAACATTGTTCGTAACTAACGATGAAATAAGGGTTGGAGGATTTTGGTTCCATTTGGGGTCTAGCTGTGCCCCGAAGCTTTTGGTTGATGTCAGTCACATCTGAGGGTTGAAAAATAAGGGTTGAAATTTTGAAAACGCCCTAGCTCAAAACATTTCGATATAAAGGTATTGTTTTTCCATCAATTTAGGATAGCATTGAATTTTTAGAATCCAATGAGACCACCCATAACTCTGTAGGACCAACCGTTCGCTCCCTATGAAAATTTAAGATTCGGGCTTACGATAAATCAGAAACACGAGTGTGAATCACAAAGGAGGCCTAATCTCCGTTTAAATTTTAGCTGACCAAAATGCGATCGCTTTTCGTTTCTTCGAGTTGTACTCAGGTTTTCGTCCTCAGCAACCAATTTTTTTTTTTTTTTTTAATCGAATGTGAAGCAAAATTAGGTTGGTAGGTAGTGACAATGGCAAAGATCTTTGCAGGCGAGTGATCAATCAGAAAAATAATAAACCTTTGTGTGATAATTTTCAGCTTTTTCAAGATCCAATCTACATAACACTGTCGCAAGTTACACGAGGGCACACACAGGTTATATGAACACATTTCCAAGGGACTTACAGAACAGTAGGTAGGTACCATGGAGAAGTGCATAAGTGCACTCATATAACTCGCAGACTCAAGGATCAAGTCACGTGTACTCCTGTCCCGTCACGTTTAGTCGCTGCCGATAATTCAATAAGTAGTGCCGATCAAAACACGTCAATTTCGAGCGATCACACACGTTCCCTGCATCGAAGGTAGAAAAACAGTCATAATACGATCCAAGAAGCGGTTTCAGTCTGGATTCAAAACATATTTGACGTTTTTACACCGGGAGTACGTGATCTTGTTAAGTGGGTTCCGCTTCTTTATAGGAAAGATTTCACAGAATGGAGAGAAAAAAATTGAGCTGACGGGAAGAAAACCGGAAAAAAACGTGTCTGTTTTTGCGTTCATAGAAGCGTCGAGTTGATAGACAACGGATGGTTTGTCCGCTTGACGGACGAGAAAGAGAAAATTCCAACTTGCGGGTGTCATACGCGATCGGGTTTCACTCCTTTCTCCTACTGAGTTACATTGGCATTCTTCTATAGATCCAAGCGAGGGCCTCTATGCCGTATATGTGATTGGAAAGTCGGCTCAACATTTGAGACCTATGCGAGTTGACGGTATTTTACTGGAGCCATATCCATTTTACGGGCAGCTGCACGACACCCTCGTTGCATGATGCATGAGAAAGTTTTCCGGCAGATGTGATGAGCACGATTTTCTCCTTTTTGAACGTGAGCGGGCTAATGTGAGCAACAATCGAACAGATGTTCCACGTGATTGATTTGGCAGAAGTTTATGAGATGCAGGCAAGGATTGACCAACAGCGAAGAGGTCGGAAATAGCTAAATGTGTTGAAACCAAACACCATTATCAGTATTCCCTCATTTTCTTGTTGCTAGAAAGCTTAATGTACTTAACCCTAGATGTCCTGAGGTATCTGTTTGGAAATCAGATTTTCAAGCATTCTGGGACACTATTTATCCACTTTTGAAGCGATTTTTTTGGGCAACCGAGACATTGATTGTGTGAACTGATTGTGTTGATATCCGCCTTGAACTATCGAATGTTTGAGAAAACGCGGAAAAATCATTGACTCCTGGGGTAAGATTGTGACAAGATCATCAAATAGGTACCTATACATAATAATTCTTGTTCATTGTATCAAGAATTCATTGTTTTTGAGTTGGTTCTTCGGTTCAAATGTATCTTTTTGGTAAATACTGGCAGCCACACCCTCTCTAGAAGCATCGTAGAAGAAACTCACTACAGACACCCTGAGGTATCCAAAAAGATACCACCTAGTTTTCGTCGAATTAAGAAAAATACATTCTATGCCTCTTAATTAGTCAAAATACACCAATATTTGAAAAAATTTCGATTTTTTTCGAACAAGTGGGAAATTAAGGATTATGAAAAATTAAATTAATATTTGGAAATTACATGCAGAATAATGGTGGTTTTGACCTCTTACCTAGAACAACATTATTTTCTTCTTGTTTACAGGATCGAAATTCCTTCTAAACATTGATTGCCGAACGTGAATGTTGAGCCGAAAAATCCGTTATCCTTTTCGTAGATTCAAAGATATTGAATAGGTATATATTAAAAGAGCTCTGGGTGGTCGCATTCGATTCTAAAGATTCAATACTATTTTAAATTAAAGAAAATTCAACCCTTAGAAGTGACTCACATCAACCAAAAGCTACGGGGCACAACTAGACCACATAAGGAGCCCATGTACCAAATTTCATCAAAATCGGTTCATGGGAACTAAGGAAAGTACAGGGAACTAAGTAAGTACGGCAAAATTTTCATTTGATTTTTGGATTCTACGTACCTTGAAATGTAAACCAACAAATTTTGAGGGGGGGGGGGTAAAAAAGATTTCTTGGTCGATTCCAAAGGTTCATTATTGAACCTTTCATTATTATCAGCCAAAAAACCAAAATTAGGGTAGGTCAAGTTATTAAACAAAACGTTAGTAGGCCAAATAATGTGCCTGCCATTGTATAAAGATGGGGAATCTATTAAAATTTTAGACCCAAAAAGTCTTCCGACCACAATCAAAAACTGATTTTCACGACCAAAAAATCAATTCTGCTAAACTTGAAAATACACTGAGTACACTGGATACAGGAAAGTTGTTATCTGACACATTTCTGAAACAAAATCCACGTTATCTCTCACAAAAAAATCTAAAAAAGCGAAACGATAATTTGGGACCGGGAAAGTGAGGAGGGAATTAAGACGGACCGTGATATGAATATTGTTTCCTGGATTTTTGATCTGGAATAAAAGAAAGTATATCTATCCAAGAAAGTCGAGAAATTATCATTACGTGGACTGATTTCTTATTCCTTCTCTATTGAATAATGAATACCTTCTCCATGACATAAAACCTTAAAAACCATCACACATAATATCCTTGTTAATACCAACACTTTTCACTTGCGTACCTTATATCTAACAACGTTTTTTAATTTTTTCTGATACTTTGGCATATTAATATCAAGTCAATACTGTTTAGGTTATGTTTGCTCGTTGATGAGGTACTTAATTGGTAACTCCTAGTACAATTCCTACCCACTCCATATTCCCGGCTGAAAGGCCATATGAATAATCCACCAAGTAGGAATACACCAAGTAGGAATAATCCACCAAGTAGGAATACACCACCAAGTAGGATACCACTAAACCACTATCATTGCCGGGAAATTTCAGGGTTGTTTCGTCTGACTTCCCGTACGGTCAAATTGACTACGAAAGGTCAGTTCATGAGTGTATTCAACAGGTCAGGAGTAGATGGTGCTAGAATTACGGTAAAGAACATGGAAGATGTTTTCTGTCCTGAAATTTCCTCAATAGGATTCGATCTGAATCGGTGCTGAAAGGGCCTGTAGAAAAGTAAAACCAGGGCTGACATAATTCAACCTTTACTTTGGAATCAGAAAAACTTTCAGCCAAAGTAAAAGGACTACTCGCAAATTCAGTATTGATATAACGATCTGAGGTATAATCTACGTGGAGGTAGGGTGGAAGATGTGCTGAAGTTCTGGAATGACATGACGTTCTTGACACATGCCCGCCACGTTAGCTCACCAGGACACCTGGTCGACGTGGAAGAGATTCCCAGCCGAAGATTGAGAAATTATTTCTGCCTTTACTGAACAAACAACAGATAAATAATATTCAGCAACAGATAAACAAACTGAGAAACAGAAGCAGCAAATTGATACTTTGAAAGAGGATGTTGCTGCCGGTTCACTGTCAGCTACTGATGCTTTTACCTTCACCAGCTTTAGTAAGTGCCATACGAACGAAATCTTCTTCAACAGGGTGCTAGTTACGCAATTCAGTTTTCCACGACTTCAGATGTGAGGACATCAACCCATCGATCGTCGATTTCGGGATGGAAGAGACTCGAAAATATCATCACGCTCGTTTGAGACACTTTCACATTCGTCATGCAACAAGAACTCCGTGGTGTCGCATCGTGCATTTGAACTATACGAACGTCATGAGTTCACGGGGAGGACCTGTAACGATAATAGGTACCTACAATGATCGTGAGGTACATTTATATATTTCTAAACAGCTTGGAGTATTTTGGAATCAATTTCCAATGATCTCACAAATTCCAGCACAAGTGGATCAGTATATTGAGAGAAATCGATGTTCAAGAGGATGCAATTTATTATGGTGTGCGAGGCGTGCGAGGTCATGGAATTCATAGGAGACCACCTAAGCCCCCCCATCCACTTGGGTAATGCCAGAGAATTTCATCAAAATCGGATCTTTTGACTTGGATATGTCTTAGTTCTGGGGGTCATTCCAAAATTTTCGACACACAAAACAATGCAATGTGTTTTTTCTGATGCTGTTGAACGCAGGAAGCTGAAATTTGAGAGGCAGGGTCAATCGATACATACTTCTATACATCATCAAAGTTGATGATCACTGATCAGCTGAGTGAGCTCCAAGGCTATTTTCTCTCCTGTTGAACGCAGGAACCTGAAATTTGAGAGGGCGGGTCAATGGAGAATGCTGAAGGCGCCTGAGTGGTCACTGATCAGCTGAGTGAGCTCATCATTTAAATTGCCATCATAAGACACATCCATGTACAGATGTATCTGCATGCAGTGTAGATACTAGTTTTTTGTAATAGGGCCCGTTTTTCATTAATTTCGAGTAACTAATTAACTAATTAATCAAAATTAACAGGGTTCTAGGGTCCTGAGAGCCTAGATTTTTGTATAATGTATCTCAGATGGATTTACCACAAAAATAAGCACACAAATCCAACTTTTGACACTCTAACCAACTTGAAAAAATTGATTTTTTGAATTTCATACCATTCAGCTTTGTGCTTAATATTGCTTTCGAGTCTACCAAGGTAGCGGAAATATTGTTTCTGTTGAGTGTTGTCCAACTTTATCCGAGATCGATCGTCCAAGTCTTACTGTGGGACGTCCTAAAAAGGGTATGGATTACGAAAATACATTCGATTAGCTACACGAATGTGAAGAGATAATCAGTTTGAAGCTATGTGGCTCTATGAAGCCTCTCATAGTTATGTGACCCCCAATATTCATCCATATGCTCTCCAATATGCATAGGCACTGTTTTAAAGGTGTCAGGAGTCCACATTCATGTTCTACTCGTCTCTACGAACTTATGTAATACGATTTTAGGAAAAACTTCAGGAATCATTTAAGAAATTTTTCCAAAACTGATTTCAGTGAAAAAAGAAAGGAAAAAAAATCAAAATTCTGCCTACTGGGTGTGGCACATAGCTTCCTAGTTTCTCTCAACTTTTGCACTGGACAATTGAATGCCAAGGTTTCGATTGATCCAAATGCTATGAAATTTATGAGAAACTTTGTTGGAGCTAACATTATAACATCCTTCCGAGTTTTTGGTGGTTTTGGACTATTTGAACCAAAAATACCTTTATTTCGAGAGTTTTCGAGCTAGAGCACTCTTGAAAATTTCAACTCTTAATTTTCACCCCTTAGAATTTGCTGACAATAACCAAAAGCTTCGCGGCACAACTAGACCCCAAATGGAGCCCATATACCAAATTTGAACCAAATTAGTTTTTTTTTAAATTCGATTTTCGAATTCTACGTACCTTGAAAGGTAAAACATCAAATTTTGAGGGGGGGGGGGGTAACTTTTTTTCCTCGATTCCAATGGTTTATTATTGAAAATAATAAACCAAAATTCTTAATTACAGATGTGCTCAGGATACCGTCAGTCTATGAGTAGCCAAACTCATAAAGGACTGTCCAAGGTCCCACTCATTTTCCAAAAATTTTCATGAAATCAAACAATATTTTCACATGGTTTGTCCGCTTCAGCAATGAATTAAATTAATACCTAAATTTCAACTCTTGGCCACACGATTTCTAAATCCATTTTCTATATGTTTTTGAAAGTCATCTGTTGTAACATTTTGGAAATATATTCTGATCCAAGTTTCTTAGCGGAAAAGTTCGTATTTTCTGTTTAAGTTTAACGTGCGATATTTCCTTACTAAGTGTGTAGTGTCGTCAGTGATTCAATTCGTTTTGAGGGGTCAGTAGTACATGGTTGAAAAAATAGTTTTTCGGACACGAAACCAAGAATGTTCAGAAATCTTTTGAACATGAATTTCGTATAAAATTGCAAGTTGGAGAGCTAAACTTTCTTGATTCACTGCATGGATACAAAGCTTCCACCCAACATACGTTTTACAAATACCCAACATACTTTTTACAAATTTCGTTTCAGGCCCCTTCATAATCCAAATCAGTAAACTTTTTTTACGTTTTCAGTAAAACATTTTTGCTTGATTAGGTACTATTTTGGATGTAGTAATCCTACAAACCACGCCATAGGTTCGTTTTCTAGCAAAATCTTGAGTGAGCTTCCTGGACCTCATTTCTCAACTGATTTAAATGATTTTCATTATTTTGGTACTATAAATTATAAATTGTCAGAGTTAAAGTTATATCTAGGTAAGTTGTATATTGTCTTCATATGTCACCTACAAACTTAAATGAACAAGTATCAAACATGGCACCTTCTACCGATCATCACCAAGCCTCTTATGGATCCACTGGAATACTGTGATACTTATGTTTGTATCTAAAATATCATTGACGTATTGCGAGTAGTTCGCACTGAAAAGGTTCGTTAACTGTTCCTATCTACCTAATTCTACTTTGTTTTTACAGCATCCCACATCCATCTGCCGTTGCGTGCCGAACGTGAAAGTTCCCAGTGAAGATGGATGTTATCGCGACGCTCAGGTCACTTCCGCGATTGTGATGCCCGAAGACGACATGCGATGGGAAGCTCGATAAGGTGGACGAGATAGATCCACCATTTTTGCTTTTAAAGGGCAAATAGGAAAGCGCATCGAACGTTTCCTAAACGAAAACGTGACCTCCCCACTACGTGGCGATTAGTACGTGCCACTTTGTGTAGATCCTATCAAAGGTGTTATCTGGTCATATGTAAGAATAACGAAGACCAAAAATGGAACTCAGCGAATTTATTATTGTTCCTATCCCCACTAATTATAATAATTTATTGTTTTCAAACCCTTCAAACTCTTTTCAAACTACATTTTTTTTATAAAAATCTAAACTTAAGATACTTATTGAAACTGATTCGCTGAAATGAAATAATATTTTTGTGTCAACACGGTCCTTTAATTCGTCCATGTGACCGGAATTTGTGTTAGTCGAGACGGTTCAAAACGTTCGCACTTCATTCGGTCCGGACTAATTCTTCAGTATCTTAGAATTCCTTCTTTTGGGCCTCTCAAGTCAAGTCATTAATGAAAGGTGATTCCTAGTCACTAGGCCAACTACCTGCATATTTGCAAGTACTATGTGCAGTAAATTTGGAAGATGTACTGCTCCCAAAACTCGATAAACGTTCCTTAGAAGGTGTCTAGCTTCAATCGAACAAATAATTGATAGCAAGGTGAACTGTAGGTTTTACCAACAAATTTTATCAAAATGTGATAAACTCAAAATCTGGAGAAGGATTTAACACAAGGCAGCACTTACCAATCGGACGGCGCCGTCCTCTCCAATATTTCGATTTTCTCAGTGCTGAATTTTGCCTCCAGGGACCCCAGCGATAACCAATCAAAGGGGGAACAAATCCTTGAAAGGAAAGCCGGCCGGCAAATTGAATAAATTTGAGTTTTGTTGGGAGCGCACATCAACTTGATCACAATAAGGGACGAAGTGAACGAATGTACCGATTTTTAGCTCAGTGCTGCCAGAAAGTTACTTCTCCAAAGAAAAATGCCGAGTGGTTGTGGCACATAGCTTCCTCGTATTCATAACCTGATTGTATAGATCCGATGCATAGTAGTTAATCTCAAAACATCAATCTCTAAGTACCTTCCACAACCCTCATAGGGGACCATCTACACGCTAATCTAAACAATCCTGAGAAATTTCGTCGAAATCGGATGGAATATGTAGAAGTTATGGCTGTTAAAGTAATTCACGTTTGCGCATGCGCAGCAACTACTATTAGTCTGGAGGAGATGATTTTCATTGGGGGCCGTCTTCACGCCAATCTGAACAATCCTAGAAAATTTCGTCAAATTCGGAAGAGAAATGTAGAAGTTATGGCTGTTACAAGGATTTCATGACAGACACACAGACAGACATACACGGAACCAAAATTGTTCAGGAAGGTCTGAAACGTAAAACGCGAGTGGAAATTTTGATTTTGAGGAACTTTTTTTTCTACCTTGAAAAGTAAAAACAGAGCTTCCGCGTAGCGCACCGGCTAATATCAGTCCGAGGGGGTTGATTTTCATAGGGGACCATCTGCACGAAATTTTGAAGTTATGGCTGTTAAAAGGATTTTACGTTTACGCATGCGCAAAGGCTACTGTCATTTTTAAGGCCTTAATTTTCATAGGGGACTGTCTACAACCCGATCCGCATAATCCCTGAAAATTTCATCGAAATTGGATGGAAAATGTAGAAGTTATGGGCTGTTACAAGGAAATTCACGTTTGCGCATGCGCAGTGGCTAATATCAGTCCGAAGGTGATGATTTTCATAGGGGACCATTTAAATACCTACTAATCTGTAACATCCCTGAAAATTTCATTGAAATCGGATGGAAAATGTGGAAGTTATGGCTGTTACAAGAAATTCACATTTGCGCATGCACAGTGGCTACTATTAGTCCGGGAGTGATGATTTTCATAGGGGACCATCTACAACCTGATCCGCATAATCTCTGAAAATTTCATCGAAATCGGATGAGAAATGTAGAAGTTATGGCTGTGATAAGGATTTCATGACACACAGACAGACAGACACGGAACCAAAATTGTTCAGGAAGGTCTAAAACGTAAAACTCGAGGGGAAATTTTGATTTTGGAGAACCTTTTTTTTCAACTTTGAAAAGTGAAAACAAAGCTTCCGCTACCTTGGTAGACTCGGAAGCAATAAGTAGATCTTCTGAGAAAAATAATTTTAAATCCTGAACACGACCGAACAGAAGGAATAGCAACTTGTTTCGACTATATTTCAACTCTGTGATTCAGCTTTGCAAGAACATCGATGAACGCGAATTTTTAAATGAAAAGACCATGACTTCTTAAGAGAATAATAACCACTCTCGAAGGAGATGATGGAACGAGATCCCTTCAATCTTTTGAATCGTGGATACCTCTTCCAGCCGTAGCCGAAATTTTCCACGCTCAAATCGATAGGAAGCGTAGAATCCAAAAACAATACCTAGAAGTTACTAGTTAGTTTTTATGAAATACCCAGTCACGATTCTAGAAGCTGGTCGGTACCTATACCTACTTTCTGTTTCATTTCACGGAAGTTTCCTCGGGAGGGTTTGAACTTTCGTAGATCTGATGGGATCATTGGCAATCAAGCTGCGTTGTCCGCTCGCTCGAGCGTCTCTTGTTTCCCTCGAAAAATCGACAACAGAAAGGAACCGAGTGAGAGCTTTCAGAGGGCGGAAAGCACGAAATCCAAGTGGAAGAGACGACGGCAGGAGGTATGCGCGGGTTTTCAATCAGAAGACCTCCGCCCTGTCTTGCACCATCGAGGATAAGAAAGACGGGCGAGGCTTCAAGAGAGCTACCCCGCCCTAACTTACAATCCCATCACTACTATCTAGACTAGACAATCTCCTACAGTAAAAACTATTACCGTGAACTGGGGTGATACTGATATGCTGGGGTGATACTGATCAACAAGCCTTTTTTTATTTGCATGCGACTGCAGCGCTCCACACAGTCCGAAATGGAAAGTTAGGTCGTGTTATGTGTTCGCAGCAATGTTTTCTCAGGGGGGATATCGTTCCCGCCCGACAGTCTAGGTTACCATGGTAGCTGATAAGGAAATAAACAAATCTCAAAATCGGGCCCAGCTGACATTGTGATTGTAACTTCTGTTGTGCCGGTGTCGGGTGTTGTGTGATGAAGTTCTAGCAAAAAGATTTTGTTTCTACTAGAGGTAAGCATGAAATATCTGCAATTAGTTTTTTTTTCGTGTTACTACAGTTGGTTATCTGTTAAAAACAAAAACAACTCATTTCCAGGGGGTGATAGTGATCACGGCCGAAATGCCCCGAAACTATCAAAAAGTGTTTGGTCCATCATTATTTTTGGCATCAAGTGCTTTAAAATAAGTTGTTTCTTGTCTGTTACCAAACTTGTGCCACGAATGGTCTCATTATAATAATAAATACTGAAGAGGATATTACGAGTCTTGAATTTTGGCATTATTCTGATTTATATAAGTTAAGAGTTGGTTTTCATTAGTTTTTCAATAAAAATTGTTCTGAAATTCGTTGTTAGAGGGTTTTTTTTTTTAACCTCAGGGTACTAAAAAACAATTTTTAATTGTTTAAGTTCGATTTTTAATTGTTTTTAATATGTTTAAGTTCGATTTTAAATTAGCGATCACTATCACCCCCTATGTGGGAGGTGATACTGATCAATTTAATTATTTTTTTAAATGAGCTTAATTCAACAAAATTTCAAAGTTTGATATAGGATACTGTTTGTAAGATGTGGGAAAATATAAACTATTTTTTTCAGATTTTTTTGAATTATTACACTGGTAGTTTTCAAGGAAAAACTGTAGAAATTGATCACTATCACCCCAGTCTACGGTATAGGTAGGTAGTTGGTACATAAATTATAGGTCTGGTTTACCTGACTACGATTATAAAACGTGGAAGTCAGATGCAAAAGCTGATTTGTCGCATTTTCTACCACAATTATTGTCTAGTAGGATCGTTAGTTTTGTTTTTTCAAATGGCAGTCTGAACCTGGAACTGGGAATTAACTAACTTCTTACCGTGAATGAACGTCTCTTGGATTGCATGAATTACTAATCAAAATGACGATTCAAGCCTGCAATAGTTAGAGAGACAAAACCAATTCTTTCCAATAAAAAAACGTCTGCCAAGTTGGGTGGACAGTATAGCTTCCTCACTCATTGTAACATGGACGTATAGAATCAGTTGGCGAAAAAATTATGATTCAAAGAGTTATTGAATACCAAAATATTAGCGGTCCACCGTCTAGGACCTAACCCACACAATCCCTGAAAATTTCATCGAAATTGGTTGAATAGTTGCGGAGTTTTGGTTGTAACAATAAATTTAAAGTTCGCGCATGCGCAGCGGCTATTGCTTGACCAATTTGATTGAAACTTATAGGGTGTCTCTTAGAAGTTAGTCCCTAACTAACCTCCAAATTTGAGCAAAATCGGTTCATTAGAAACCGAGAAACCGAGGTTCCAGGAAATTCACGTTTGCGCATGCGCACTCGCTCCTATAGGTCCGAAGGTGCTGAAATTGATAGGGGACCGTCTAGGATCTAACCCGCACAATCCCTAAAAATGTCATCAAAATCGGACCACAGGTTAGTATAGTTTTGCCCGGGACAAGGATTGACCACAGACAGACCGACAGACAGACAGACAGACCGACAGACAGACAGACACGGAACCAAAATTGTTCGGGAAGCTCTAAAACGCAAAAAGCAAGTGGAAATTTTGATTTTAGAGGACATTTTTTTTCCACTTCTTTCACGAATACAAAGCTTCCCTACCTTCGGTAGTGAGGAAGCAAAAACCTGCGATATTCTATCATCCAGTTCTTGAGAGTCGGTAGGGTTGATTAATATTAGTCAATTTTCGCCAACGTTTCCGTGTATTTATACACCATCATCAGGGCTTAATATTGTTGTGTGGTTTTTTCAAAAACTTCGAAAACATTGAAGTAAGTAAAGAAGTATACTGAATTTACAAGTTATACTGTTACAATTGTCAAGAAACAAAGCAAGAGCATGTTTAGTTCACAGTAGCTCAAAAAATCAGTTATCAACTTTTTTGAGCAACTGTGAACTAAACATGCTCTTGCTTTGTTTCTTGACAATTGTAACAGTATAACTTGTAAATTCAGTATACTTCATTACTTACTTCAATGTTTCCGAAGTTTTTGGAAAAAACCTCACAAAAATATTAAGCCCTGATGATGGTGTATAAATACACGGAAACGTTGGCGAAAATTGACTAATATAAATCAACCCTACCGACTCTCAAGAACTGGATGATAGAATATCTTCGATTCAGCGGTAAAGAACCACAAACCCTACTGTAAAAAAAACCTGCAACAATTGTAATTTATCTAGATATTCTGCAAATTCAGATTTATCTAATTCGCTCATGGCGGCTCAAAATCGTACTTGTTCGTTCATTGAAAGGTACAATCACGCAACCTTCTCGTAAGGGCCTAAATATTTCTATTTCGAATACCTTAAAACGAGTTGAACCATGGAAAATCTGAATTTTTTCTGAAATGCAGTTAATATAGCATGAATTGCTAAGACGAAGCGCTTTCAGTCTATAATTAATTTACCGAACTAACTAACTATTAAGTTACCGAATTTTGTCAAATAACTGTAAAGTGCTAAGTGGAGCTAAAGTGCTGAGCTACTGACAAGTGGTGGTTGTGAGGCTAAATTCTTCATAGTTCGAAAATTTTGAATCACTCAAAGTGAAATTTTTGATAATTTTCTGAAATTTAGTTTGCCGTTTTAAAGGGCGTAAGTCCAAAAAAATGCCAGTTTACTTTTTCTTCATTTTTCTGTTCTAAAACCCTAGGTGCATCGTTTGCAATTATTGAAAGGGTATGCGAATGAGGTCTCAGACAGAATAGACAGGCAGAATACAAGAAGTTTTTTGTGATTTCCCATAAGTTTGGTTGCAAGGACTTACGCCCTTTTAAAAAAACCGATTCATTTGTGACCTAATCGAATTAATTGGTACGTACTTCAGATTATCGAGGTTAGTCGGGACCAGCTTCAAAATTAATCGGTGCTTTTATTAGACCACATAAGAACTTGAATGAAATCTCTAGCTCATCGTACTTACCGTCCAAAGAATCAACATTTTCAACGTCCAAACATATTGTTGAGTAATGCATGCATTCCAGGGGCCGCCCCATTGGATGAGCATTAGATCAATTAATACCAGTTGGTAAGCGAAAAAACTTTTTCACTCTATGTAATTTATTAGGTATTTTAGGAACCACAACACCGCCCCCCTTCCCCTCACCATTATCCACCACAACATTTCTAACGGCATGAGAGCCTCAAATTTGAAGAGCATTTCGAAATCCGTGATCTACGACACCCAACATGCGAACTCGAGTTTCAAAGCTTGGGTATAGTAAGCTATAAAGGAACTGAAATATTGAAAAATCGGATATTTTCTCAATATTATCCCTCCACTCACCCCCTCCACATGCTAATTTTGATACTCTGGTGGAATAGTGTGCAATTTGGAAGATTTATGAGTCGAACAAACTGTTGTAAATATTTTTTAAGTGTTGAACTGTTTCTCTTCCACAGAGTCCTGATTATGCTAGTCACCACCTAGCAAAAGTGCTCTCGACTAAGAATAAAATTTTTTAAGGTTATTGCCGCAGTAAATCCTCCCTCAACCTACCAATTTCTAGTGGTATGCGAGCCTCGCGATTTCTGGTGCCCTGGAACCATGGTGGCACCGCTGATTTGGTCCACGGTGGTACAAACAATTCATGAAAATCTAGAGGTATATTGATAATGTTCCGTCAACTTCAAAGCTTGAAGTTCCATTAGCAAGCATTTTAATAGGAACCGAAATATTGAAAAATCGTATATTTTGTGAATATTATCTCCCCACCCGTTCCCTCTTCCGGGGGCGAATTTCGCTACTCTGGTAACGTAACGTGCAACTGGAAAGTTAGTTGAGTGGAACGAGAAAAAGAAACACGCAAATCGGTTGACAATTGAGGAGTAGTTATCGCGCTCAAAGTGCTGTCAGAATGAGCCTCATATTCACTTAATAACCCCCTTTAACCCAAATTGGACCATGGTGTCACTAGTGTCACCAAAACATTCCATACCTGTCCCAAAGTGTCTCCAGATTAACTGTTTTTAAATTGCAATTTGAAAATTAATGGACAATGCTGAATTTCTGAACCATTTTTGTAATTTATTATTAAGTCAAAAAATTACGTTATGACAAAAATTTTGACAATTTTTTTCATCGATTTCGTTGGAGATTTTTGACATACCTAACTCTTCTTCGAGACTCCCAAAAGCCCACAAAAAATTCTGCTGTCCAATAAATTTAAAATTTTAATTGAATTTTGGTTACACCGGTGACACCTTGGGACAGCTGTAGAGTTCCTTGGATCTTTTCGGTGACACTAGAGATACCATGGTCCAATTTGTGTTAAAGTCCAGTTTGGAAATGTTGGCGATATATTGCAAAACTAGATAGATTTCTGCATCGAACAAAAAAAGAACCACGAAAATCTGTGGGAAATTCAGGTCTGGGCAGAGTTCACAAGACTGTCACACACAGACATACCCCTGTGTTTTTCTTCTTCGTGGATTTGGATTCAGTATACTCTAAACAGGATTTGAAAGTGGCTATTTTGAGTCTTATTTTCCCTCACCTCAGAGTAATCGCATCAGGACGCCTAAGCCTTATTGTGGGACTTCCAAAAAGGTGCTTTCCTGATGATCAAACTACTGAACCCAAAGAAGTCTGTCAAACCAGAGATCCCATCATACCAAATGAAATTTCCAATAAATAGGATGTATAGAACTACCTGAAATGGAAGAGATTTTACGTCATGCTGAACACTCTCGCAAGGAAGCTGTTTTTCTTGACGATGATTATTTTGATAGACTGGACTTATCACGTGCTAAACCGCGAGACGTTTCCGCCTTGAAATCCGAGTACAAACCTCCAGCAATAAAAATCGAGAGTCCTAATCGAAGTCGAGGGGAGACGGTAAACGTTTTTTCCTTCGAAACCGCGATTCTTCGAATTACAACCGGTCGATCGAGGTCCAGCTTTAGGTGTTATGATCTCATGATCGTGAGTTCCTCAGAGGCGATCGTACCGGATTTACTGCGATCGTGATGTACCTCCTAGACAACCTGCTCATCCTCCACTCACGTTATAGAATCCTCACTGGGTATAGATCCATGGATCTGCAATTTTCGTTTACCTACCTATAATTGCTTCCGAGTCCACCAAGGTAATAGAAGATTTGTGTTCTATGGGAAAAGAAAAAAAATCCTCCAAAATCGGGTTTTCCATTTGCATTTAACGTAGGTATCTATATAAAACTTCCTTGCAGAGAAAAAAACCTCATCAAATTTCCTACATTGGTTTAATTTATGGGAATTGTGCGATTTCGGCTCTCTGTAGCCAATGAATGTCCTCGCTCTCGAATCCTATCTCCAAATTGCAAATCTTTCAAACACATTTTTCCCAATTTTGAAAAATACAGTTGAAATTGATGATTTCATGATCTCAACATTTCATCTAAAATTGCGACTACGCATGTGCACAAGTTGATAGGTAAAAAAGTTGGTAGGTAAAAAAAAATAGGTAATAAAACGTTGGTAGGTAAAAAAAACTCTGCAAATCATTGCCCAAAGGTTTATTATTTTCTGTGTAGATCACCCTTCTGTATAGATCCCTCCCTACCAACCGTAGGTACCTACTACCTACTAGAGCATTTTTGAAAATTTCAACCCTTCATTTCCATTTGGTTGGTGGTTGGTGTTGAAAAGGTACCTACGGTTGGTAGGGAGGATCTATACAGAAGGGTGATCTATACAGAAAATAATAAACCTTTAAGCAATGATTTGCAACGTTTTTACAAAGTAATTGCCTCGAAATTTCGACCTCGATGAAATATAAATTTTTCCAAATTTCCTGCTAATCGTAAGGTGATATAAAATTAGCATTTTGAGACCTAAGTTACCCACCGAACTCAAAATCGCACTAACAGACCTCTACAAATCAGTTTATCTTGAGAAACCCATTGTGAAATTCACTGGGAACTTCAAATCCTGCATGTCATGAAAATCTGTCCATGATTTCTCATTATAATTTAGTCTCTGAGCGATTTGGAACCCAAGTCGTACAAAATTGTTTGCTACAAATTCTAGGAAAACATTTTTAGAGAACCCAAATTATTTTAACCTTCTCCTTAAATATCGAGGTAAATTAGATTATTACATATTTGTAGTTTATACTAAGTCCTTTTTGTATTTCCGTCCTATGAATATCTCGAGGAAGTTTGTCAATTTTAAAGTGCAAGAATAATAATTATTCTTTAATAATTGCGCAATTATTGCGTTAGGAAAAGTCTTTGAGAAACTTCAGGGTGAGAAAAATTATTTGAGAAATTCTCACCGAAGAGAGATTGATAATTGTATAGGATAAAATATTGCTGTTTACTTAGCTTCTTTTCTCAAAAACCAGTCAAAATATAAATTAGTTAGGGATCAGAGATTTTCATGTTTCTTTCCTTAATGAGTAAATACCTACCTATAAGTACACCTTCAGAGTGAGAGAAATAATTTGAGAAATTCTCACCGAGGAGAGATCGATAATTGTATAGGATAAAATATTGCTGTTTACCAAGCTTCTTTTCTCAAAAACCAGTCAAAATCAGAGTTTCATGTTTCTTCCCTTAATGAGTAAATACCTACCTATAAGTACACCTACAAACTAGTTTCCACTATCAAATTAATATAAATTATGATAATTCGCTTTATTGGCGACTACACGATAATCCACGATACATACGTGGTTCTAAACCTCAATAACTATGTAGATCTTAAGAAGACCTTATCATTAAACACTTGAAAGAGGAGCTTTTAAGAACAAGTTTTTCGTCGAGCTCCGATCCATGAGCTGCATGAGACCAGGTTAGCTAACTGAGCGAGGCAGGGGTGTAATTATTTCCTTGGAAATAACTCCTGGAGGACCAGATAGGAGTTACCTGTTTCATTAGACGAGAATGCGTTGTGCAACGGTGCATAATCCTCACGCCTTACATGACAGACGCATCATCTCTTTAGGCCTAGTGAACAAACTTTCTATACACGGCCACTTAACAATGATTATTTTGCTTCTTTTATGATGTAATGGGTATCGGAGGTGATAAAGTACAGTAAACAACCATTTCAGGTTGAAGCTGTCTTCCAAAGGGAAGGCCAGAATTGCTTCTGATGATTTTGCTCTTGGCTAATTACTGCCTCATCCCTTAAGTTTAGAGGGGTTCACCTACGACCCAACTCATTCAATAATTAGAACATGTGATCCCCCCCCCCCTCCCGCGAGCAGTCACCAATCCAAATAATCTCCCGTGTCGACAGGCCCTAACTTCAGTGATCTCTCTGTATCTCTGTATCGGAGGTCATAATAAATAATTTATTGATTTTCACATAATGTTGGGTTGATCTTCACACAAGTTTATTGATACAAATTAGGAACATTTCCAACTGATTGAGTGTTGCAAGTTATAGGTTATTTGCAATGTGCATACTCCAAACATTACGCATACATTAATTGTTTAATACCTTGCTGAAGACAATATTAAATGAAATGATTTTTCAAGTTTTTTCTATCCAAACTCCAAACATTACGCATACATTAATTGTTTAATACCTTGCTGAAGACAATATTAAATGAAATGATTTTTCAAGTTTTTTTCTGTCCGAATTTTCTCGAAGCAATTTTAATGTTTCCACTTACAATGTCATCAACATGGCTTCCCTGGTTTCTTACGGATTGGGCACTCACCTGAAACAAGAGAAGAAAACCAATAATAACAAAGAGAAATCATTGAAAGACCTTAGGATTTGCAATCAATCAAACTTTATTGTAGTAGTAAATAGCTATTGTTAAGGGGAGTCAGCGCGAAAAACAGCGTTTTTTCCTATCACCTCTGTGTTGCTTAAATCTTAGTAGAAAATTGATAATGGTCAATAAGTCGACAGTTTAGATCTTGATGAACAAAATTATGTTTAAAAAAATTATATATGATCATTTAGGTACTTAGCTATAAGTACCTAAATTGGGCCCTTTCACCTGATTTCGTACACTTTTCTCGGTAGGTACTCGTCCGAATTCAATTTTTTTTTTGTTCATCTTACTAAGCCTATATCAACAGACGAGGGCTTTTTTTATTTCCAATAATTTCACCTTTTTTTTCTCGAAAAATAAAAAAACCGGGTTTTTGGTAAGTATCTTTTTTTAACCACAAACTCTCCAAATCAAAATTATCCAAAACCCCCTCGTCTATCGACGTATTAGCAACGTACGAACAACACTGAAAAACAGAATCAAAATTGGTTGAATGGGTACCGCAGAAAGTGCACGTAAGCATCAAAAAATGTTGTTTCGAGAAAAACGCGTTTTTCTGAGAAAAAAAAAACAATTTTCAAGCATGGTGGTTCACTACCCCCCCCCCCCCCCCCCGCGTTCTAACTTGGCTGTATAAGAACAAAGAGAAGAGGAATAAGGGAAGGGTTTTCCAGTTTTACCGTTTGTTTATTGCTGAGTTTTGACAGTTTCCAAGTTACCTACTAAAGTTTATAAGTTTTGGTACACTAACCAAGCAGGCGGAAGGCCCGGCCTCTCTTGTGTACAGCGGGAGCGCAGCCACGAGATGGCCAACTTTGACCTCAATTTTCTTAGGGTTCAGTATTTGGAACAATCAATTATAATATATCAAATTGCTCAAAACTGAACAGAGAATAATATAAAGATATTTTAAAAATTAAATTTTTTTTTTTGGGGCTGACTTCCCTTAAAAACTTCTAGTTTGACCTGCCACACATGATTAGTAGGTAATGTAAAGAACTAATAGATGGAAAACTAGCTCTCTAAGTAGCTACATACTATCGAATAGACGTTTCAACACACCAAGTACGATTGACTGACAATCCTCCCGGACCCATCAATAATGGAAAATACAATGTGTCTGCCTCGTTAGTTGGGTATAGAGATGGGCAAAACGGCTCACCAAGAAAAAAGGCTCTGAGCGCTTCGCTCATTCAAAACACCCGGCTCTTCTAAACGGACCAGTGGCTCTTTTGCGCTCGTATTTATTGTAGAGGTGAACAAGAGACGAAAAACGCTGCAAATTATTACACAACGGTTCATTTTAGTTCTGCCCGGAAATTTTCATTCGATTATTGGATTCTACATAACCTTAAATCGTAAACCATCAAATTTTGAGGGTGGGAGGGAATAATTCTTCTGTTGCTGGACTCCAATGGTTCTTGAAAATAATAACACAAAAAGCGCTGTTGTTCAATAGAGATGTTCAATAAATCCTTTAAAAAACCAAGAAAAAACAACATAATTATGAACACGATTAAAGCAATGAATGAGTAAGACATAAAAATACAGTTTTTTGGTTTAAAAAAATCAATTTTTTTTATGAAGTCTGTATTTTTTATGCCTCCAATTAAAATTTAAAAACAATTAATTAAATTTTGATATTTTTGATACAATTAATTTTTTACAATTAACGTTAATCTAATTACAATTGGTTTTTTAATACAATTAATTTTTTTTAAACAACAAAACTAATTTCTCAGTAGGTATAACATTTTCATAATATAACATTTGATGTTATAATTATGTTATTCAACAAACAAAATTAAGGTAACCAAGGTGAAAGATAATAAACGAACCAATATGTAAGGTTTAATATTAATAATAATGGTGAGATAACGATGTGCTTTTGCTTGCCTTTTGAACTTGTATCAGAAAGCTCATCATAAAAAATCATGATGTAAAAAACCAAACAGGGAGAAAAAACAGTGGAAATAATCGGAAAGTGGATCACAAAAAACACTGGAAAAATACGGTAAAGTTTACGACCAAAAATACAATAATGCATAAGTGGTGGTACGATAAAGTTCTGCAAAATTGTATTATTTGATAGACTTATATCGTATTTTCCCTCTGAATTATTGTACGGGTTGGCCACAGCAACCTGAAGAAAAGGAAGTTCAAATTTTCCCGAACACTACTGATCTCAAAAGAACCGAAGATCGAAGAGCCGCCGTTCATTTATTGTTACTCGATCTCCAAAGATCGAAGAACCGCGATTCATTGATCATTTTTACTGATCCGCAGTTCACTCGCTCTTTTGAAAAACCGATGTTCACCAAACACTAGCAGCTCTGAGCTCAAAAGATCCAAAGAGCCGCGGTTCATTTTCACTAAACCGTGGTTCACTTCTGAATGAGTAGGCTCAAAGAGCCGGTTCTTTATTGAGCGACCCATCTCTAGCTGGGCAGTGTAGCTATAATAGTTAACATTTTGATGCGTTATACTTTTTGATACATAGGATATTTTGATACGATGATTGATGATTTCGATATGTTGGACATTTTGATACGTTGGATATTAGATACGATGGAAATTGTTTTAAGGAGGACATTTCGTAAACGCATTTTGAACATTTCGAAGCGTTGGAAGAAATTTTGATACGTTTGACATTTCATCAGCCTTCAAAATTTTGAATTTTTCCGAGTTCCACTAAAAGCACTGATTAATTTGAGATGTTCCTATTCGAGAACGACTGGGTCAATTAAAGTGAAATGAAATGTGCTTAGAACCAATTACTTCTGAACAGGGACTGGAACACGACCATTCGGTCATCCTGGATCAGGAATCTTGCATAACCCGCACTGTTAGGTCGGTTCATAGCATCCTGTTCAGGTACAGGCCCTACCTGTGTATTAGGTGGGTGTGGCGCCCTCGTCAATTACACGAAACGGCTTTGAATACCGTTTCTAGAATGAAAGTATCTTCAACAACCAAACGAGACGTTTCCTCGTACGTTCGCTGTCTCAGTAGTCACTGCTACAACCGAAATAATTTCTAGGAGCCGACAGTAATTCGCAGGTGCGTGTGTCAAGATTGCCGGGTTATTGCTATTTCTCAACCTTTTTATGGCACTAGAACAACCAGGAACACCTACATTACGTGACTTACCAACAAATGCGCATGTAAGGACACACCTCAGTTATGCGCCCAGCTCATATTATATTTCCTTGATAATTTCATTTAATGATTTCCTGTAATAAAATCATAATTTTGTTAAATTATAATGGGTTGTCCTGAATTATTTATTTGAGAGATTCAACTTTCCTGCACTCTTGGAGGGATTGCAGTCTTCGAAGGCTTTCAGGTCCTGGGGCTGGGGAGTTGTAACTAAGGAATTTTAGGTAGCCTCACAGGAAGACAAACGGTTTATTATTTTTCTTTATAGATCACCCGTCCTCGAAGAACACAGATTTCCAACCAGCAAAACGTCGATATACCAAAGTTGTGGGTGCCTTCTATACAAAATTGATTCTTGTATGTTAGGAAAGCACAACTGGTTGACATGAAATTCTAGTTGAAGAAACGAGAAACGATTTCATTTAAGCAGCTGAAATTTTGCTAAATACAGTTTATGTGCGATTCAAACTCGTGTTTCTAACTCACCACGTACATCTCTCAGAGAATGGGGGTGGATTCACAGGGCCAACGTGTCCTGGTTTATTTCACCATAAACTCGAATTTAATCATTATTGTTTATCGCCTTGGAGATTTAATTTGTTTCTAAAATTGAACAATTCATTAGGGAATTAATTATCCTTATTAGCAATCGGTTGGTCCTACTGAGCTCTGGATAGTGTCAAAAAATTCTTTAAAATCGTCGCTATTTTAAATTACTAATGAAAAAACAATTGGTACCTGTACATCGGATTTTTTCAAGTTAGGGCGTTTTGAAAATGTTTAGACCCCTTAGAAGTTTCTGACAATAATCAAAAGCTTCCAGGCAGAACTTGACCCAAATGAAGCCGTTATACCAAATTTAATCAAAATCGGTTCACGGAAACTAAGCAAAAGCGTACGGCTTACGGCGAACGGACAGTTTTTTTAAAAGCATAATTCCTACAATTTCTACTCGAATTCGATGACATTTCCGGAGGTTCGCGGGTTTGTATGTAGATGATTCCTTATGAAGGTAGCGCAAGGCATATTTTGAGGTTAGGTACTACGCATCAGATACGAGGTTAGGTACTACGCATCGTACATACAGTTCGGTTATGGATACGAGGAAGCAATGTGCCGCAACCAATGGGCAGACTATTTATTCCTAGCTCGATTCCAAAGGTTCATTATTGAAAACAAAACGCTGCAAATTATTATAAAAAGGTTTATTATTTTTCTATATAGATCACTCGTCTGCAAAGAACGCGGCTTTGCCATTGTTACCACCAACCAACCTGAAGAAAAACACCGATCGTATTTCGATCAGCTAACATTTGAACGGGGATTAGGCCTCTTTTGCGATTCACACTCGTTCTTCCGATTTATCGAAACCAACCCTTAAATTCTCGTAGCGAGCGAACTGTTTGCCCTTCAGGGCTCCGCGTGGTCTCAAAAAATTCTATACTATCTTGAATTTCGAGAAAAAATTACCTATTCATACATACGAAATCTGAGTGATTTTCTTGACTGGACTCGATTGTTCAAAGTCAAAACCCCGGTTTTGGAAATTTGGTACCGTGAGGATTTTTGAGTTCCTCAGCCTTCGGCGCTGCTGATCGTCGAGTACCCACAGAAGTATTCAGCGACCCCTCTCGAAAGCTGGGAGGTGGGTGGATTTGCTGGGGCCTGCAGACGAGGGGTCGGTGGGGGCGGGGGTGTCCTGGAGGGGGCGGCAGGGTGATGCGCGGCGATGCTTGCGCAGTGAACCCCCCTTCACCACCGTCCCCGCGCGTTGTCTAGATTAGTGACGATTCGATACTTCCGATATTTTGTTTCGATATTTCCGATATTTGTATCGATATTTTTCTTGCGATATTATCGAATATCGAAAGGAAAATATTGATATCGAAAGAAAAAACGCTGCAAATCATTGCTCAAAGGTTTATTATTTTCTGTATAGATCATCCTTCTGTATAGATCACTGGTTCTCCATCAATAGCACCTACCACCATCTGTATTCTCCCTTGACCTTCCCTCTCAAATTTCAGCTCCTGCGTTCAATAGGATTGAAAATGGCTTCGGAGCTCACTCAGCTGATCAGTGATCAGAAGAGTGAAGAAGATCTCCTCGAATGCTGGAGACGCCTGGAAGAGCACTTCCATTCAATAGGATTGAAAATGGCTTTCGAGCTCACTCAGCTGATCAGTGATCTGAGGAGTGAAGAAGATCTCCTCGAATGCTGGAGACGCCTGGAAGAGCACCTCCATTCAATAGGATTGAAAATGGCTTTGGAGCTCACTCAGCTGATCAGTGATGTGAGGAGTGAAGAAGATATCCTCGAATGCTGGAGACGCCTGGAAGAGCACTTCCATTCAATAGCATTGAAAATGGCTTCGGAGCTCACTCAGCTGATCAGTGATCTGATCAGTGAGCAATGATTTGCAGCGTTTTTTACCTACAAACATTGTTTTACCTACCAATTTTTTTACCTACCACACCTACCTATTGGTAGGTACTACCTACCACACTATAATGGCTTCACACCTTCACAATCAAGTTTATTAGAAAGAACTAAACGCTTCACACTCGATTCGAAAAATAGAAAGCTTGATATGGAAATTTGATTACTGGTTACGCAGAAGGCAAAACTGTATACAAATCGAAGAAATGAACATCGATCGCATTTTAGTCAGATAAAATTTGAACGGCGATTAGACCTCTTTTGCGATTCACACTCATGATTCTGTTTTATCGAAGGAAAACCTTCAAATACTCGTAGGGACCGAACGGTTTGTCCTACAGAGCTCCGGGTGGTCTCAAAATTTTTTAAAAATTCTGTACTATTTAAAATTGGTGGAAAAACGATACCTTTATTTCGAGAGTTTTCGAGCTAGGGCACTCTTGAAAATTTCAACCCTTAATTTTCACCCCTTAGAAGTGACCTACATCAACCAAAAGCTTCGCGGCACAACTAGACCCCAAATGGAGCCCATATACCAAATTTGAACCAAATCGGTCCAGTGTTGCTAAGAAAAGTGCCGCGTACGGCGTACGGCGGACGGCGTACGGCGTACGGCGGACGGACGGAAATTTTTTTATTCGATTTTCGGATTCTACGTACCTTGAAACGTAAAACATCAAATTTTGAGGGGGGTTAAAATTTTTTTTTTCTTGCTCGATTCCAAAGGCTTATTATTGAAAATAATAAACCAAAATTATCAGTTGTGATGGTTATATTCCTTCTCACTGTAATATATCAATTTCTCCTAATCGATAAATTTACGCTAAAACATATTCGATATCAATGAAATCAGTATTTTTCTTTCGACATTCTATCAATATCACTGATATTGATTTTAAGAAATAATTATAAAAAATAAATATATAAATAAATTCAAAAAAGAAGATTTGATATTTGTGACAATGTCACATCGATATTTTCATAAAAAAAAGATGCAAAAACATACCTATTCGATATAGGTGAAATCATTATTTTTCTTTCGATATGCTATCGATATCACTGATATTGATGAAAAAAGAGATGCAAAAACATACCTATTCGATATAGGTGAAATCATTATTTTTCTTTCGATATTCTATCGATATCACTGATATTGATGAAAAAAAGATTCAAAAACAAAAAGAACAAAAAATTCAGTGACAATGTTACATCAATATTTTTGTTTCGATATTCTATCGATATTGTTGATATCGATAATTTTCTTCCGATATTTTATCGATATCGTTACTGCCTTCCGATATTATTTCGATGTTACATATCGCATCGAAAGTTACATCGAATCGTCACTAGTCTAGATTCTTTGTGCCATTCTTGGCATACCTCAACCAGACATCGCTCTCGTATTTACCACCCCCTCTCCCTCTTCAGGATTCGCCGACAAAATCCCCCTAACTCAAAAAATTTTGATATATATCAAAATTTTTTGAGTTAGGGCGTTTTCAAAATTTCAAACCTTATTTTTTAACCCTTAGAAGTAACCTATATCAACCAAAATCTTCGGGGGACAACTAGACCCCAAATGGAGCCTACATACCTACCAAATTTCATTAAAATCGGTCAATGCTTAGTGGGGAAAGTGCCGCGTACGGCGGACGGAGGGCCAAATGTTTATTCGATTTTTGGATTCTGCGTACCTTGAAACGTAAACCAACAAATTTTGAGGGGGTTAAACAATTTTTTTTCTTGGTCGATCCCAAAGGTTCATTATTGAAAATAATAAACCAAAAACCAAAATCGCAAGGGGCTAAAACATCAGAGTTTGTTCATGTCGTCTCAAAAGCCCTAGTTGAAATCAGACATCTTCTGTTCTAGTTCAGGCTTGAAAAAAATTCTGAATCATTGCCAACAATAACGTCGAGAACAAAAGTAACGGCTGATCCATCCCTGATACAGCAAACAATACGACAGTACCTTGTCGGAATACTGCAGACGCCTAGATAAATTTAATGCTGTAGGAGTTCCCAGTGGTTCGTATGATACATCACGCCATTTTTAAATAGGTATCGGTGAAATGTTTTCATTCACCTTACATTTTTCAATTCTACACATTTCGACATAGGTAGTTAGAATGTCGGCAGGTACACCTAGTCGAACGAAAACGAGTTAGTAAGAAAAGTGAAAACAATACAAAAATATTTTGGAGATGTTATCAGGGAACCAACGTGTATGAGTATATCGACGAGTATGAACGCATGTTCCTTTCGACAGTAAAATATTGCTGATATGGTCTATACGTCGCCTGCGGCCTAGTTACTTCAACCTTCGAGTTATCAGGAGAAGATCGCGTCAAGGGGAATTCTGGAGGTTGTTGGAGAGAAGTGAATATTTCTGCGTAGCCGTCGACACCTTTCGAGCTAATCTACTTAGAGCGCAACTGCACAGCCTCATTTTAGCTGTTCAGTGATTTGAGCAGTTTCTCTGATAGCTGAGCAATTTCGGGAGAATAGGATTTTACTCTCCGCTTTTGAAGCTACCTAGGAAGATGAAAAATTGAAAAAACGTTAACCAAGTTACTTGTTAGTTGGTACGGAGGGACCGTTTCCATGGTTTTGGGTGATGACACTAAGAGACGAAGAATTAAAGAAAACATTAAGATTGTAAATGCTGGGAACAGCTCTCTAAATATTAAGACTGATCTGTAAGCACTTAGTGAAACTATCCGCTATTCAGCAATAAAACCCACGTAACATAGTCAATAGAACATAGCTTGTGACCACTCATCACCCACCTGGACAATAATGAAATGATGTTAGAGACATCAGATTTGGTACTATAGTAAGTAACTTAGTTCATATTAATTAATGTAAAGAATAAAACATACTTGCTAGTACTAAATTTGAATAGGTTCTCTCTAAAATAATGCTAGTTTAGTGCCTGAGATAAGTGATGAAATGGACGTGAAGATACACTGAATTCGACCCCAGTAATTATTTTTTTAAAACCTACCTTCTCGAAATTGTTCAAATGACTCCATCGGCTTCATATGACGCGAATCATTTGTGACCTTCGGAGGCTCAATTTTCTTTTTCCTCTCGCGTGTCATCCTGGGCGCAAATCTCAGTCAGGTTCAAAAGACGTCCATTGTCCCAACCTGGAGCCCAGAGGAAGCAATTTTCCGCACAGGGTCCTCCACAGCCGATTTAATGAGCATATCCTACGTCTACGTCTCAACTCGGACAATGGGGAACCCTTGCGTAAGTCGTCTTCTTCAACGCCCGAAGCTCAGCCTTTTTATGATTCTTCAAGGAAAGAACGAAAAAAGTCTTTTGGTCGTTGTCAACCGTTTAAAAACGTCACTATGTTTCAAGAATAACAAACGTTCTGCCCACATCAGTTTGTTGCATTAGTTTCCCAAACTGTAGGTTCATTGTTCTCTTGGGACACGGTCCTTCTTTGAAAACTTTCGTTACTGGGCCTAAAGGTGGGTTCTAGCAACGCCGAGGTAGAACCGAGAGGCAGGTCAACGTTTCCAGACAGAAGCGCTTCTCAGTTATGAAGAAAGAAAGTTTACTTTAAGTTTAACCTTTTTGACTTTCATTTAAACCTTTTTGACTTTGAATTAAACTATTTCTGACTCAAAATACTGATTGAATCACATTGAGTGAAACAGTTTTGTGCAGTAGAAAGGTAACATAGAATTAAAATTTTATCATTTACTGGTTCAAATTGAACTAATCCTTATTCTGGAGCGCATGCATTACTAAAAACTAGATGTTTTATTTTGAATAAATTAAACCTTTTTTACTTTCATTTAAACATTTTTTGTTTTAAGTATTAAAATCTTTCATTCCAATATAGGATAGTAAATTTTAGAAGAAAATAAACATATAAAAACTTAATTTACATACATGAAATTCATAGGGAGTCATTCTCCAATTCAAAGGGGATCATCCTCCAATTCATGGGTGGCCATCCTCTAATTCACAGTTGGCATCATCCAATTCATAGTTAACCATCTCCCGATTCATAGGGGACCGTGGTTGGACTACGTGTCCAATCATAGGATGGTCCCCCATGAATTTCTTGTATATTAATGAAGTTTTCATTCGTTGATTTTCTTCAAAAATTGACTTTTTTGCTTTGGAATAAAAATATTTTAATTAAAAATTGTTTAAATGAAAGTAGAAAGGGTCTCAATTCAAAGTAAAAAAGATTTAATTCAAAGTCAAAAATGTAATTCAAACTGACAAAAGCTTAATTCAAAATCAAAATGGTTTGAATAAATGATAAAAATATTATATACCTGATATCGACGAATACCATCACCTTCAAATTGGTCCTGGAATTTCCAGCACAATACCGTCAGAGGATTAATAATACTAAGGTTGTGGACTCAAAAACCCCTCTAATTGCCATCGAAAGACCTACTTCCGAATTATATCCTTCCACTTTTGAACACCTCATGATTCGATTCATCAATTTTTCATAGCATCCAATTGGATCAATGGCATCTTATTTTGGGTTGTATGTAGGCTGGTCACAGACTTGAAGTCTCAAACAATTAACTGTCTTGGGTTCTACAATCATCTCAATACATGGGTTGGTTGCAACGTGCTCGTATAAAGCTGTATAATACTTATACGAATACCAGTGTGAAGCCATTCTGGTGGCTCAGGTCCCAAAATATTGATTGAACATGAAACCTCTTCTAACGGTGGGGCTTCCATCCAATGTCCAGTTGCTGGTACCTTTGCTAGTTTCATCACTGGAAGGATGTGCTCGGTGAATCTTCCTCTTTATATCATAAATCACATTATTCAACATTTCGCAGTTCAAAGAATCACTATTCATTTAAAATATATTTATTTCTTCCGGGATCAAGGTAAACTCCTATTCAATTAAATAGAATCACTAATTTCGTACTGAGGAAGCAAGGATGTAGCAGCTCCAAGCCCTCTAACGATGTATATGAAATTATCAACCTTCTGAGCGCCGTGTACGCCTTTTCTGGTCAAAAATCCTTGCAAGACCAGATGTTCGCTTCTAAAATAATTATTGTGAGAATTAGCAAAGTCATGTTTTCGTACCGAGTTATAATTTTCATGATGGAAGGTTAATCATTTGGCCTGTAGAGGTCATAACGCATCGTTATAAAAGGGAGAAACCCGAAATCAACGAAGGTGAGCCACTTCCGCGCGTCTAGA
This sequence comes from Apolygus lucorum, assembly GCA_009739505.2. Taxonomy (NCBI): domain Eukaryota; kingdom Metazoa; phylum Arthropoda; class Insecta; order Hemiptera; family Miridae; genus Apolygus; species Apolygus lucorum. The sequence goes on along the minus strand of CM019183.2, from coordinate 56,486,108 downwards.
TTCATCGAGAAAGAACTTCTCACGCTGTTGATAAAATATGATCCTCGGTTAGGCCTGAAACTAACGGCTCATACGAACCTTAACCCGGTGAACTTTTTTGGAGCCGTGTTAACCGGGATTAAGGTAAGTCACGCTTTGCCGTTGTTTCGGATCAACAACAGCATCATAGCTTCAAGAGTAATTAAATTCGCATTCTCACGATGAACCAAAGCGTACAGCAGGTCGCTGGGGTGACGCAAGACGCGCGTGGTGTACCCCGACATTATCCGTGACCGGGATTTCGTCAGTTCGAATATCAAATCAAGGTCAGAACGTTAGATCTGAGCATATTTTTTATCTTCATTGTTGAGACCTGGGTGCGCATGTCACGACACGTATACAATCATAATATGACAATCATGTTGGAATTATCCGGCATTGCGATTAGCTGATTATTCAGTTACGGTTTCTGCCACTTGGGATGCACCAATCCGCTAACAAGGAATGATTGGACCATTTACCGTCGCCTTAGATGTTCCAGTTGCATCCCTAATGACGAATTGCTCAGGATAATTTCACATACAATAGGGCGTTCGTGATTACTAACTCAAGTAGCACGTTGCTTATAATGTAAGACCAGTTCAATTGGGCGATAAATGTATGTACAATGTATATTTATGAACATTATATAGTTGATTCTCGGACATTGATTAAAAACTCGGTATTTTTTCAGAAATGTATCAAGCATGGAGTTCAGGTTTTGAGAAAATGTTGAGGAAATATTAAAATCAGCTGCTATCAGTTGATAAAAATACGCTGATAATGTACGTATCGGCATCCAACATTTTGTAACTGCTAAATTTGGGTAACATGTTAAGAAGATATTATTTACTTTTATGATGGCGGGTAGTAATCAGATTCAGATAGGATCCATTCAGTCTTCAATTGAATTAGGTAACCGGTGATGAGGAGCGAAAGGACTTCAAGGGAACGACCATTTTCAGCTGCAGCCAGATCTATGATCTAGACTCTGAGCCGAAGGAAGGGATTCTTCGATGTACTGAAAGACCAATACTGGAGGAACAAAGCTCTGATAGAAGAAGTTTGTTGATGAGAGCTGTAGTGCGACGGGATGAGAGTGGGAATGAAGTAGCTAAGAAAATTCAACTCAACATTTCATGCAGCTTAGAATTGACATGGGAATTCTATGATGACTCCTCAAAGATAAATACTCCTTGGCTCGATTGTCAACTAGAGAAATACTGGTCGATGGACCCGACACCTTTTACGCTGTTTGCCAATGACTAGGTATAAGGGTGAGTCCAATGAAGAGATGGTCGAAGATTAGAGTTGGCTGGAAATAGCGACTGAAGGAGAGTAACGAAAGTGCAGTTATCAGATTCTTATTTAAATTCTACGCAGAAAGTTGAGCAGATTCAATAATTTAGCTTGAATCCTGTCAAGAGATAAGGAAAAAAGACTTCCCCAAATCTCCAGTTTGAACAAGGATACGTCGCACTAGACGCATCGACAGTAAGGGAGATATGAGAACATAGAGAAGGCTGCTTATACTAGAACTACGCAAACTCGTCAACCCGAAGAAGATTGATTTGACAGAATCAAGGGAGATTCGTTTGAAGATTTGGGAACAATAAACATTAGATCCCACATAACTGAAAGAAAGGCGCCTGAAGGACGTCCATTGTCAGCTGGACATGATGTGCCGGTGTCTCAGAGACTGTCGGCCGTCGTATAGAAAGTTGGTTAAACAAGACGCCGTCACCGAACAAAGAAAGAGCGAAAAGTTCTGACCTTTTGACGGATCGAGGAAATGGCCAGTGACTTTCTAATCGCAGTAGGTGTCCTCCGTAAATAGCGAACAGCATCTTGTGTAGCTCTAACTTGAAGTCAAAACTGTCGACTTCTGGTTTGGCCAGCCATGGAAACCATACCTTTATATTTTCGAAGAATCAAAAGGGAAATTTTCCGATTTCAATGTTGAAAGTTTGATAAAAGTTATGATAAGAATATAACTCTTATTTATGCTGAATTATATTATTACCTATAAAGAATATTACGCTCTGTTACATGTCTGATATCCACAAAAGGCTCTCAATCAATTACATGGGATCTCTCAAAACATTCAAAATATTTTTGGAATAACATTGGAAATAAAATTATGGGATGGTTGCAAATTAGTGAGTGCCTACTTGAATTCAAAAACAAAACTACATCCCTGAATTACATAAAGCGTGGAAGTTCGACAATGTAGGGAAACCAAATACAAAACTGACACTCATTTTCTTTTGGAGTTGGATGAGTGGATTTAGAAGATTTGCTTTCGAGTCTAAGGTTGTGCAAGGAGAACATCATTTCCCACAAGAATTAAAATACCGATCCCATAACTCAACCCATTTGAATACATTTCCGATCAAATTATCCGGTTTGAGTTGTTTTGAATATTCATAAAACTTACTGAGAATTGGGAAACGTACATATTGGATTGGCTCAATTGTGTGATCAAGAATATTTTTACCAACTAATTTATACACAAAGCCTATTTGGAGTCTTGTTTTTGTAGTTTCTTTAATTTTGAAAACGGTGAAAGTCCAGTTCTGTGAGCTTTTGAAAGTTTAGTATAATGGGAAATATACAGGAAATTTCCCCTGTACCCTTCATTTTATCATTTTTCCCGTGATCAGCGTCTTTTTATTCAATTTTGAATAAAAAACCGACCAAAAAATAATTTTGTCCACCTAGATTGGTCATTTTGCCCACTGTGCGGCGTACGGACAGACAATTTTTTATTCGATTTTCGGATTCTACGTACCTTGAAACGTAAACCAACAAATTCGATTCCAAAGGTGTATTGTTAAAAATTATAAACCAAAAGAAAAATAATCTACATCGTCTGGTGAGGAATAGGTACCTAAGTCGTTTGGATTGCAGATTTATGGATTTTGAGAACCAGTGATGTCAAAGTTGTTTGATAGGAAGAGAGATAGTAAGGGAAGATAATATTTTAATATTGATGTTGATGGGACAAATAGTGAAGACGTAATAAGTAATTAAAAACGCTGCAAATCATTGCTCAAAGGTTTATTATTTTGTGTATAGATCATCCTTCTGTATAGATCACTGGTTCTCCATCAATAGCACCTACCACCATCTGTATTCTCCCTTGACCTTCCCTCTCAAATTTCAGCTCTTGCGTTCAATAGGATTGAAAATGGCTTCAGAGCTCACTCAGCTGATCAGTGATCTGAAGAGTGAAGAAGATCTCCTCGAATGCTGGAGACGCCTGGAAGAGCACTTCCATTCAATAGGATTGAAAATGGCTTTGGAGCTCACTCAGCTGATCAGTGATGTGAGGAGTGAAGAAGATCTCCTCGAATGCTGGAGACGCCTGGAAGAGCACTTCCATTCAATAGCATTGAAAATGGCTTCGGAGCTCACTAAGCTGATCAGTGAGCAATGATTTGCAGCGTTTTTTACCTACAAACATTGTTTTACCTACCAACTTTTTTTTACCTACCAACTATTGGTAGGTACTACCTACCACACTATAATGGCTTCACACCTTCACAATCAAGTTTATTAGAAAGAACTAAACGCTTCACACTCGATTCGAAAAATAGAAAGCTTGATATGGAAATTTGATTACTGGTTACGCAGAAGGCAAAACTGTATAAAAATCGAAGAAATGAACAGCGATCGCATTTTAGTCCGATAAAATTTGAATGGAGATTAGACCTCTTTTGCGATTCACACTCATGATTCTGTTTTATCGAAGGAAAACCTTCAAATACTCGTAGGGACCGAACGGTTTGTCCTACAGAGCTCCGGGTGGTCTCAAAAATTTTTAAAAATTCTGTACTATTTAAAATTGGTGAAAAAACGATACCTTTATTTCGAGAGTTTTCGAGCTAGGGCACTCTTGAAAATTTCAACCCTTAATTTTCACCCCTTAGAAGTGTCCTACATCAACCAAAAGCTTCGCGGCACAACTAGACCACAAATGGAGCCCATATACCAAATTTGAACCAAATCGGTCCAGTGTTGCTAAGAAAAGTGCCGCGTACGGCGTACGGCGGACGGACGGAAATTTTTTTATTCGATTTTCGTATTCTACGTACCTTGAAACGTAAAACATCAAATTTTGAGGGGGGGTTAAAAAATTTTTTTCTTGCTCGATTCCAAAGGCTTATTATTGAAAATAATAAACCAAAATGGTTAGTATTTCAATCGCAAACTCCCAAAACTTGAAAGTGTTGAGACACAGTGTTGTGTCCTCGAGGCATGCGATATGTTTATGTCACAGAGTACCGGAGACAAGTTAAGGTTTATGTACATTTCTCAGATAAGTAGAATTATCGGTATCACCTCAGAGGTGGAAGCCCCAAAAACCAATGATCGAATCTTCTGAGGCACAGTTTCAGATGCCACGGTGGGCCTTATTACCAGGCACTGTAGCCCAGGGCCCCAAGTATTGTCCCATATCTAGCCAATGATAGGTTGATATTCACCTACCTGAATAATCAAATGATTGAAATGATTCAGCCTTCAACTCACAATCGGAACAACAGCTAGACAAGGCTGAAAGGGAGTGGTATCTGAAGCTGACCCAAACCAAAACAAACAATATTCATGCGGAAGCTGAGGCAGCCGCCCACCAGATTTAGTTGCGCCTCGATGCGTGGGATGGCAGAGCGCGGGTGGCGGCCGACTGTACTAAATTATCACCCAGGGCAAACTTTCACTCGCCACTCAGAAAGCTGTCCATCCAGTTTCTTCTATGTTTAGGAAGGAGGCAGCTGCTCGGAGAACAAGTTCTCTTTCTTTCAAGTCAGGAAGTAAAGATGAACATCGAAGGGTTCATTTTTTCAGATTTGTTTGCTTTAGAGTAACAGACAGGAATATCTCGTTTGGTGTTGGGGTGGTCGAGGCTTTTTATCGAGGAAAAAGATGGCAAGGAAACGATGGGCACACCCTCCAAGATAGGATCGCGCTTTCGCTGGCCGCTTTGAATAATTAATCACCGGCGAGTTCAACACTGTTTCGTAAGACAGAGGAATTTTCGTCCAGGAGTCATTTCTAGATCACTCTGCATGGGGTTAATTATGGAATTAGCAATGCTCCGGTATCTAGATACATAAACTACGTAGATAACGAGGAAATCGCTCCTCTTGGACTCCCAGGTTATACCTATTGGATAGATGAGACTCTGGAGATTTGGCTGCTGACTCCAATATGGTTGCCTATGAATTTACTTGCGATTGGAACAGTAGACACATATGAATTGGACACATGATTGGAACATATGAAAATGAAAAAAATTGTCCAAGAGTGTGTGGCATATAGGATTAAGATTACATAAACATCCTTATTCGATCACAATAAAAATAATTTTTATTATAGTAATAATAGTAATTATTACTATTATCATTAATGTTGGGTTTGAGGGTGAGGAGTTGTAAGCCGATCCTCTTTTTCAGCTAGTCCGAGCGCTTTCGTTTAATAAACATCTTCAGGGTTATTTTAGAGATGTAGTTGTCATATTCGTTTTTTTTGTATATGCTGCATGTAGTCTGTCATTTCTATTGAATGCTTACTTCATCTTTTTGCACCCAATTCTTCTCATTTATGTTAGGTATTTATTTTTCAACCACGCTTGCACTTATACAAATAGTTTTAACTTATGAGTTAAATACTTTAACTTATAGTTAAATATACTTTTAACTATAAGTTAAAACTATTTGTATAAGTGCAAGAGTGGTTGAAAAAAAAATAACATAAATAGGAAGAATTGGGTGTGTAAAAGGTTAAGTAAGCATTCAATAATGATTGAGAGAGAAAGGGGGTGCGCCTTGATTTTTTTTTAGATTTTTAATCGAAAGTAGACTACATTCTGAGAATTTTGGCACCAATCGCGACCTTCTAGCGTGAGTAGATCAGTTTCTATGATTTTTCAAAGTTTCGACCGTTTATGACGTCACGCGCCCCTCTCGCCTGGGCGGGACCCCCCGGCCCACTGTGACGTCATAAACGGTCGAAACTTTAAAAATTCATAGATAAAGATTTACACACGCTAGAAGGTCGCGGTTGGTACCAAAATTCTCAGAATGAGGTCTACCTTAGATTAAAATAACAATAAACAGTTTTTCCTACCCAGGCGCACACCCTAATGACAGACTACATGCAGCATATACCAAAAAACGAATATTACAACCACATCACTAAAATAACCCTGAAGATGTTTATTAAACGAAAGCGCTCGGACTAGCTGAAAAAGAGGATCGGCTTACAACTCCTCACCCTCAAACCCAACATTAATGATCAACCAACGGCAATGAATTACTATTATGAAATTTATAAATCCAATCCAATCTGGCGCAACCTCCAGAAATGACATCGGAATCGGACAAAGGTTGTGAAAGTAACGTGCAGTAAAGACTTACATTTGCACTCACGTAGCGGCCACTGATTATCAAAACTTCAATTCTTGTCTACAATAATATAGTATATAGGTTCCTCCTGTAAGTTTCAGCGAAATTGGACAATTAGTATATTATAGTATATCGTCCCTATGCCTGGTAAACCATGTAAGTCGAGATTATCAAATTTTACAGGGGACACTAAAAACTGAATCATTAAGTTTTCATTCCACATGCAATCAGTTTTTTCGTTCCATTCGATAAAATTGGTGGAAACAGTAGTATTTCAAAGAGCTGAGACTAATTTCATCAAAATTTACTTCAGCGAAAGAAAAAATGGACTTACATGCTTTTACCCAGCTACGAATAAAATCACTCGCGATGAGATTGTGGAAAACCATTTTAATAAAAACGGAGTTGAGTAGAATGTTGTCTATTTCCACGAAAATAATGAGTTACAAGTTAAATCGATTTCGACGGTTAGGTCATCATCAGTAACAAACAATAACTAGTTATTATTGTAGTGTATACTAGTTATAATTAGTTATTGTTTGTTACTGATGATGACCTAACCGTCGAAATCGATTTAACTTGTAACTCATTATTTTCGTGGAAATAGACAACATTCTACTCAACTCCGTTTTTTTTTTTTACTTTTACCCAGCCTTTGACACCCGACTTACATGGTTTTCAATTTGATTTTTATGAAAATATACCCAGCTTGGGTTATTTAATTATTAGGAATATTACTCAATTTTTTCTCCAGGTTTCAAGGTTACACAAAATACCCAAATCGATGCAAAAGGAAAATATTTAAATGAAAATTCATAGGCTTTGACTAATACGCAGTCCAACTTTAAGGCTCCTAGAGTCAGAACGATAGTCTTCAGTTTAAGATATTACTAGAGTTGAGCAATAAATTATTCAATATACTACCAATTCCTCAATTACCATTTCTTAAATTACGACCATTACTTATAGGAACACATTAATACATTACAGTTTATAGGATCACAACCGTAACTAGGTAGGTGTGCATTTAATGTGAAGTGTTAGGCAACTAGGTACTTTTGTTTCATTAAAACAAGGGATGAGTTAGGTATGGGTTAGAGATGAACTGGTTGAAGATGGGTTAGGGATGGGATAGGGGTTAGGGATAGGTTGGAGATGAGCTAGGGACGGGTTAGGGGTGGGCTGGGTATAAGTTAGGGGTTGGGATAGGTCAGGGCTGGGTTGGGTTGGGTTAGAAATGGACTAGGGATGTGTTAGGAATAGGTTGGAGATGGACTAGGGATGGATTGAGGATGGGTTAGGGATTGGTCAGAGCTGGATTTCCATGGTTATCTCATTATTATCTCTTGTATCATTAATTTTACAGAGTTTCCTGTAAAACATAAGCAGACCAAAAGCACACTACTAATCTCTTGTTGTTATTTCTAACATCAGCATTACAGCTAGGTCAAACAGCCAACAAAATCAATCAATTCATCTAAAATATCCTCCTAAATAATGTAAAAATAATTTAGAAACAATGCGGAAAAACACGTGATCTTAGGTAGGTAAGTAAAAAAAAACACGTAGGTAGGTCGTGATCTTAAGGTTGGCCACAGTATGGAAAATCACGTGTCTGCAGAACACAAGGAGTGGAATTTATTGCTGAAATTGAGCCTTATAAAAAGGTTTCTATTTATGATCACTTTCTCCAAACTCCATTTATGAATTTTGTAAACTTTTACATGAAAAAAAAAGAAAAAAACTGACTATCTTTGATGGAAACTTGCCACCAGCGTGAGCTGCTCACTTTTATGAAGGCATACACAGGACTTACATGGTTTTCCGGCGAAAAAAGAGGTAACCGACTTACATGTTTTTTTAATGCTTTCTGGATAAAAAATTATTCTTCAGATTGGAAAACGGCTTCACTAAATGGATCAAGAGACCCTAATTTACCCGAAAAGCTCAAACCTTATTTTCGAAAAAATACCGACTTACATGGTTTACCAGGTATAGGGACGATATATTATCGTACAGCTGGGGAAGATTAAAGTTATTTAACATCTGCATAATCTCTTAAAAGTGCATCGGTAATGGATGAAATCTATATAATGGAACTTGTAATAATGATTTCACGATTGCGCATGCGCAGTGGCTACTGATGCGATCACACTGAAATACATGTTGGATATTGAAAGCGTCAGCCCCAAACAACCTTTCAAGTTCGAGAGGAATAGGACCATTGGATGAGGAGAAAGATACATCATATCGGCGGATTTTATGTTTTCTTATGCGATGAAAATATTTGAAAGGTCATCTAGGATCCCATCCACACAATCCTTGAAAATTAGAACAAATCCAACAGTAACTCAATACAGTTTTGCCGGTAGAAGAAGAATGTGTGAATAAACAACTGAAACTAAGCTGTTCAGAATGATCTGAAACTTGGAATCAGTAATTGTGAAGAACTTTTCTTTCACCTAATAAAAGTGAAAACTACTTTTATACTTCCGCTACTTTTGTTTGACTGGTAAGTATAAAGTCAATTAATTGAGTAAGTGAGTATGATGTAACTATCAACTCAATCGTGAGAATAATTATTAACACAATGAATAAAAAATAAAACTGTTAATTTATTACTAATATTTCCTTGTCCATTCATATCTATTAGATTCAGGGAACCAAAGCTACCCCCCCCCCCCCCCCACCATACAGTAGTTCTATGGCGCTGGGAAGGTTTTTTTTTTGTCATCATCCTGTGCTAAGAATGATCGGGATTTGACAAGAAATCTAATTCAACAAATGATCTCACATTTCATTGGTTGTGAGTTTGCTCATTCAACCTTCGTTTTCGACCAACCGTGACATTTCGAGTGAAATTTAGATAGGCACTTATTTATCTCAAAACTCACGCATTTCACCATTGCCGAACGAAAAAAAGCCCCGCTGGCATGTCAATCAAAACATTCCGAGTCAGGCGATTGCAGAGCTCAAGGGTTGGGCATCCGGGACTTCATGAAACCTGCACGGTAACATAATGATAGAAAAATATCCTTGCATCTCATAACCGTTTTGGTGGAGAAGGTGAAGAAACCGCTTGAACCTGTTTCAACGACGTCATTCGATCCTCGAGGCTTTTGGAGCCCCACATTCAGGAAATTGGCAGCAATAAAATCCGTATTTTTATAGTTATCGTACTTCTCCGAACTTACCCAAGCTCTTGCAGATTTCGCAATTTCACTCGATGTCAGTGTTACCTACCAAATAGAATAAAGGTAGAGAAGCATTAAGCAAAAACAACGGCAATAATTTACGGTAGGTAACAATCTTACTTTCTTGAATCAATCTGAATCATTGATTAGTTATAACGGTTTTTAGCAATGAAACGGTAAAAAGGTTAGGTTAGCAGGAACTTTCTTCATCATTTAAACTTACTAGGTAGACGTGGACTATACTGCATTCAGAAGGTTGTATTTTTCAAAAATTAAGAAATGGGTATCGATACCCGATATTTTAAAACATCAATACTTCTATACCAATACTCGATATTTTAGTACCGATACTGCACTATCTGATATTTTCGGATATCAATACTTTGGATCCGATATTTCTAAATATCGATACAGTTCTCACGGACAATTCAACATAATGGCTAAAAAATAAAAATATGAAGAAGGTAGGGAGGCTGTTGAGTCTTAACTTGGACAAAATTATATTATTATGGAGAAAATGTTCAATAAAATTTGCAGTGGGTATTTTCTCCAAATTTTCAAATGTTTTTACATCAAAAGATGCCTAATTCATTCTATGACATAGGTAAGCTCACTTGATGGCGAATTTTCAAGGAAAATGAAGCTATTGCAATTGCCACAAAATTTTTAGAATGGAGTTTTTGAGAAAAAAAGTAATTGAAATCCGTTTTGGAGCGATCTAATCTCCAGTGTTGACTGTGAAAAAACCATACTAGATTTCAATGAAAATTCGCTCATTATCTCATGCTGTATGAATGGACTTTTGTTTCTTATTCAGTCCAGAAAGCCGAGAGTATTCAAGTTCACACACAAGTGGTTGCTCCTCTAGGCGATTCTAGGAAAAGATAGGTTCTTGGTACCTGGAGCTTAAGACCTACACGTGCTGGTTCCTTGGAGTTCCTACCCAGAACCCCAGGGTTTCCACAACACTGCTTGTTGTACTTTGAGCATCTCAGACATTGACAGGGCTGTAAAATCACCAGTTATTTAGATTTTTCTAAGAATATTCGCTCATGCAGGTACCTACATGCTCTGAAGGTGGGGGTGGGGAGGAGGTCTTTCGCATTAAAAACTAGCCTGATATTAGGATTTCCAGGAAACGTCTTGAGACAATAACGAGACCAGGACTGGACTGTGACATCACATGGGTAGGTGGAACCCTTTTACTACTTGACCTTGAATCAACTAAGTATTGACTCTCATTTTGAGCCAAAATAATTTTATGAAAAACAAGGAATTCGCAGGTGAGTACGTACCTACTTCTAGATTTCCCAGTTATGACTTTCAAATTTGAATATTTCGGAATTTTCAACATTTGTCGCTCCAAAAAATTTTTTTTCACAATCAGAACTTTCTTGCTTTGTTTGCTAGACCGATGTTAGGCTTGAAATTTATATGTGTTCTACTCGTAGTTAAGCTAAGAAACAGTGGGTGATATAGAACCTATGAAGTGAAATCGCTTAAACCATAACTTCGAATTGTCTTGCTGTTTCGTTAATTGCTAAGAAAAAGTTACTTCCTCATTTTTTGGACTAGAGTAGCGTGATTAGTAACGTAATGAAATACCTACCTAGTTTACTCGTAAATACGAGTACTAAACTGTAAACAACTTAGTTACCTATTACATTTTTAACATTTTATGTCTTTACTATGGCACATAAATGAAAAATCGTCACGCGGGGAGCGTTATGAGGGGAGCGTTACGCGGAAATTTCTGATGATTTTCACGTACAACCAATCGTTCCTAGGGAAAACTAACTTCCTCATTTTCCACCCCACAAAAATCGTTCACCACTCATTGGAAAGCTCTCAATTTATTAAACATAAGACAAAATGTCTCTCGTGGTTGCGTACTTGTACGAAAGCTGTATCCACCGTTTGTGTTTTATTGATCACGACCCCCAGCTAAAAGACATATTTACAAATAAATGTAAATGTGTAAATAGGGCTTGAACTCTTGATAGTAAGAAATGAATAAATAGAGATAAAAAAATATTTTCTTTGAGAATAGATATTAGGTAATATTGACATTTTATAACCCCAAAGTATCGATACTCGATATTTTGAAATATCGATACTAATGCCAGACGATACATGGAGTATCGATTCTCAAATACGATACAGTATCGATACAAAATATCGATACTTTTGTAACGATACCCATCTCTATTTTAAATGCGAAAAGTGATTACGATTGATAACGCAGCTGTTTATGTGTTTATTATTACATATGGCGTACCATGTATCATTGTCTGTAATTTATGTAAGTATGTATTATGAATAGAAGAGCCAACCAAAGAGTCAATGGCTGGAATTCATAGCTGCGCTCTAGGAGGAATAAAGGGGAAGGTGTTGAAACTGACTAATTCTTTCCTCGTGGACCTTGTTGTCCTATCCAAATATCGTTGGTTTCTAATCTGACTTTTACAATAATTATATAAAGAAAAAATTCCGTTGAAGTTTACAGACACAATAATCTTTATTTTTCTGAACACGTGTACCTAATACGAGTATACCAAACATGTGAATGGACAGGGAAATACTGAAGTAGTCAAACAACAAATTTAGGAATAATTTTAAAACCATTCTCGCAGTTGCGACAGAAGGCCCTAACCACAATAGAAACTGGCCTCTGTAATGATGACAAATTATAGAGATAATAATACTGCCGTCCTTAGCAAGAAGGGCGCATCTCCGGAAATCAAGATTTTCAGTACAAGCACTTTTCGTTTTTTAAGTTTCGCGTCCAGTTAATTATACTTTTACCCCATTTTCGGGACATCATACGGTAGGTCCAATCATTCTCCAACTTACTACGGCCTTTTTTTCATGGGAATTCACGTCATAACCAATTTAGAGGAGATACGCCCTTTCCGCTTAGTAAATGAGAGTGATATTCGAGATATACGCCTTTCTTGTTAAGCATTCCAAGCACTTCAAGCGGTTTCCTAGCAGATTTTAGCCGGGGTTTTAACATGATTCGTAAGTTGTTTCTACATTACTTCTTTTTTTACGCAGATTATTAAATTTAATCATATGGAAAAGTTTGGTGACGAGCCTCCAGCCCAGTTTTTTTGGTGACTTATCATTAATAAACCACCGAGCATGACTTTTAACAGCAACCAAGCAAACTTAGACCAGAAATAACAAACACGAAACACATGAGTGAATGATGCTATTAAAAACTTTATTAACATTTTTAAGAAAACAAGTAAAAGAACTCTAAATTAGTGAAAGAACTCGAGAAGAACTCATCAAAGGAACTTTTTTGAAGGAACTGTTAATTAGAGGACCTGCAATCCGTACCAAAAGTTCATTTTCTCTCCAGGCATGATTTTCCCCAGGCACTTCACTATGTTTTCCTTCCGCGTGCTGTAAATCCCATTGGGCTGGAGTACGGGTGTCGGATTTGGAAGTTGACCAGATTTCGAATTTTCGCCAAGCGAAAAAGCCGTATCTCAGGAGATGCGGCTTTCTTGCTTAGTAGAGAAAGGTATTCGGCATGATATCCGCCTTTTAGGCTTAGGAAAAACGACATACGCCTAATCACCTGAGGATTTCAAGAAATTTCAGAGATACGCCCTTTTTCACTAGCGTTTTTGTGTACCTTTTCGTACCCATAGGTACATGAATGAGGTATCATAAGGTGCAGAAGACTCCAAAGATTCTAGATATGCAAAAACCTGAAAATCGCCAAAATCCGAGATACGCCCTTCTTGCTAAGGACGGCAGAATAGGACTCCGGTAGGTACGATTTCAGAACTCGAACTCAAATGAAATTATATCATAATATTATATTATACAAAAAAGTTATTTGGTTGGAAAATTTGACATGTGGTGCTTAACAATCAAAATGAAGTTGAACCAAAACAACAAAATTAAAATACTAAGCGCCTACACCTCCCTCACCTGGACCTAAATAAGAGTCCAAAAACTGGCCTCCATTCCGGATCTAGTTTACCGAACTCAAGAAGAACTATTTCTCTCCACTTTGTCTCCATGATTATATTCTCTAAATCACAAAACTTAGTTCTTTATACTTCTTTTAACAACTTTCCTTCGGGAAAATTTGAGATCAAATTTAAATTCGTATATTTCCAAGTTGTAAATAAGAAAGGAATACGCCAGTGTCTGTCTCCATCAAACTTAAAAATTGGGAAATCACTAAAACTGTCATAGGTTGACATGGGAGGCCATCAAGTGTCTGCTCCCTTCGGAGAGGAAACACCACGTGCCAGTGCCTACTACATTGAGGGGATAAATGACAATACCTCACAAATTCTTGAAGTCAGAACACTACACAAACTATTTGACCGCTCAACCTACTTTATGAGCACTAAAGGAACCAGAAGAAATTGAGTCTTGATCATCGTATTTTTTGTTGTTGTTATAGTTTTTAGGTAATTAAGTGTTGCCCAACGTACGATAACTCTCGAACACATAGGTATGTAACTTAAGCATTTCCTATGATGAAAACTTGGCTCCAATTTTGGATAACTTTACTTTAAAGAGTTCAATTTATAATTCAATTGAGGCAACGATGGTTCAAGTCATTTTATTGAAAATATTAGTAAAAAAGGTACTTAGCCAATGCTTCCTTACAAGAGCAAAAAGTTAGAGAAGAACTTACTAATAATTAGTGTAATAATTATTAATAATTATTAATCTTACTAATAATTATTAATAAAATGGAACATAATTATTATGTTCCATTTTGTAGGAAAAGCTACTGCTAAGCTAGGTGGGCAGTATAGTTTACTTGGATAGCATAACATGGGCGTATAGCTGGAAAATCACTCATACTGTGAAGAGTACACCGAGATGTTTCATAGCAGTTCATTGATTCTAACTCCGCCAATACACCTAATGCGTCAGACTATAATTTTTTTCGAAATCCGAGGAATGTAGGGCACTTCTTTATCAAGGAGGTAAAGTGACGCATGCTAACGTGGGGAGGGCCTGTCTTCACAATCGATTGGCTCACGGGTGACTACAAGTAGTGGCCTACTTGGCTAATGATGATTTTCGCTGAATCGACGATTAGAAGATAACTAGTTTCATTTTCATGATCCGGTTGCTGAAAATACACCTGGATAAACCGATCATGCCCTATATCCAGTGAAGAAGGTATCCCAAATATAGTTGTGTCACTCAAATATTGCGTAAAGATCGTAAAAACGAGATTATCCACGTTCAAGTCCTTAGCTGGGATCTCAGAACATGCAAGTAACTATTAGTAACAGATATTTTTGTTGATTGTAGAACATTTTCCATCTCAAAAACGGCGTTTATCATCGTTGATGATTTCTTATTGATAGTTTTGAGATCAGGCCAATAGATTGTGAGAAATAGGTTCCCGTTTGAACATCAACACAGCCTCAGAAATTCACCGAAAAAGGTTCCTAGCTTAGTATTTACAGTGTTATTTCCTCACTTCAAATTATTACTCAATGGTTCATTATTTTTTGAACAGATCGCGCGTCTGCGAAGAACACGACTTTTCCATTAATAACATAACTAACTAAGTACTTACTTACTTAAACAACTTACTTACTTAGTACTTACTTACTTGCAAACAATATCATCGAGCAAGGTCAACAATCGGTTTGACAAAAAGTAGTACCTACCACGAATAAAATCCTTATCGGGGAGTTGTGGGTCGGGATTTGTGGGTCGGGAAAACGCATGAAATCATTATGACTTTGATACAATTTACTGGGTTGATGCGGGCTAATTTCGAGACGGTCCCCTATGTTATCCCGTGTTTACATCGGACAACTCCATGTGACAACAATCGTGATTTTAGCTAAATTCAAGATGAACTTAGATGATAAATTATTGAGTATCGTATACAGGACTGAATATATAAAGAGTGCTAAATAGGAATGATATCACGGATCAAATATGGTCTAAGTGGCTAAAACCCTCGTCCTGGCTTAAAAACAAAAACAAAAAACAAGTGGGTGTGGCACATAGCTTCCTCGTACCCATAACCCGATTGTATAGATGATCCGATGCATAGTAGTTAATCTCAAAACACCAATCTCTAAGTACCTTTCACTACCCTCATAGGGGACCATCTACACGCTAATCTGGACAATCCTAGAAAATTTCATCAAATTCGGATGAAAAATTAAGTGAATAGATGTATGTGATTGGATCAAAAAAAAAACTTACCCGGCTGGGATTCGAACCCAGGACCCCTCTATGCCCTGGGTGGGACCCCGGGTCAGTTTTATGCGCTACCTCTGAGCTTTTAAGGCCTAGTAATGTAATGAATAGGATTTGAGATTCTCACAGGGGATCATCCCTCCATGAATGAATCCCTCTATGAAAAACCATTCTTTATAATTTTCATAGGGAACCATCTAAACACTACTCTGTAACATCCCTGCAAATTTCATCAAAATCGGATGGAAAGTGTAGAAATTATGGCCGTTACAAGGAAATTCGAATTTGCGCATGCGCAGTGGCTACTATCAGTCCGAAAGAGGTGATTTTCATAGGGGACCATCTAAATACTAATCTGTAACATCCCTTAAAATTTCATTGAAATCGGATGGAAAATGTAGAAGTTATGGCTGTTACAATGCATTCACGTTTGCGCATGCGCAGTCGCTTCTATCAGTTCGGGGATGATGATTTTCATAGGAGACCATCTAAATACTAATCTGTAACATCCCTGAAAATTTCATTGAAATCGGATGGAAAATGTAGAAGTTATGCCCGTTAAAAGGAATTCATGACAGACGGACTGACAGACAGACACGGAACCAAAATTGTTCAGAAAGGTCTAAAACGCAAAACGCGAGTGAAAGTTTTGATTTTGGAGAACTTTTTTTTTCATCCTTGAATAGTGAAAACAAAGATTCCGCTACCTTGGTAGACTCGGAAGCAACAAATAAATAACAACCTGCTTTCTAGGTTGTATTCAGTTTCCAATCGCTGATTGGACATTCCAACTTCAAGAACTACTCACTGTTCCTCGGTCCTTTCGTCGGTAGCTCTGAACCAGTAATCAACCACCCGTGTTTTACAGCTCATGATTAGGCATAAACTAGAGACTATCATCAGAGTCGCAACAGCAATCGTCGTCATCTACCAAGCCCTCGTCTTCACAAAAGGAGATTCCGACGCAACGCCAAACATCTGGCATCGGATGAGCAAAACTTCTTGTAGAGCGACATTGAGGCCATCGTGACTCATGTTGACAACCAAGTGATTTGTCGTGACGACATTTCACCATCGATCGTGTTGTTATAAGTTGATTCGTGACCGATGGCGGAAATAGGTACACTCCTTTACTGGATCAATAGTGACAAATCCAGAGTTTTGATGATAATCATAGAAACATTTAACCGTACCTTTCACTTGTAAAAAGTCTACAAATACCTAGGTTAGCTTTGGCCTTCGCGCGGCGTGACTTGAAAAACATCTGTACGCGTGCTGCAACTCAAGAATTAGTGTGAAGAATGTGAAGTGCAGTCAAAATATTGATACCTAACTCATGATATCACATCTACCAAGTGGGGAGGGGTGAGTAGCTTCTCGATTCATCATTTGGAAAGATAAGAGAAATTGATTACTGAAGCACTTCATTATCATAGTGATATTGTTAGACAATAGCGAGTGCCAAAAGTACCAACAACATTGAGAATTTATTCCCGATAATGATGATGTTTTGATTTTCTACTTCTACGGACCGCAACGTACAATAAACATAATTAAACTCTAATTTTCTTTAGAACCATGTACGCTTCTTCCATCTCTGGAATCGTCTACTCTCAATGGAACTGATGAAAAAAATTGACCACTGAACATTGGATGACAAACAAAATCGTAGCGAATTATTACAAAACGGTTTATTATTTTTCCTTGTAGATCGCCCGCCAGCAAAGAATATAACTTTCCATTATTAGTACCTATCAACCATCTTTTTTCAAGGTTCGCTATCAACTTTATATTAACAGAAACTGTCTACCGACAAAACATGTCCGATAGTTGTGGGTGCTCTCATATTCAACAAGAATAGCCCAGGCGAATTAGACCAAAAATGGGCAAATAGGAAAAATAATTCATAGTAAAGAAATTTCTTCACCAGCGTCTTCCTTTACACTTGGTTAATCATACCTCAAAAGTCCCCTATGGTGGGGGGTGAGCTCGAGGAGGGGGGGTAAATTTTCTCCTAGGTATTTTTTCGACTTTTTCGGTTTTTTGCCTATAACTCCAAAAGTAAGCGTTCTAGCGGATTTTTTACTATTACTAGAATTAAAGTACATGAAATTTCCTACAATTTGCTACTGAAAAAAAAAATACTTACAAGAAACCTTCTTAAGTCATTGTCCGAGCATTACTGATGTTCGGAAAACAAGTCATGTATAAGAAGATGTCATCAGGCTTAATAAGAATGATTCCTGAGTAAAAAGACCATCAAAAGATCGTTTTGCTGATTTTTTAAAATGACACCTACTTTTGAACGCGCTCTAGCAGTGTAACGCGTAATTGTAGAGAGTTAAGACAGTAAGTGTTTTCAATTAGGAGGCCATGATTTTCATAGGGGACCATCTCCGCCCCGAATTGCATAATTCCCGAAAATTTCATCGAAATCAGATGGGAAAATTTCCCATCACAGCCATAACTTCTACATTTAATGTAGAAGTTATGGCTGTGACAAGGAAATACAAGTTTGCGCATGCGCAGTGGCTACGATCGACTGGGGACAATGATTTTCATAGGGGACCATCTCCACCCCAACTAGCATAATTCCTGAAAATTTCATCGAAATCAGATGGGAAATGTACAAGTTATGGCAGTAACAAGGAAATACAAGTTTGCGCATGCGCAGTGGCTACGATCAGGCTGGGAGCAATGATTTTCATAGGGGACCATCCAAACGCCAACCCGCACAATTCCTGAAAATTTCCGAGTAAAAAGAGCATAACAAGACCTTTTTGCCGATTTTTTAAAATGATACCTACTTTTCAACGCGCTCTAGCGGCGGAAGGCGTAATCGTAGAGACTTAAATCAGAGGAGAAAATTGTAGGAAATTTTATGTACTTTAATTCTAGTAATAGTAAAAAATCCGCTAGAACGCTTACTTTTGGAGTTATAGGCAAAAAACCGAAAAAAAGTCGAAACAATAGGAGAAAATTTACCCCCCCCCCCTCCTCGAGCTCACCCCCCACCATAGGGGACTTTTGAGGTATGATTAACCAAGTGTAAAGGAAGTCGCTGGTGGCGAAATTTCTTTACTATGAATTATTTCTCCTATTTTCTCTAATTCGCCTGGGCTAGAAACTCTATTCGAAGAAACGAACAACGATCGCATTTAATCAGCTGACATTTGAACGGATATTAGGCCAATTTACGTTATTAATCATTATTTTGCGATTTACGCGCGTGTTTCTGATTTATTGTAAGTCCTAAGAAACACGCGCGTAAATCGCAAAATAATCATATTATGAATCATAATATGATTCTTAGGACTTAAATAAATCAGAAACACGCGTGTAAATCGCAAAATAAAGATTAGTTAGGAAAGCGTCTAGTTCTCGATTCATCATATTATGATGAAAACTTCCACCTACCTAAAGAATCGATCAATGGGTCCTCTTCTGTGAGATGATAGTCAGACAAAGCTGGGTAGATCACGATAGGAAGGTCCAAGCGCTGACCCGAGACGCTGACCCAATTTTCATCAAGATCCTCTGAATAGATGATGACGAGCTATTGCGGTCAAGAGAAATGCTAGTTTTATCCTCTATCGCTTCGGAAAATCGTGGAACCGCAGGAGTTCTTCCATTATTGTGGGATCGGTTGAGGTGTCGAAAGATTGGTTTTGAATAATCAACCATTCAGATCAGAAGTCGCTCAACAACTAGTTCACACTCGAACATCCCACGACACATCACACAACTAGGATACGTAAGGACCTACACGTAAGGGAAAACGGCAAATTTCTTGCTTTGCCCCTTTCAAACCATTTGTTCTTGGCCAAGGTAAAACTATACTCCTGCTCAAATTAGTGCACCACCATCTATTTCTTCTGAGTTTGTAAACTCAGAAAAAAATGTAACCAAAAAAATGCACAAATTCGAGAAAAAAATATGTTTGTAATGAATTATAGAAAAATGTACTTTTTGTGGTAAAATTATAATAATTGAAAAAAAGGTTTGAATTATGCCAGTTTAGCTTTTCAATACTTGGTATTACCTCCTCTGGCTAGGATGAGGGCTTGCAGCTATCGACCGATGCCTCTAGTCAAGTTTTGGATACCTTCCTGGGGATATTGTCCCAATCCTCTTTCGCTGCTGTTTCCAGCTGCTGAAGATTGTCTGATGGTGGATCTCTGGTTGGAATTCTTCTTTTCAGCATGTCCCAAACATGCTCTATCGGATTCATGTTTAGGCTTCTTGGTGGCCAGTCCAGGATACAAAATTTATAAGGGAAGAAGGAAAGAGATAAACGAAAACATATTGTTTAGTAATGCATGCATTCCAGGGGACGTCCCATTGGATAAGCATTAGATCAGTTAACCAGTTGGTAAGCGATAAAACTGTTTCACTGGATGTAATTTGGTTTATTAGTTTAGGCAAGAAATAGTGACCCCCCCTCACCATTATCTACCAAAACATTTCTAGCGGCATGGGAGCCTCGAATCTGAAGAGCATTTTAAAATCCATGATCTATGATACCCAATATGCTATTTCGAGTTCACCCCCCCCCCTTCCATCACCAATGATGCCAGTCTGGCACCAAAGCGGGAATACGTCGCAACATTGAACTTTCATCTATTAGTTTTAGTAGGCGGTCCGTCGAGGTTCACATCCGTATTCAAGGTGAAACACAAAAGAAAAAGAAAAAAAAAAACACGAAATATGCGGTTTATGGTGTCCTGGCACCACGGTGGCACCACTATTAGTTCCATGGTGGTACAGAGAATAATTAATGAAAATACGGAGGTATAATGAGAATTTTTCCTCAATTTCAAAGGTTGTGTACAATTAGTAAGCAGTAAAGGAACCGAAATATTGAAAAATCGGATATTTTATAAATATTATCCCCCACTTACCCCCTCCCATTGCGAATTTTGGTACTCAGGTGAAATTATGTACAACTCGGAAGTTATTTGAGTCAAACAAAAAAGAAACACACAAATCGGTTGGAAATTGAGGCCTGGGCAGAGTTTACAGGATTATGCCGGCAAACGCACGTTTTTTAAGCATTAACCCCCCCTTTCCCCCCTTTAAAAAGCAAAATTCAAAATTTCGGCGCCGTAGTGCACAACTAGATAGTTTTCCGCGTCGATGAAAAAAAGAACCACAAAAATCGGTTGAGAACTAAGCCCTGGGCAGACGACACAAGATTATGCCCAAAAACGCACGGTTTTTGAGCATCAACCCCCCTTAATAGGCAAAATTCGAAATTCCGGCGACGTAGTGCACAACTAGATAGTTTTCCGCGTCGAACAAAAAAAGAACCAGGAAAATCGGTTGAGTACTAAGGCCTGTGCAGACGACACAAGATTTTGTCACACACACACACATACACACACATACACACACACACACACAGACATACACCTATGGTTTTTTCGCGGATTTGGATTCAGAATGGTCTAAAACGGATTACTGTGTGGTTATTTTTTTTTTCTGTTGAGTGTTGTCCAACATCACCCCAGATCGATTGCATAAGGACGCCCAAGTCTTACTGTGGGACGTCCTAAAAATGGACGGTGGTGCGCTAATTTTGAGCAGGAGTGTATAATCTGTGTCCACGAATAATATTTGTAGCATTTTCATGAAATTTCAACCCCTGGTGTGAGGCTCTAACAACAAACGTGTACGTAATGCAATCATACACCAGCCTACGACGAGCTTGACGTGTCACCAAGAAGAGATTCACAGTGTTCTCCGATACGACGAACCACAGAGAAGAGAAGGCAGCTTCCATGAATGAAAGGTGTACGTAGGAAGAGGAAGGTATTAGGCCGGAAATTGCCCCTATTCCAATTTCAATGGAAAATCCTTGTCAAAATGTAATATTTTGAGAAATATTACATCATTCAATGCATGATCAAGGTATAGTTGCTAGTACGGTACAAGTACAAATTGTCGTGACCTGTGGGAGGTGATAGAACTAAAACCGTTGAAGATCATTTGAAAAATCATTATGCACGTGTATGTGAACGATGTATTGATACTTTGAAGTACCTAACCAAAATAGAGATTTTCAAGGGCTGAGAAACTGTGTCGCTTTCGAATAAGGCAGGTATGAGACTCGCTGGGAACCAACAAACGTGGTCGTACCGTGACCGTACCAACCGAGGACGAACTTGACGAGTCACCAAGAAGAGATTCACAGTCTTCTGTGATAAGATGAACCACAAAGAAGGGAAGGCAGCTCCCAAGTATAGAAGTCTTTACATTATTCATGTCGTCAAGATGTTCCCTCCTTGATAGCAGATTCATAACGTCGGATCTCCGACTAGCAGTGGCAGTATCGTAGTTTATAACACCTGAGAGTGTATCCCTTATCCGCCAGATGGAAGTGGTCAAGGTAGTCCGTTGCAGTCGTCCATAAGCTTTCAATGATAAGCTCACCAACCGTGTCTTCCCAGCCGTCTGATTGCGACATGTTGACGCTGATCACACGGTAACTCACAAGTTGATAAGGTTTGATTAATATTTAACACTTCAAGTTTTATAATTCATTGTTTTGGCTAAGTAATATGAATGGGATTTCAAGATGTGTTCCTGTCATCAGAAGGTCGCCTGCATAATTTATTTACGACGATGGGAATTAATAGTTCCTACAAATCAAAATTTATTCATTTATGGGTAAATACTTTCCATTAGGTACAAACTACCTACACTAGCATTTAATTTTTACCTTGCGATGCAGGTCTTGCAAGCTAAACAGATAGCAGTGCAGGTAAGGGAAACGTACGTAGACTAAGTAGGCTCCCAAAAAATCCAAACTCCCAAAAAATACCTAAATCTAAACGCAAAGAAATAGTATGAGAGTAGTTAGTATGTTTCGCAAAAATAATATACCGCTTTTGTACCCTTATAAAATGATTGTTCCTTCTCATACAGTGAGTACAATGTATTTTAGATAATTGAATGAGGAATTTCGCCATGTCGGAATTTCCTATTTTTGACCCCAAAATCGGATTCAGTTACTCGAAAAACCTCCTAAGGCAAACTTTCAGCCCGAACTTCCTAATTTACGAATAAACAAAACAGTGTAGAAAATACGAACGTTTAAAAAAAACGGGAAAATGACGTCATCCTGGAATAGTTCATTTATGGCCGCTTGAAGCGCGGAGATCGAGAAATCTATAGTCCCCAGATGCAAAATTTCACGAAACAGTAGAGTTCGAAATCGAAAAACTGAAGAAAAAATTAGAAAAAGCAAGATGGGGAAAATTAGGTTTCCCCTGTTTTCGTTTGATAACTTTTCTCTTAGAAAACACGATTTCGTCGTCCCAATGGGCAACACTGGGAGGAGACGGCGATCCAAACAGCCCAATCGGCGAGCGTTCCCGCTTCACGTCCGTTTTCCCGGTTAGTTTTGAAATAAAAAATTTTGATTGTCTCCTAAAAATAACAGGAGACTTATTTTCCGAAATCAGCCCGATTTTCATCTATCCCACACCATTAACTATTCAGGAAAAATGCAAACAGAATTCGGTGAAATTCCTCATCATGTATACCGACGATCAATGAATTAATCTTACGAGACAGATTGGGGTGAATAGTACCAGTCCCTATTTTAGTTCACTGAATGAGTACCTATTTAGAACACTGTCTCTTCGACTTGGCTTTATATCTGAATTTCCCTCGTAAACAAATTTTCCTATACTCCAACTTACATTAATGACATTAAAACCAAATAACTGGGGGGGGGGGTAATTGTTAATTGAATCATTGAATCTTTCATGCTGAATATGGATTTCTCTAAGGTGCTCTAAGGTGCAGTCTTCTTGAGAAAGACAATTTAATAATATGAGTCGTTCAGCAGTAGGCATGAAAATATCGCTCGTGAAATACAATAACATCTCAATTTTTGGCCATTTTGAGCTTGGAATTGGTTTGAAGCTCATCCCCCAAATAAAGTTTCATGACTAGATGGCTTTGTTCGCCGTCAGAGAGCGGATTAATCAGTAGTCTATTGAGGGGAAAATCAAGAACATCTCACATGGAATTTAAAAAAATCGGATTCTGTTGAATTTTGGATATTGAGAACCAGTAATAATAAATAATATAATATAAATAAAATCTTAGATTTCCGTATAAGAAAGTAGGAGAAGTCCCAAGAATTGCTTCGATAGTACAAATAGAGAAATAGAAAGTAATTTAAAACTGCCAACATTTCCGTCGTAATTTCCCGCAACTTGGGGTTTTTAGAGATGTTACAGTATTCTACGAGTCATTGCGCCCAAAAGGTGATAATTGAGTTTTCATTGAACCACAGGAATAAGCATTTGAAGATTTCCAACCGTGTTTCTGTTGTTATTAGAACACGGTCGTGAATTGTGGATGCATTTCAAAGCTTGGAGAAGATTTTTACTGTCCGAACTCTAATATACTGTTACACTGTTAGGGGTTTCTACACGTTCTAGATTTATCTCAAGAAAAATTACATTTCGACAGTAAAAGTGTATAAGTCCGAAAGTTGAAAACTCAAAGTTAATTATTAATTTTGATTTATATACTTATGGAATTTCACACTTTTACTATTGATTCACAGATGTCTTGACTTGTTCAGAAATCGTTATGAAAGCTATTATCATCTCACCTACAACACTGTCCAAGAAGCGGTACATGGTGGAGTTTCCACAAAACCTTCAGGATGAGGTAACTTTATCAATTTCATTTACTGATATCCGGATCGGCGGGGGTGATCTTGAAACGTTCTTTTTTCTTCAGACGCCTCTAGGAAAAATTGAAAAACGACACGCCGCGACCGACACGGTTGACAATATTTTCTAAACCCGTTGCCAGGCCATTGAACAAGCGATGGAATTCTTTGCCTATTATATATCCTATCGAATGCCGAGCAATGACAGCTAATTCCACCATATTTCACAGAGCTGGCAGAAGAAGGAAAAATAGTGGCAAGGAACGGTGAGGAAATGGCTTTCAGAGATGGTGTTATAAACTCACTCGTGACTGCAGCAAAATGACCCACACTGGCCGGATAAGCCTCCAAATAAGTCACATTCACGGTATATCTATTGGAATGTAAGAGACGTTATTTATTTTTTTCAATAAATATACAACGGTTTATTCAGAGTAAAGGCACAGAGAAAGATTGGGTTTTCCTTGAACCCCAATTCTTACTTGTTTTATGAATATCTTTTATATATATATTAACTCTATTTAAAAGAAGACTTCTGCTGCCACCCCAGTGATCTGGGGAAAATCCAAACTAAAACAAGTGGGTGTGGCACATAGCTTCCTCGTATCCATAACCCGATTGTATAGATGATTGTTCGTTAATCTCAAAACACCAATCTCTAAGTACCTTTCACTACCCTCATAGGGGACCATTTACACGCTAATCTGGAC
Organism: Apolygus lucorum; assembly: GCA_009739505.2. Classification (NCBI taxonomy): domain Eukaryota; kingdom Metazoa; phylum Arthropoda; class Insecta; order Hemiptera; family Miridae; genus Apolygus; species Apolygus lucorum. Next base: position 56,460,874 of record CM019183.2, on the reverse strand, counting down.
AATTCTGGGAAATTTCATCAAATTCGGATGAAAAATTAAGTGAGTATATGTATGTGATTGGATCAAAAAAATTCTTAGCCTCGGCTGAGATTCGAACCCGCGATCCCAGGAGCACAAATTAAGACTCTGTCCTCTGAGCTATTGAAGCCTTGTCATGTATAAGATTTGAGATTCTCACAGGAGACCATCCCTCTATGAATGAATCCCTCTATGAAAAACAATTCTCTATGATTTTCATAGGGGACCATCTAAACACTACTCTGTAACATCCCTGAAAATTTCATTGAAATCGGATGGAAAATGTAGAAGTTATGGACGTTACAAGGAAATTCACGTTTGCGCATGCGCAGCGGCTACTATCAGTCCGAAGGTGGTGATTTTCATAGGGGACCATCAAAATACTAATCTGTAACATCCCTGAAAATTTTATTGAAATCGGATTGAAAATGTAGAAGTTATGGCCGTTACAAGGAATTCACGTTTGCGCATGCGCAGTCGCTTCTATCAGTCCGGGGACGATGATTTTTATAGGGGACCATCTACAACCTAATCCACATAATCCCTGAAAGTTTCATCGAAATCGGACAATAACTTCGTATAGTTATGCGCGTTACAAGGAATTCATGACAGACACACAGACACACAGACAGACAGACTCACAGACAGACAGACACACAGACAGACAGACACACAGACAGACAGACACGGAACCAAAATTGTTCAGGAAGGTCTAAAACGCAAAACGCGAGTGAAAATTTTGATTTTGGAGAACTTTTTTTTCGTCCTTGAAAAGTGAAAACTAAGCTTCCGCTACCTTGGTAGACTCGGAAGCAATTGCCCTCAAAGATAAAAAGAATGGAGATAAATCAAAATAAACACAAATGAGGAAAAATGAAGAAGGAAAATTAATACTCCTGCTTGGGATAAGAACAGCAAATGAAAAGAAATCGAAGATCCTTTGGAAAATATAAAAGCTGAAAAGATCAAAAGAAAAATCATACTGGATTGAAAATGGATGATCTATTGAAATGAGAAATAAAAAATGAAACTCATACCTAATTCACCGATTCTAAAGAGAAATGAACTAACTGAACTGATTTGAAAAACTGAAAAAACTTAAACAAAATGAGAAAGAAAGTAAACTACCTCGAGGGGCTAAATAGCTAGAGAAAAAGAGAGAGAGAGTAGTAAACCAAGGGAAAGCTGGTGAAGAAGTGGGTTTGAGAAAACGTTGTATGAATTTATCAGTGGAGCATGGAAGAAGAATGGAGGTTGATAGTTCGATTAGAACTTAAAAGAGTGCGGTGATAATTAATAATAAATGAATGATTAGTTTGATTGGGTCTCGAGATAGAGCGGTAGTTGTCATACGACATTTTCTTTTAAGGCTAAAGGGGACAGCCCTCTAGTTTGATTCTCTTTTAGGAGATGGCGCTAGCGTCGCACTCAAAAGTTTTCCCAAAGTTTTTCATCCTCCACGAAAGATTTTTTCCAATTATAATACGGGAATGTGTCCAGAATAAGTAGATCTCTCTTTCCACCATTGAGTTTTTACCATACTATTATTATTTAAATCATGAAATCGCAGAATTCGGGCTATTAAAGGTGTTGAGTAAAAAATGAGATAGCTTGCATATTCATTGTCATTAATAATTGATGAATGATTGGTTAGAAATCCGATTCTTGGACAATTGGAGACGGAAAGGGTAAATGAAAAATAACGCACGCTCATTGGTTGCTAGCAAATGGAGTATGAGGTTGGTTGCCTAGCGACCCTTGTTACCCTCCCCTTCAATCCGACCCTCCTTGACCCCCACGGAATAGGTCAGTAACATTGCTTGCGATTTCACTTCCACATCTACCTACCAAGTTATACTGAATAAGCAATTTTATTGAGTGATATTCATCATATACTATGAAAATGAATTGATTGATAAATGAATTTTCATTACATAGTTACTCAAGTGGGATATTTATGTTATTCAATCATAATTAAAAAACCTTTTTTTAATAATAATATTGAATAAAAAGACTATAAATAATCAACGTTTCTTTTTTTAATATGTTCATACTTGATATTTTTTAATACCTTTGTATATATCTATTCATTTTTCTAACGTTGCACAGAAGAATGAATGGTATCATGAAATATCAATGATGGTATCAACAAATTCTAAAAATTCTATAGAATCTTAAATTGAAGGAAAAACAATACCTTTATAACAAAATTTTTTGAGTTAGGGCGTTTTCAAAATTTCAAAATTGATTTTGGAACCCTTACAAGTGACCTACATCAACCAAAATCTTCGGGGCACAACTAGACCCCAAATGGAGCCTACATACCAAATTTCATCAAAATCGGTCAATGCTAAGTTGCAAAAGTGCCGCGTACGGCGGACGGACGGCCAAATGTTTATTCGATTCTACGTACCTTGAAACGTAAACCATCAAATTTTGAGGGGGTGTTAAAATTTTTTTTTCTTGGTCGATTCCAAAGGTTCATTATTGAAAATAATAAACCAAAAGGGGGGTTTCGTTTTAAAAAAATGAAGTTAGTGTCAATTACGCGCAAATATTATGCGCGAAAGTACTTTTTTCTGAGTTGTGTGTGGTTGGGACTTAGGATGGTTCCCTATGAATGTCATCATCGTCTGACCTCAAATTTGGAGGGTTGTGACAGATAGTTGGAAATTGAAGTTTCTATTACCTACTGAGCATATAGGATTATCTCTATGCTGTCGTGTTTTAGGTACGAAGATGGTATGTGGCACAACCTCATGCAAACATTTTGCTTCCGAGTCTGCCAAGGTAGCGGAAGCATTACTTTTACTTTTCAAGATTGAACAAAAAAAGTTCTACAAAATCAAAATTTCCACTCGCGTCCACGTTTTAGATACGACCTTCCTGAACAATTTTGGTTACGTGTCTGTCTAACATGAAATCCTTGCCAAAGCCGTAACTTCTACATTTCTCATCCGATTTTGATGAAATTTTCAGGGATTATGGGGATTGGCGAGTAGATGGTCCCCTATGAGGGTAGTGGAAGGTACTAAGAGATTGATTTTTTGAGATCAACAACTATGCATCGGATCATCTATACAATTGGGTTATGGGTATTAGGAAGCTATGTGCCACACCTACTTGGCGGACGTTTTTATTATTAATTAGTGAATAATAGGGGTGATATTCTCAAAATCGGGTTTTTGATGATTTCTCAATTATAAGAGTATCAATACTTTCGAAATATGGATACGAGGAAGCTATGTGCCACACCCACCTGGCAAGCGTTTTATAAAACTTCTGAGTACGGGAACTGTGTTGGGCGGGTGGCGGATGAGCTGAAGGGCGGGTTTGTTGTCTTCTGAATGGCGAGGGGGGTTGCCTCACTGAAGTTCACCCCTTTTGATTTTCGTTTTCTCTTTCGGTCGCTAATTCTCAATATTTTTGATTTCTGATGGATTCCATATGTTGGGGACATCTGCTAGAATATGCCTGGTATCTCGGTTTTGGGAAAATTTATTCTAGTGCCCGCATATTTGGTCAATGAGTGAATCACCAAAAGATTAATTATGGTGTTTCGTCAAAAGATATAGATTTTATGAGAAATTTGACATGGCACAAAGATGGAATACGAAGAAAGGAAACCAAATAATTTTACAGAATGAAAATCGGTCCACTGATAGCTGAGAACTTTTGGGAAAATGATTGAGCTCCTGACTCTCTCTTTTCCCGATATAGCTGTCTCTCTCGCACACTTGTCATCCCCTTTAGCCTTAAGCTCCGTCTGCATCCACTTGTAGGGATGGCATATCGAATGAAATATATCGATATACTGATCAAATGATATATCGTCAATGAGATATCGATACCATCCATATATCGGAGAAAATGTATCGATATTTCGATATATCGGAAGATCTACTAGGAAAAACGTGTTGAAGTAGGTAGGTGAATTGAATCGTTTTTAAAAATTACAAATATCATTTAGGAAGACATTTATCGACATATCGGAAGATGTACTTGGAAAAACTTGTCAAAGTAAGTAGGTACTTAGATGAATTGAAACATTACTAACATCTCTTTGGAAGAAATATATCGATATACTCGACATATAATTGAATTTTAGAACAATGATTGAACTTGTAAGCAATGCACTTGAGTTATGACGGATAAAGGTTGTAAAAAGAATTTATTAAAATAATAACATTGATAATTTATATACATAATTTTGGTTTTCTTTGCTTTAATGACTAATCTGTTCTCATTTATGTCTCGAGGCCATCTCCTGCCTAACGGGTTTTTTCCAAGGCGTAATGTGTACCTGTTATACCTTTTCTGTTTGTTGTTTCTGAAGCTCAAATATACACTTTATCTATCTATCTATCTATCTCGACATATCGGAAGATCTACTTGGAAAATCCGGTTGAAGTTAGTATTTACCCTACCTACTTAAAAAGTTACACTTATCGAAATTCAAAGTTTGAAACCAGAAAAAAGTGCGAAATTGTCATGGTTTCAGAGCACTATAGCACAGGGTTTTTTGGGGTTAACAATTTGGGGATTAAACTATCCTCAGGGGTTCTAACAATATACATATAACAACTCTCTAACAACATAATTTATAAATTGATAGGGTCCTTCAAAATTTAAAATAATCTTTTGTTGAGAAAACCTTCTTCACTTCGTATACCTAGTAGGTAGTTTTAATCTAGACGGGCCTCCATTATGCTTCTTGAGCGCTACTGTAGGAGTAAACCATTCATGTACACATGTTTGAGCTGAAGTCAACTCAACACTCTCAAATCAAGCCATCAGTACAAAATTTGGAATAAAATTACTTGATGTAAGGTAAAGGCATCCCTTCTCATCCATTCATTTTAATATTAATTTTTACTTGTTGAAAACAAATCGCGATATTATCGGTAAATATATCGATATTGACCGATAATATCGGTTCTCTATATCGATATAAATATATCGACATATCAACCGTAATCTATCGATGTATTTCATATATCGATATATCGTTGCCATCCCTATCTGCATCCACTTGGTAGTTGTGTTTCGCTATGAATAATATTATTTTCAGCATTCATGTACGAGTACGAGGGCGTGGGTGGACATCATTTAATCATCCGGCGAGGTACTACGTAAATCAGCACCTCTACCTCCCACTTACACGTAGGCTGGTGGTACCTAATAATGCAAGTTCCATTTTCTTATCGATACTCGTCGTTCTTCCGATTCCATCAATCTCAGTCCGGTTTCCCCATTCTCACCGAAGACCTCTTATCTTTTCCCAGCGTCTCTTAGAATAAATAATTAAATGCCAGAGTTCACTCCATACCACGCAGCGAAGCCATTGAGTAAGGTCGCGGACTCACTAGCGAAAGGTGCTACGGCTTTTTAAAACTGGATAACCGTTTTTTTCCTTCTCAAAGCTCCCTTGAATGGAGCAGGAAGCAAAAAACACTTGGGTCCGCTCCATCTCCACTAGGATCTGTCGGAGATCACGAAGCCTCTATATTTATGTGTACCACTTGCGGTCTATTCGCCAAGTCCGGCAAGACCCCGAGGCGATTCTTACGTAAAAATCTTAAGTAAGTCTCGTCTCTTGAACATCTTCTTTCTGAACTCTCCAAGTGAACCTAATGGTTTTTTGGCCTTTACGTAACAGTAGAGAAGTTAGCGACGCGTCGGGGGACTAATGGATTTTTTTCTGACGAGGAATTGCAGACTCAGGTCTTTTTCATTCCGAAATATGCTTCAACTATTAAGTTCGATGGATCACGATTTAGAAAACGTTTACCTGAGGGTTTCCGTCATTTTCTAAGCCCGGAGGCATGACTTGATAAAAGCGACGTAAAAGTCACCCCGTCAAAATTGCTTCAACTGTGCTCCGGGTCGTCTCGTGAAAGGTTTGATATAATTCTTTGGTCAACCACTCTTACATTAAGCTCATCAATTTTCGTGTCCGTTGTGTTCTGGAACATGAAAGGAAGATTAGACAACTTCGAGAAGTGTTGAAAACGTAACTCAACAATGATGAATCCTCTCTCCTTTAAAATAAAACAGTTCTGGGGTCCACTTTTGATACAATTTGCAAATTGATTTGGGAAAATTTATTATTAAATTGTGATCATTCAATCAGTACACTTTGATATGGGTTTATTGGGAAGGTGGGAAGGTGGGTTCATGATTATGATTTCTTAGACAATTTTGCTAAAAGTCATGCTGATAATTAGGCGTATCGCTAACAGTGCTTTGATACTTTTTAAATTTCAGCAGAATTGAATTGCAGGCTCCTTCATTTTTTGAAAAAGCATTGTTGTCTTCAAGTATGTATGAAACCACGATTTCGAGGTTCCAAAGCACAAGTTGAAAGAATCTCGATTCGTTTCAAGGCTTCGTTTCAATACATACCAATAATTTTAGAATGAATCCTCGAGACAATATTTGTGAAAAAATACGTGGAAAATTATTTTTGAAAAAACGAAAGTTTTGATGAAATTTGATAGATTTATACATTCTGTAGGCGTAAAAAAGTCAATTAAATTCACATGTCAAATTTCTTATAACTAGACAGTCCAGCAAGTCTAAAAACATTGGGTCCTCCAAAATCAAAATATTCACTCGGATATTGCGATTCAGAGCCTCCTGAACAATGTTGGTTCCATGTCAATCAGTTGAAAACCTCAGTTTACCAGAGAGAACTTTTCCAAAAATATTATGCAAGTAAATAAAAATTAATACAAGTTTTAGGGTCCAGGCGTTTCTTTGCTGACAATAATAACTGCAAACGTTAATGACAGTGTAAACACGGATTTATTCGAACTACAATTTTTCTGATCTTAATAATCAAAAATCAATGGAGTTTGGATGGTTTCTTTGCGTACATTTGCCTATAAATGTCACTGTATTTACGACACGCTGTGGTAGAGGCCACAGTGTTTGGTGAAAAAACAAGAAATCCCATTCGTGCAGCATGTGTACATGATCAAATTTGTTAAGTTTTCGTTTTTACTTTAAAAACCTTACAAAACACACTTCTCGACACCCCGAACTCTTAGAGTAGTATATTTTGGAAATTTTAGTGGTCCACATTCATGAACGTGGAACACGAACGTATGAGTACCCACTTCAATGTTCCAATGTTGTCATGTTCAAAAACGGATATCAAAGAAAAAAAAATTCAACATTTTCGTTGGTTCCCCAATGATAATTTTTTTCGAAAATTATTTATGTTTTTTTTAGGTATTGCATTGAATTGGGGGTACTACCTCAATATTCGTCACTGCGCAGAGCAGATTATCGTACCAACAGTTTTAGAGTGTGGAAGACTTGCTGTCCCACCAACTTGGCAGAGAATTTGTTGCTACATAATATTGAACAAGTAATAATGAAAAACCTCAAATAAGCAGATTTCACCAAAAAGTTGATAATTTCATTGTATTTTTGTACTGCCAACTGATTTTCCGTGTAGGTATAATAGAGCAGATGAACATAGGGATTTTAGTTTTGCTCGACTTGGAACAACTCTTTTTTTAGGTTAATGTCTTAGTTTAGGTCGAAATGTGTCCCTCTGTGTGGCAGTAGTATCCACCCATGTGCAACAGAACAATCCATTCAACTCGGTGTTTCATCCAAAGCTATCATGGAGTAAACGATCAATTGTTCCGAACTCATCTCCATGTACATGTAAAAGGAATTTCGAAATTCAGGTCAAGATTCGGAGCCTTGGTAATAGGTAGGCACTGATAGATTGTTTCATTTCGAAACGCGGTACGGTTTGTACCTTCTCCCCTATAATGATGCATTTACTCGTACCATGTGTGTCATGAGGGAATGAAGACGATTCTCGGACTCCTCTTCTTTTGAAGGGTCTACTCACGTAAGTAACACAGTTACGAAATTTCCATAGTTTGGAGATAACGAGCTCTTCGATTGGGTAGCGTGTCACAATCTCAGTAGGCAATAGTAGATTCCAGCCTGAGGACACCATCTTTTGAAAACATTTACAGCTCCCTGCCTCAAAAATAGACATAGTTTCATGAAGCAATGTCCTTTCTACAGCTTAATTGTGTAAACTGGTACCTAGTCGTCAAGGTTTATGCTTCCACCTTCTATTGGAGTTGGAACAAGTAAGGTGGGTTCCAGTAATTTCTACTCATGTACAACCAGTTTTCCATAGATGCTTAATTTCAAGCTCAAGTGACAATTTAGCCGACTTCCAAAATATGTCATTCGTTAATATGTCCAAATGTTAGTCAGTACGTCCAAGTACTGAGTACAGAGATCAAATAAAAACATCCGTACGGATAACCTACAGTTTAATTTATGTTCTTCTTTGAGTATTCGGCTCTTCTGGAGATAAAATGTGAGCTAAAAATTGCTCCAGGGGAAATATTATAATGCCATGTAATAATGTGTAGGTGAAATCATTAAATCCAGACGTAGAAACAGGTCAGAATTATGTAATTGAAATATCTTCAAAAATGATTCATCTCAACTAATCATAAATAAGTCGAAATGACTTGCTCGTGTCCATAATATTATGTTAGTTTAGATCTTTCGAATGTTATAAATGTAGAGCCATTTCTTCACCTCCTGGTGATTAGTTTACAGAGTACTAAATGTTATTACGGCTTTGGTTTCACGTGTGAGGTGAAAATCCTTATAAACTCCGAGTACTTGGGTGTGAGAACTCCATTAACACACAATATCTCGGTGGAATCGACAGCTAAGTTTAGAACTATTGACTGCAGCCCAGATACACCCATGTTTTGCAATTTATTATGAAAAACCCCACCATTACAGTTGAAGAAGTTTTCACAGGACAAGTTGGTAAACGAAAATTGACACCTCACTCTCTTATTGTTAACCGAAAAATTTCGTATAAAAAATCCTCAGCCGATTTATTGATAGCTCCATTTGTGTAACGTAACGTAAAGAGACATATTGACATGAGAAGACCTTGGTTATCAGAAGAGTACCTGTAAGAGCACCTATTTAAGAAGGTACTCCTTTCTAAAGTTCCTCTTTTTTCCGTCCCAGTATTTCAAATTCGCCAAGTTCATCTAAAATTTATTGAAAACAATGTTTACTAGATAATGAGTTCGCAGTAAGGTACGGATACCTTAAAAAAGAAGCCCTTCCAAGAGAACAATTTCACCCGGAAAATAAATTTTCCCCAGGAAGGGTTAATCAAGAATAAATTCTCCCCATGAAGGGCTGGCTTTGTTGTCAATAAAGGCTTCTTCTTCTTTTGATAACCCGTCTTTGGAATTTGTAACTTTTGTATTTTTCAACTCTAATTGCTTCCGAGTCTGCCAAGGTTGAGGAAGCTTTGTTTTCACTTTTCAAGGACGAAAAAAAAAGTTCTCCAAAATCAAAATTTTCACTCGTGTTTTGCGTTTTACACCTTTCTGAACAATTTTGCTTCCGTGTCTGTCTGTCTGTCTGTCTGTTTGTCATGAATTCCTTGTAACGCGCATAACTAGACGAAGTTATTGTCCGATTTCAATGAAATTTTCAGGGATGTTACAGATTAGTATTTAGATGGTTCCCTATGAAAATCATTATCCTCGGACTGATAGTGGCCACTGCGCATGCGCAAACGTGAATTTCCTTGTAACGGCCATAACTTCCACATTTCCTACCAGATTTCGATGAAATTTTGAGGAATTATGCAGATTGGGTTGTAAATGGTCCCCTATGAAAATCATTACCCCCGGACTGATAGTAGCCGCTGCGCATGCGCAAACGTGAATTCCTTGTAACAGCCATAACTTATACATTTTCCGTCCAATTTCAATGAAACTTTCAGGGATGTTACAGATTAGTATTTAAATAGTCCTCTATGAAAATCACCACCTTCGGAATGACAGTAGCCACTGCGCATGCGCAAACGTGAATTTCCTTGTAACGGCCATAACATTTACATTTTTCATCCGAATTTGATGACATTTTCTAGGATTGACCAGATTAGCGTGTAGATGGTCCCCTATGAGGGTAGTGAAAGGTACTTAAAGATTGGTGTTTTGAGATTAACTACTATGCATCGGATCATCTATATAATCGGGTTATGGATACGAGGAAGCTATGTGCCACACCCACTTGGCAGACGTTTTCAATTTTAAAAACATTTTGAGCGATACATGTGTGGGAGGGACCAACTTGGGCTAGGTGAAGAGCGATTGGCAAAACGTCTGGCAACAGTGACTGAAAACAAGGTTTGGCCACCAAGGCCTTCCATGTAAAGGAATTCTCAATAGTGACAATAATTGACATACCTATCTATTTATATAGTTAGGCACTTGTTTTCGTTTTGTTATTGTGGACTACTTTGGTTATACTTCAAATATTATTATGAATTAGGTACCTTATAATCGTCATTTGTTATGACCTGGACTATATGGACTAAATGGAAACTTCGACACTATGCTGCGTCTAATGGCAACCCAATGTAATGGACAGCTCGCCAATTTTATTTTATTTTATTTTAATAACGTGGTTGTTCTCTCTACACAAAGAGAAGTTCTTCTACCTACTTAGAAGATGGAGGCATTTTAGCCCCAGTCCGTCTAATCTGGCTGGATAATCATGAATTTTCTCCATGCCCACCATTCAGTCGAGATATTTTCTCCTCTCACGACGGCTAGAAGACTTTTTCGGGAGGCCCATCAACAATAATTGTTGACTGAATTATTTATCCAATAATCACTAAAAGTCCTCAATTTCCTACTTTCGCCGCCCAATAAATTATCTCGAAATGGAGTCCAGGAACGAGACACGATTTGGGGGATCGAAATTACATCGAGGGCTTGACCGGGACCTGAACCCCCCGGCCAGAAAAACGGCCTATGGCGTGGCGTGACATAACCGACTCATCCCGTCCCGTTAGCAGATTAACTTTCACCTTCGACGATGTCGTCATCCAAGAGTCCAAACAAGGAGTCTGATGAGACCTACTTAGCAGAGATGACGGCAAGCGCCTCTCCTCCTCCATCGGCTAGTTATTACCAAGGGGGTCTTGATTTATGTACCTACTTGGTAAAACTCTCGTTTCATGCATCGGTGTATTGAAATCTCGTCATATAAAAATATAAATAATATAAAATATAAAAATATAAAAACAAAACAAATCAAATTACTCATAATTTCATATTACTGGGGTCGATAAGTACACTATGAATAATAATACTCCATATTATACATTACTGAATTCAAGACTTATTGGCAGGTAAGGGAGAGTGAAAAATATTTGACAGAGTTTGCTAAGTAGTGTCTCGTTGTTCGAAGTTACCTACCTAAGTTCGATGGCTTCAAATTAGAAACTATGAACGAATGCGTCGCGTTGCCAAGGAGCGGTTAAAAATGACGTGGGATTTCGAAATTAGCAAAAAATGATTAGAAATGTTCCGTTTCCGATTGAATGTAGGGATGGCATATCGAATGAAATATCGATATATCGATCAAATGATATATCGTCAATGAGATATCGATACCTCCGATATATTGGAGAAAATATATCGATATTTCGATATATTGGAGAAAATTTATCGATTTTTCGACGTATCGGAAGATCTACTGTAAAATGTCACATGTGAAGTAGGTAGGTGATGTAAGTCGGGGGTGGAGACAGCAAAGCAACAGCGAGCGACATCTAGGAGAAGCAGCCTGAACAGCTGGGCCAGCCAGCCCTCCATCGCGGACCCGACCGGGGAGGGGCAGTGAAGGCCTGGAAGGTTCTATCGGTCGTCATCGGCCATCTTCGGCTGTCATCGGATCTCCCACCTACTGCTCTCCACCTGCCCCTTCGACGAAACCCTTCCCTTCAGTCATCTGTCTACGCTTGACTCGAGTGGTTGTGAGTGCACTGGGCCGTCGTTTATTTGCCAACAACAGTGTAGCTAAAGTTGCGTTTTGTCAAATCTCTTCCGTACCTCAAGTACAATCGGTACGAACATTTTCTTCAATCATTCTGCTGCCTGTGACTCCCTTCGGGCTCACAGTTCTTCCTGGGATTGCCTACCACTGGACCAAGGCGCCTCTGCAAACGGTACTCAAAGTGCCTACCTCGAGACGACTCCTAGATCCCCTGTAGTACGGTAATCACCATACCCTTATGTCTCCATTTGTTTCACTACTTACCAGTAACTTCACTATATTCCAGTCTTCATTCGTCCTTTAATACTTATGTAGTACTAGGAATTCAGTTGTGGTACACAAATATTTCATAATTTACCTTTGTTTGCCATTCGATACGCATACCATATTTTCAGTACACTTGGTACTCATTCAGTAATATAACTTGTCACGTAGTACTCGTTTCAATACGTCAGTATCTCGTCAATTCTTTGTATTTACTAGAATCAGTACACTTGGTACACAGTTCAGTACATTTGGTACTCATTCAGTAATATAACTTGTCACGTAGTACTCGTTTCAATACGTCAGTATCTCGTCAATTCTTTGTATTTACTAGAATCAGTACGCATTTTGGTACGTGGAGTAATTTTCCTATATTTTCTTACTACTGCAATTCTCGTCATTAGTCATATTGGTACGATCGGTACGCAGTCAATATTTTCTTTGTTACCTATCCTACGACTTCAGATTAACTTTCTTGACATATATAAGAAGAGGTACTATATATATAAAGCGGTACGCATATTTTGATATACATATATATTGTCCTTTATTTTGATTTAAATACATGTTCTTAACAGTAATTTGTGATCTGACTCGCCTACATTTCTTGTTCCCGATTCACCAAGGTGTCATTTTGTAGGGACGTTTTGCTAGCTAGATTTCGCTACCATAGACTCCTTCTGAGTACAGACAGCTAGGTAAATTCGCCATAGCTAACCAAAGCAGGCAAAATACGCACTTACAAAATTGGTGGCAGCGGTTAGGATTCTTGTGTAGGTACGCCACACAGAACCCAGAAAAGAGACACTTGGTGGATTGGTAGCGGGAAAGGTACGCGTTTAACAAAAACTTTTGACAGGGTGTGTACAAACAGTACACATTCCATAACGATTTTTGAGGGAGATTGTACGCGGTGTGTTAGGCAGGGTCGTTGGGTTCGTTAACCTACCGACGCAGGTACAGAACGGGGGGTTAAACCGGTACGGATTTTCTTAACCCAGCACAATGGCGACTGCGGGAGCGGCGGGGGACCCGACCTCCGAAATGTTTTCACAATTAGGGACCCTGTTGAAGACCTTCAATGACCTGCACGTGGAAAAGGATCAGCGGGGGGGGAACAATCTCGACATTCCGAGGTCAATGTTCCTGGAGTTGGACCCCTGGGATCCCGATGAGGTCGGAGCCATCTCGGTATCATCATACTTCCGATTGTTTGAGGATGTAGCGGGTACCCTTAGCCAACAAAAACGAATACGGCTGCTACGCGCTAAAATGAGGGGTACCGCGAAACAATTTATGATTGATAACATGGGTTCATACGAAGGAGAGAACCCATACCTCTACATGAAACAAGCGATGATACAGTGGTACGAACGGGACAACCCCGGAAAAGCAGCAGCTTCGTTATGTACACTGAAACGACAGCCTACTGAAACGCTACGGCAGTTTGCCGAAAAAATCCGACAACTAGCTCAGATCGCGGTACAAGAAGAGGGCGCTGAACTCAATGCGGCGCAGAAGATTCAATGGGTACGTCGAAAGGTACTCAAAGCTTTCATTCGAGGAGTTGGGAAAGAAGTAGGTTCTCACTTGTTGAGTACCGAACCAACCACCATTGAAGCGGCCCTAAAACGCGCGGAAGAGTTAGAAGAAACCTTAGGAGAGAGGGATGAAGTGGAGGTACGATGGGACTTGTCTGCGGTGCAACAGGGGGATCGGAAGTGCTACGCCTGCGGCGCCTTTGGACATTTCGCGGCTCGATGTGCATCACGCGGTACAAATGGTACGAATGCTGCAGTACCGGCACCAAAAATCAACACCCGACCAGCACCCAGATATCCGTGCATGTTCTGCGCGGATATGCAGCATTTCCCAGTCGACTGTCCGAGTAACCCTCAGAAAACAATTTTTTGTGATTATTGTGGGGTACGAGAACATCTTGAAAAGGATTGTCATAAGAAAAAGCTACTCACCCCGGTATCGCATCCTCAGGGTACCAACACGACATTTACACCTCAAGATAACGAATTGGTACCAGTATCAAGAGACGTGGGACACATAACGATCATCGAAAAACCCATGAGCAGAACGCTACGCATGAATGCTACGTTGAACAATGAGTCGAGATCGTTAATACTAGATACGGGTGCAGCGGTATCTGTGCTCACCGTTCCGGTACGCGGTACGCCGATCCTTCCGACAAATGCAACTGCTTGGGGGGCGGATGGATACCCACTCAAATTCCGTGGCGAGCAACAGGTACAAGTGAACTTGGGGGGTGTGGAATTTGACCATACTTTTCTCGTCTTCGAACAAGAGGGAACGGGGTTGGACCTGTTAGGAATGGATATACTCAAGAAGATACCAATGGTCATACGAGCGGACCGACACGAGGTGACTCTACTGAAGGGGAATGAACGAGAGGGAGTACCCGTAGCGGGAGTACGTGCAACGGAAACCATCGACAAGATTGATGATCTCCCGACGGCAGTGGTACGCAGTGAGGCGAGTGCAAAGGTACTCGACACCCCCAGTACGGAGGTACGCAGCCACCCCGGTACGGAGGTACATCGGCAGACTGGTACGCAGGTACCCCACCACCCCGGTACGGAGGTACATCAGCAACCTGATACGGAGGTACGCACCGACCCCGGTACAGAGGTACGCCCTACTACGGATACAAATGTCATTTCCAAAGATGATCCCGTGGACACCCCGACTGTAAACGAACCCGTGTCTAGCGACAAGGAAGACCCAGCTGATGAAGAGGAACGAGAACTCACCCTTGCAGAACGATGGACCGCATCCGAAAAGGAGATAATGGAACAACTCCAGTGGAAGCATGCAGAAAAACAAGAGGAAGAAACCAACCGGCTGCAGAACATCCTGGTGAAATACCCGCAAATGTTTCAGAAGCCTAGCCGTGAGGGATGTAAATTGGAGGTGGCGCACAAGGTTGAGACAGGCGAGCCACCACCTGTTAACGTGCAACCCTACCCCATACCTCGCGCCCTACGCGACGGGGTTGCGGAACTACTGACGAGTATGTGGGAGAATGGTATCATCCGACCATTGAGTAACCCATGGAACGCGTCAGGATGCGAGTCAAGGAAAGAACCAAGATTGGGAAATGGTGATGGAGGATGACGAGTCGGAGACCGACCCACCGGTGATACAGCGGTACGCGTACCACTGGTGCGCCGTTGTAGATTGAATAAGACAGCATAAAAAAAGAAAAAAAAAAAAAAAAAAAAAAAAAAAAAAAAAAAAAAAAAAAAAAAAAAAAAAAAAAAAAAAAAAAAAAAAAAAAAAAAAATGTAAAATTCTTTATTGTTAAGGACTCGTATACGCTTATAAATGTAACTTACCTGTAGAATGCAAATGTACCTGTAAAAACACTTAATAACTAAAAGGACATAGGTGTAGGGAATGTACTTACCTGGATATAGTGAATCTGGAAAATGTGGTGTAACTTTTGGTAGCATTTGTTTATGGAATTGCCAATGTCATAATTACATCATGACTAACAGGGATCTCTATTGTTACAGTACGGAGTGGAAAGCCATAGCCTATGGCCATGCAACACGAAGACTCGAATGAGGTAGAGGGACCACCCACCACGGAGCATAACGTCGTCCAGAGAATCCGAGACATATACCAGCAACAGTCTCGAGAAGTGTTCCAACAGCAAGAATGCAAGGTGGAAGAAAACCAAAGTCATGAAAGGGAGGCCCTCCGAATGGTCGAAGCAGCGACATTCATGATAGAAGCAGCATCTCAAACGCATAACGCTTATGCCATTCATAGCGCACTCCAGGGCAGCAAGCAACACCTCACTCGTATCGCTGAATTGCTACCAGCCTGGAAACACCTTCGAATGGCCTACCAGGGAGTTGAGCAACAGCTACAACTGGAGAAAGCTGCCCGGAGATCAGCTCACGATGAGATCGACCGCTTAACCGAAGAAAGGAAGCAACTTAAAGCACAGATCGAAAAGTTGCAACCCTGTGTCAGAATAGAGCGCCTGGACGACAGCGACGAGGGACCATCCAAGACCATGGTAGCCACAAGGAAGAAATCTAGACCGACCATCATTAGCGACGATGAAGAGTCTGACCACGACTTGGCTACTTGGGAGCACGATGATCAAGATGGAAGCATGACCCCGATGACCACCTCACTAACACCAGAGGTCATACTCACGGAGGGACAAACAGTCTCACCACTCACCATCCGACTGATATCTTGCCCAGTATGCGAAGCCAAAGTCAAGAAACTCACAGCGTTCCGGTGCCTGTCCTGTAAGCAATTCTGGACACGGCTCATCAAGAAACACAGGGAAGGAACGCTCAATACATCCTGTTCAGAACCTCACCCAGTACCAGTACTCGGTTGCCAGCACTGCCGAAGAAGAAAGTACGAGGCAATCATGCTGAGACTCCGGCCCAACCGTCCCCTGGACATCCCCAGGACATCGGATGAAGAGTTGACCGCCGGGGACGGCGGCTTCCAGGAGGGGGAGGGGTGTAAGTCAGGGGTGGAGACAGCAAAGCAACAGCGAGCGACATCTAGGAGAAGCAGCCTGAACAGCTGGGCCAGCCAGCCCTCCATCGCGGACCCGACCGGGGAGGGGCAGTGAAGGCCTGGAAGGTTCTATCGGTCGTCATCGGCCATCTTCGGCTGTCATCGGATCTCCCACCTACTGCTCTCCACCTGCCCCTTCGACGAAACCCTTCCCTTCAGTCATCTGTCTACGCTTGACTCGAGTGGTTGTGAGTGCACTGGGCCGTCGTTTATTTGCCAACAACAGTGTAGCTAAAGTTGCGTTTTGTCAAATCTCTTCCGTACCTCAAGTACAATCGGTACGAACATTTTCTTCAATCATTCTGCTGCCTGTGACTCCCTTCGGGCTCACAGTTCTTCCTGGGATTGCCTACCACTGGACCAAGGCGCCTCTGCAAACGGTACTCAAAGTGCCTACCTCGAGACGACTCCTAGATCCCCTGTAGTACGGTAATCACCATACCCTTATGTCTCCATTTGTTTCACTACTTACCAGTAACTTCACTATATTCCAGTCTTCATTCGTCCTTTAATACTTATGTAGTACTAGGAATTCAGTTGTGGTACACAAATATTTCATAATTTACCTTTGTTTGCCATTCGATACGCATACCATATTTTCAGTACACTTGGTACTCATTCAGTAATATAACTTGTCACGTAGTACTCGTTTCAATACGTCAGTATCTCGTCAATTCTTTGTATTTACTAGAATCAGTACACTTGGTACACAGTTCAGTACATTTGGTACTCATTCAGTAATATAACTTGTCACGTAGTACTCGTTTCAATACGTCAGTATCTCGTCAATTCTTTGTATTTACTAGAATCAGTACGCATTTTGGTACGTGGAGTAATTTTCCTATATTTTCTTACTACTGCAATTCTCGTCATTAGTCATATTGGTACGATCGGTACGCAGTCAATATTTTCTTTGTTACCTATCCTACGACTTCAGATTAACTTTCTTGACATATATAAGAAGAGGTACTATATATATAAAGCGGTACGCATATTTTGATATACATATATATTGTCCTTTATTTTGATTTAAATACATGTTCTTAACAGTAATTTGTGATCTGACTCGCCTACATTTCTTGTTCCCGATTCACCAAGGTGTCATTTTGTAGGGACGTTTTGCTAGCTAGATTTCGCTACCATAGACTCCTTCTGAGTACAGACAGCTAGGTAAATTCGCCATAGCTAACCAAAGCAGGCAAAATACGCACTTACAGTGAATTTAATATTTTAAAACAATATAAAAATAATTTAGGATGACATTTATGGACATATCGGAGTACCTACTTGGAAAAACTTGAAGAAGTAAGTAGGTAGGTGAATAGAAAAGTTACTAACATCATTTTGGAGGAAATATTATCGATGTACTCGACATATTGGAAGATCTATTTGGAAAAACCGTGTGAAATAATATTTCACATAATATGTGAAATATGTGAAATATAATATTATTATGTATTAACCTACTTTCAAAAGTTACTGGGTATGAATAATCAAAATTCATTGTTTAAAAACTGGAAAAAAGTGCGAAAATTTCATTGCAATGTTAAATTAATTTATAAATTGACAGGGGTACGTGGACGATCATGATCCTTCAAAATTGAAAATAATTGTTGTGAAAACCTGCTTCACTTCGTAGAGTAGGTAGTTTTAAGCTGGACGAGCCTCCATTAACTTTGGCTTAAGTCAAGTATTTGAGCCTTGAGAGCCACTGTAGGTGAATACTATAAACACAATCATATCTGAGCTGAAGTCAACAGTCTGAAATCAACCCATCAGTTGGTACCTACAAAATTTGGAATAAAATTACTTGATGTTTTTACAAGTACAGGCGTCCCTTCTCGTCCATTTATTTCAATATTAAATTTTTACTAAAAAAAAAAATTTTTTTTTTACTTGAAAACAGGTCGCGATATATCGTTAAATATATCGATATTGACCGATAATATCGGTTCTCTATATCGATATATCAAACGTAATATATCGATATATTTCATATATCGATATATCGTTGCCATCCCTAATTGAATGTATGTTAGCATTGTAAAAAAGTTGTAAAGTAAACAATAAAGTAGTTTAAAATAGTTCACAAAACCAGGTTCTGAGTTTTCCTTGAGTAGACCATACTATAGACATCTCCGTTCCGAACACTCGTGCCGCCAAAACGAAATTTGGGTCTTAGTCGCCAAGAGACATGAACACCGAAACTAAAGGAAGAAAAGCTCAGCCTCTTACTGCACCCCACGTTCTAGTTCACAGTTCGCTCTGAAGCATTATTTTCACTACTGGAAGATGAAAAAATAAACTTCAAAATCAATATTTTTCAACTGTAATACACAATGTACGATAAAATACTCCAATTAGATATGCAGGTGGTGAAGAGTGAGGAATATCTGACTAGGATCACTGTCGTAGGTGCCTCCATTCATAGGTACTACCTACCTACTTCACAATCAAGTTTATTTGGAAGAAATAAACGCTTCACACTCGATTCGAAGAAATAAGGAGTTGTGGTTGGTTCCTTCATGAGCAAATTTGAATACAGGTTGCTAAGGACGCAAAATTAAGTACTCGAAGAAACGAACAACGATCCCATTTCGGTCAGCTAAAATTTGAACGGAAATTAGGCCTCTCTTGTGATTCACACCTGTGTTTCTAATTTATCGTAAGCCCAACCCTTAAGTTCTCATAGGAAGCGAACGGTTGGTGTTACAGAGCTTTGGGAGGTCCCATTCAATTTTAAAGATTAAATAATATTTTAAATTTACGAAAAAACAATACCTTTACATCAAACGTTTTTGAGCTGGGGCGTTTTGAACATTTCAAAACTTCGGGGCACAACTAGACCCCAAATGGAGCCCATAACAAATTTCATCGAAAATCGGTCCATCATAACTGAGGAAAGTGCTACGAGCGGCGGACGGACGGCAAAACTTTTATTCGATTTTTGGATTCTACACACCATGAAACGTAAACCAACAAACTTTTTATTGGGAGGGAGGGAGGGGGGGTCAAAAAATGTTCATGGTGGATACCAGAACTTCTGTTGAAGATCTCTAGACTTGCGGCGATTCACTTGTATATTTTTCATTAATTTTGCTTCCGAGTCAACCAAGGTAGCAAAAACATTATTTCCACTCATGGGATAAATTTCAAATTTAGGGTATAACTTTGAAACGTTGAATGTCGGTTCATAAGAGATTAGTCTAACCCGGAACGAGGGAGGAACGGAGACCGACTGACACTCCCTTAACAATCTTGTAACTTCTGAGAAATCAGCTGATGGCAGATCTGGGGTTAGCTCCTCAGAGTCCTGTTGTCAGCAGGATGCTGGAAGGTGAAAGGAGCTGGACTGCTATGGCAGATTACACAGAGAGCATTCTGACAAGGAAAATCCCTGTCAAACAAAGGAAGTTTCCCGTTCAACTAGCAATCAGGGCCACCAACTGCTGGTTGAAGAACTACTCGAGCCTCACGATGCATCTCCAGAATCTCGAGTAGTTACTCTTGTCGAGTAGTTACTCGAAGGATGAGCAATTACTCCACTTACACTCTGAATACCAAGTTCCGAGTAACTACTCATGTCGAGAGAGTAATTACTCAATGGAGTAGTTACTCAAGTCCTACTCGAGTCATGACTATGAATACCGCCCTTAGAACGAGAGAGGAGGGAGCATCTGCCCCCCCCCCCCCCACTCAGAACTGATCACATACCCCAGGACTCAGCCCGAAGTAATGTGTTAAACGGTTCCAGGCTGAGTTCCAACGTGGGAGAAAAGGTGGTGTTTTTTTAGTAGGTTTGAATCCCTCATAACCTGAAGACGCGGACCCTTCAGGTATCTTACGATATCCAACTTCACCTGTGGATCTTGAAGATTTTCTCACCTGCCTGACGAAAAAAAAAAAAAAAAACACTTATGAAATGGGAAGAAAAAAATATCCTTCAAAATCAATATTTCTACACACAATTTTGGTTCCGTGTCTGTCATACACTTTTATCTAAAGGGAAGTTTCTGTCTGATTCTGATGCAATTTTCAGGGCTGGTGCGGGTTGAAGCCTAGATAATCCCCTGTCCAGTCCACGAATCTCGGATTTATAGCACCCTCGGCGCATGCTGAAATGTGAAATCCGAAATACTTGTGACAAGAATAACTTCTAAAATTTTCATCCAAAGTAGACGAAATAGTCAGGTACACTGCAGTTTGGGGATTAGATGGTCTCCTGCCGATTTCATGATCCAAGGATAGCATCTTGAATGGAGGCCAGCTCTGCACATGGGCGATAAAACTACCAATTCTCCTATTCATTCTCGAACGCCACAATTTGGCAGGTTCACAACCTATCAGAGACTAGTGAAGAGGAATAGTGGTTAGGGATTATGTTTTCTCACGTACTAGCTTGAGCTAGCCAAACAGAGCCACTAGATGGCAGTGAAATTCTCCCTTAATATATTTTGTTGATCAAACTTTCGCTGGTCTCCACTCAATTCATGTTCAAAAACGTTGTTTCATGATCCAAGGATATACATAGCATCTTGATTGGAGACCAGCTCTGCACACGCGCGATAAAACTAACTATGAAAATACATAAAATACTATAAAAATACTACCTATTCTCCTATTCATTCTCTAGCGCCATAAGTTGGTAGGTTCACTACCTATCAGAGACCAGTGAAGAAGAATAGTGGTTAGGGATTATGTTTTCTCACGTAATAGCTTGGGCTAGCCAAACAGGGCCACTAGAAGGTAGTGAGATGCTCCCTCAATATATTTTGTTGGTCAAACTTTCGCTGGTCTCCACTCAATTCATGTTCAAAAACGTTACCCCAACATGTACGTATTGCCTATAGACTAATGGTTTATGAAGCCAAGACATTTCCATCAGCATAACGACATCTAATTTGGTTTTCAGGTCAGAATGTAATCAACTTATCAAGGAAATTATACGTTGGACATCCAAATTAGAAAGTTCATGTAGGTAAGCGGTCGCGTCTAGCGGACTTCATGTAGGCCTACAGCAGTATAATCCAGTGATTGCTCTGGCTATCAACTCTATATTTTACAGCAGTGAACGGCCTCGCGGCAATTTCCTAGAGCTTGACCATCTCTCGAGATTGGCTTGACCCACCAGCTATCATCCCGCCGTCCTCCGTGACGTAAGGACTCATTTCAGCTCTGAAATTCGATTATCACGGTGGAAGCAACAGCGAAATGAAATAAGTCCCATCTGAGATGATTGCATCCTGCACTATACTACACATGCCTTTCATCAACCGTTTAATTCTCAAATTGACTTGATCGATCGGATTATTCATTTCACCGCAGACGACGTAACGTGTGGGTGTTCTCTATCCACTAGCTACTATCCGGTATAAATTTCCCTACACGTAGCATTACATGGGCTGTTTGAACCAGGGTGATTATTCAATCAAATTTGACGCAATGCTTACGCACATTCCTGTACGCTCGACCCATGTAATGGTGCCTACCTCGATTATGCTGATTGTTATTAATTATTATCATGAATGGATGGAATCTATTAAGGTTGACCCACTATAATTCAATGATGAAACAATAACTACCAAACAATCAAGAAGAAAACCATTTGATCGAACTACCTATCAATAACTACTTATTAAAGAAGCG
Source organism: Apolygus lucorum (assembly GCA_009739505.2). Lineage (NCBI taxonomy): Eukaryota > Metazoa > Arthropoda > Insecta > Hemiptera > Miridae > Apolygus > Apolygus lucorum. The sequence goes on along the minus strand of CM019183.2, from coordinate 56,438,491 downwards.
ATGGAGCCTTTATTTCACACCAAATAAATACTGTTGGAAACTAATAATGAACATCAAACATTGAGTCTGGTTGATGTTCATTATTAGTTTTCAACAGTTTTTTGTTTAAATAATAGGCTCTATTGCTTCTTCAATACGTCGACATTTTAAAGTGGATGTCAGTGTGGATTTCACACAGTAATTCTTCCATGAGCCCTGGTGAAGGTTATAAATTTACCGAAAGCTCGGCGAAAAGGAGTGATTTTCTGTTTGACTCTTATCACGATCGATTTGACTATCATGAATGGATGAGAAGTCATGCGAACACCAAACTCTCTATCAACTCTACCATTATCACTCTAAATACCAAACAATTTCTACTCAACAAGTCAAAAGCGATAATCGAATATTTATATTTCATGTAAAGGCAATCAGTAATGGTTTTGAATGAAACAATAATAGAAGCATTTGAATAGTTCTTTACGCTAGTTCTCGAAGTGCCAGTAATTTTTGGTCAATAATAATAACGCCTCATTCATTAAAAGTAGACAATGTCCATATACATTACAGAACTCGTAATTCCTATTAATTTTACTAGGATGGGAAAAAATAGAACCTCCCCCCCCCCCCCTCAAAGTTTGATGGTTTAACGTTTCAAGGTAGGTGGAATCCGAAAATCGAACGAAAAGTTTCCGTCCATCCGACGTTCGCAGAATTTTCCTTGGTTATCATGGACCAATTTTTATTAAATTTGGTATACCTAGTAGGGCCACAAAGCTTTTGGCAATAATTATCAGTCACTTCTAAGGGGTGACAAATAGAAGTTGAAATTTTCTGAACGTCTAACTCAAAAACCTGGAATAAAGGTAAAGGTTTTTTATAAATTTAAACTAGTACAGAATTTTTAGAATCAAATTAAACCAACCAGAGTTCTGTAGGACCAACTGTTCACTCCCTAGGAGGTCGTAATTTTGGGACGAACGATAAAGAAGAAACACAATGTGATTCGCAAATGAATTCTCACTGAAGAAGGCATATTCTCCTTTCCCGCAGTTATTGAAAATATTGCACATAATTCTCTTCCATTTTTTAGATGCGAACGAGAAATAAAAATGGCGAAAACAGAATGGTAAAGACTGCTCAAACTGAATGGCTTCGCAAACAACACATAACTTCTCTTCAAAAGCTGCACTAAGAACAAGTAAAGTGTGGATGAAGCCAAACTTACGCGGAGAGTTGAACTTAACGAAAGTTCAGCTTCCGTAAAGTGCAGCTAAAGTGACACTTCTTCCAAAGTATGGTTTGTGAATAGCGATTCCTTTAAAGTACAGCTCTAAAAGAGCTTTCATGCTTCACATAGTAAAAAGGCCCACTTAGTGGCTGACAATTTCCATTCAAAGTTTGGCTGAACAAATGCAAATGTTTTTCTTTCTTCGTAAAGAGTCTCATGTAACTCAGTTGTGCTTCCCTAGCAACCAAGAATCAACTTTCGTTATGAATATAAAATAGGCACCGGTAACTCTCAGCAAACAAGGTTTTCCTCGTAGGTACTTTCAGCCAAAATTGAATTGACAGTGACCCCCCTTGGGCGAAATTATGGTTGGTACATAAGCCGTTGAAATAAAAAAGTCGTATTCTCAGCAGGCGAAGTGATTTTAAAAATAAACCGCTGTGTAATAATTTTCCGCTTTTTTAATGTTGATTATTGTTTACATTTATTTATCACTTGAATAGGTATCTAACACAAACTGAGACCTGGAATAGAATGAAGAATTTGAACGTTAATTAGGTGTACTTTCAATTCAATCCCAACTTTTACTAACCTTTCTTCCTTTTTATTAATCAAATGCACAAATTATGCAAGTGAATCATGTTTAACGTAAATAATATAATGAAATTCGAGGAAGTATAATAAAATAATTTTACGGCCAAAAGACTAAATTTCGCATAAATAAATGTAAGTACCATTTCACTTTGCAATGCAGTTAGATTCATGATTGACATCAATCTGCGTTGTGGAGTAATAGTTACAGTTAATAAAACAGTATAGATTTATACTTTACGTAAATTCATAGGCACTTGTAAGCAGCTTGTAGAGGTTTTACTAATGTTGTGGTGTGTTCGTCCTAAATAGTAACAAATATACGAGTATGTACTCTTATTGCTATACCATGTACCTACATTGAAATAAGCGATACCAAACCCTTTTGTTCACTGGCGTTGTGAATTCCAACTATATGCAAGAACTCAAGGTGTCTGGTAGTGAATGTAGAATAAGATAAGTAATTCATATCGTCATGAATAATAAACTAGGAACACTCATTGTCGAATCCAGACGATATCTCACCGAATGTCGAAGGGCTGTCGAGGTAGACATGGCAGACTGATCACAACTCACCTGTAAACAGAAAGCGCAATATAATGTTAAAATCTGAATAGTTATTCAACGATTCATATTATACGATTTTAAAACAATCGGCAACAATTTACGTTCTTGAACTGCTAATAACCAAACTCTCGCAAGTAGAATTATGAACATTCTACCAAGCCAACATAAACCAAAACATCACTCACGCAACATGAGCGCTTTTTTTATGAAATTTTAATTACTTTTCATAAAACAAAGTTGAACTACAAAAATCGATCTGCGTGGATTTGAATTGAATTTCCATGAAAGTAATTTTCAAATTGGTTTATTTGAAATTTCGATTTGCGTATTTTTATCGAAAAAAGTATTGAATTTACGTAATATATGAATATTAAATACCTATATAACAAATATGTAATCATGAATATGATTAAGATTTGCAATGACAAAAATAAGTATGTTTCTATGGTTAAAAATAAGATTAAATTTTTATTCACTCATAAGCGTAGGTATGATAAATGATAATTAATGTTTTAATAAGATTAAATTCTTGATTACAGAAAATGTGAGATTAATAACAGAAATCGGTGATTAGTCACAGAAATTGGTGATTAATTACAGGAAATGTATGATTAATCACAGAAATCCGTAATTAAACGCAGAAATCCATGAGTAATCAAGGACAAATCATGATAAGTCACAAGAACCTGGGTTTCATTACAATGAAACCTAGGTTCTTGTGATTAATGTATAAATACATTAATCACACATTTCCTGTGACCAAGAATTGAACCTTATTCAAACATTGATTATCATTGTAATCATACTCTTATGAGTGAATACGAATTTAATCTTATTTTTAACCATAGAAACATATTCTTGTCATTACAAATCTTAATCATATTCATGAGTAGGATTTTCCCAGCTCTGCCACCCCTTCCCATCGTCCAATCCCTCAGATCGTCCTAGCGGGAACTCTGATTTCATTGAAAAAATTCACGTTTTTCCGTTTTTAAACACAAATTTTTGTAATAAACCTCCTTTGAAAAATAAGAAGTACTTAACCAAACCGTTGAAAAACCGAGATTTTTGGCACACCTTTTAGGCCTAAAGGTAAAAGTTCACGTGCCCGATTAAAGAACCTATGAGTTTTTGAAAAAGTGGAGATTTCCAAGATTTTAGCAATTTTTTGTTTCAAGTCCAATTTTCACCCGTTTTTTAATTTAAAAAAATTTTCAAAAAAAAATTTCATTGTAAAGATAGGAAATTTTACGCTCTTTCCAACGGTATAATCAGATTTCAATTTTCATTAAAATTCGGGGAGTTATAGCCGTTTTACTGAGATAAGGTCGAAAACACGAAAAAAAGTGAAATAACTAGAAAACGAAGCCTCCACAAAAATTAACCACTAGAATGCATTTTTTGCTAGAAATTAGCTCTAGAACCGATTCCTGGCCTGTGACCGTTATGAAATGTAACACCCTGTATAATGTCTATCAAGTATACTCAGATATATCAAGCGGCTCAGTGTGTTGAGTAAATATACTCATGCTTACGTTAGTACGCAAAACAATATCATTTCTCCTCTTTTTATTTTCCTCGTTGACCCAACGCCAGGAAACGGTTGAGTTTCTTACTTGGAACAAAGCCATAGTGACTCGACCAAGTAATGAATAAGTGAAAGAACCCAACTTTTCTCCTGAACGTTAATGTTATTTTTAACATAACCCGATTGAAGCTTCAACATTATTTTTAAATACAACTTTAAAACCACTAGACAATAGAAACTACCAATTTTATCTGAAATTTTCCTGTAATTCGGTCTATTTATCTCTTATTTCACTTCTAACTCAACTTTTTTGTATTAGATAGTATTTTTTGTATTTTGTTTTAGATAGTAGTATTTTTTGTATGGTATTTGTGTATCCCAACTATTTTTCCTTAGAATCTTATTCCTTGAAGAATCAATCAGATTTCCTTTATAACCATTTCTCGCGCCTATATTTTAATTATAAATATTTATGTCTTGTGATGAATTTCGGCCGTTTATTGCTACAGTGGTGGTTGCTAGCTGAATGCCTTGTATAATATGAGATCTTGAACTAAGAAAGAAGAGTTACATGGAAGTACTGTTTTGATTCTCTTCCTCAGATACTTGTATAATATGAGACCTTAAACTTAGAAAGAAGAGTTACATGGAAGTACTGTTGTGATTCTCTCCCTCAGATATTTTTTTCCCCATCATTTTATCTATTATCGTACAGATGGCAGTGGAATATTTGTGCCAGCACTCTGATCGTGCTACATTGTTTTCATAGATATTAAATTCCTCTCTACACTGACTGTTGTTTGCACCTATTTGTGGCATGTGTTTCATCCTTATTGTCTAATTAGTACCTACCTATTATTTATCTGACTTTGATACCTTTTGACTGTAATATTAGTAAAGTGTGAAAATGAAAACGAGTGAGTGTAATTTATTAGGTATATCATATATCGACAGTAACAATGTAAAACCGCGTAAGTTGAAAAAACGAAATTTTTCAGGAGACGTAAAAAATGTCTATTTTTAAGTCATTTAGAAGTTTTTTACGCCTCCTGAAATATTTCGGCTGGACGGGTGCTCTTGGTCGGTCCTTGGCGCTTTTTGTGAGTGTACGAGTATGGTTCGAATTGATCCACATCGCTCGTTAAGTCTACCTCTCCAGAAATGGATTAGTGGCCCCTGGAGCCGCCTTGGTGGGAGGGTCCGGACCGGCCAAGATGGCCTGGTCGGCGCTGTGCATGTGGCAGCCCTCTTTTATACCTTTTGTTCCTTGGTTCATCAATATAGCTACATCATTATGAGTCACAGTGTTGTTATTGTTCGTTATTGTTTGTTTAAACCACAAATAGTTACCTATGAGTCAGTGTCATGAAATCAATTCTTGTTATTACCATACCTACTATTTTTCTTGTTATCACCATAAATGTCATGTTCCTTCGTTGACGAAGGACCTGTCAGTTTTTACAATAAAAAATTGATTGATACATTTCGTCGTTAATCGTCTCAAGAAAGTTAGGAAACATCCATCTTTCCGAATTAGTACGTACCTACATGGAAAGTCGACGTACCGATTCAGGTAGGAAGATGGCGATCCGGATCCCAATGATCGAATACACCTCCAGAAAACAATCTCAAGTGCCCAGCGGCGCCGCTTGACCAACTGAACGCCGCCGGCGCCGCTACGTAACGTCGCCCGCGGAAATTGGAGAAATCGGTTTTTACAATAAGTACTACCTTCTCACCTGACTATTTTATTGGTGGGCTGCGGTCGCCTCTAAGTAAACTCGTTCACAGGTGCTTTTCAATGGTTGAATAGGTCTGGAAAAACCACCGGGACCGACCATTACCCCAGGAGACGCTCAATCCTTGGGCGTTTTTCCAGAATTGGCAACACCGTTTGAAAGCAGTGAGCTGAGCGCTGATGAATTTCTTTCGAAATTCTTAGTTGTTGTAGGGAACGGAAAATAGACAGATTGTAGTTTGAAATACAAAGAATGTTAGCCAAAATGATAGGCTACTTGCCAAAATCGAATTGAATAAAATTGAGAAATTCAAGGCGGGGACGCAACTTTACAACTAACATTTGGTTTACTTTAATACTACATTCATATTCGTCCTTAGAACGGAATATGACCAACCAAATATTTTGGGGTATTCGAGCTCGGGTAAGGATGATAGAAAATGCAGAGGACTTCATGAGAGCTCGTTTTCTAGGTAAAATTATCATTTTATTTTATTCAACCATTCAATTTATTGAATGTATGGGATAGAATATCTTGATTTGATCAATAGAGGAGACGTAAATTCGGTTAAATATTGTAAAGTGGCTCCGAGATACAGCCACATAAATATTATCAGGGACGTGGCGTTCATAAGGCCACTCAGGGTCTAGCCCCAGCAAATTTTCCCTTTCTATAAGCTAGATTTTACCTCAAAATTGAGAAAATCCCCTCTAAAAAGAATTTTCCCTCAAAACTCACTGATGATCCATGGATGCATGGATATTCACAAGTGTAAATTTATAATATGTCAAATATCCATCACTAAGGTAGAAAGAGGATTTAGGACAGATTCTATAGGAATCACAATCGATTGTCCAGCCCAAATTTCCAGTATCTAAAGAAAAAAAACGTGTTGCTAAGGAAACGCCAGGGTCCTTTCTACCTCCTTACTTACCGGATTTCCTTCTTGCTTCAACCAAAATGTTAGCGTCCTTCGCGTGTTGCATTTCAACGAGGTTTCATTGTTAGGGTACTCCAATGAATTCAGTTGGCCATAATCAAATAGAAATTTTCGACTTTTTCCTATGACAAGAGAATTTCGACAATTGTTTAGGAAGGGACACACCTGTTCTAAATATTGTCCGATCGGTAAATAAAGGAAAAATACTGTTGCCACGATCAACATTTCGTGTTGATATATTATATAAAACAAGGCTGAGTGGCTCACAGGATGTCCCATTAAGAATGCCTTCATCTGTTCTCGTTGTTTACTGATGGGTGGGGAATATTCATGTACGACTGAAGATATCACGCACTTGAAACATTTGTCTTAAAAAATCAAAACCCACGAAATTAGTATGCTTCGCATAAAAAATAGCACAGATTTTGCTAACATGGCCAAGTATGTGTGACCTCCTAGGACCAAGTTCGAGTATTTTATAGTTTGGTGCCCCACCACTTTTAGATGTCACCCAACGCCCCTGAATATTGTAAAGAGTCCGAGATACAAATCTAAGATTGAGTATGCCCTGTTTTGAGTGTACAGGGAATTTTTAGATAGAAACGTATTTTCAAGATAGTATTTCATGTTTTTGAAATAAAGTTAACAGCGTCGATGGTTTATTAATTTGTGAATTCTGAATGAGGTGTTGTTCTATTCTTTTTATATTCTTGGTTTCTTCTACATTTTGTCTATGGAATTTTCTTGTTTTTGACATATCCACTTAGTCATTACTCATTTTCATGAAGAGCTAAAGTAGACGATTCATCAGACGGTATCATCAAATGATCATGATGTGCTAAGCTCTTCAAAGTATAGGTACTGTATAACCACCACCGCATTTGTTTAAAATGAAGATTTTAAACAATTTTAATCAATAAGATTTAATAACAATAATTGAAACATAATTTATTTATCCATATTTCTATGCTAAACATGAATGGGTACTTCAGAAAGAACTAGGACAGCGGAAGCTTTGCTTGTTTGTTTTCTCTAGGGAATTTTAGTAAACTAATTTCCCCAAGACCAATTTTCGTATAATTACGTCCAGGGGTAGGGAATTTCAAGATCTTGACTTTATTTTAAACCACATAAAATCGTACTATGTAATTGTAATTGCTTGTCAGAACTATTGTTTTATGTAGTATCAGTTCCTAAACTGCATCTATATTATAGTTGTAAATTAATAATTAACACAACTACAAGTTGTGTGATTGAGTAGTTGCTCCAATGTTAGTTCTACTATTTGATTTTTTATTTATAATTTTATTCGAATTTAGTAACAATTTACTTTACAATTCAGCTCATACAATAAATTTTATCTGTAAAAAATGTAGCATGATTGAAGGAAGCTGCTCATTAACAGTCCTTCTCAACAATATTATAGTTACAGTAATATATAGTGATATAAAGGTAGATTAATAAGTAAGAAAATAAATCATGCAATTAGCAATATTTATACAAGATAATTATCTGAATATCATTTGCAAGCACATCATTTTATTTCTAACGATCATTAAGAAGATCCACAGGCCTTCTTCTCTTTAGTCTCCTTCCCGTTTGTTGGTTAAGCATGTGGTTGATGAATCCATGGAAAATTAGATTGTTTCTGAAAGAAACGTGTTGCTGATGGTTACTTGATGATTCATCGCCAGAGCTAGATTGAGATAGTATGGTCTGATCGTCCGCGAACATTGTCAGAATGGTGTTAGGTGAAGTCGGTATATTACTAAACATAGATTAAGTAGAAGGTGGGCCCCCATACACTCCCTTGCGGCTCCGAAGAAGTCACACTTTTGCTAGTTGAAGCGGCATAATCACAATAATTTGATGTGAAATGTTTGATTCGTGAAAAGATTGATCACGCGGTAGTAGGTACGTATCATATACGAGTGAATACCAAACCTTGTCGAAGACTTTTTCTATCAAGGAAAATTCCTTGACCAATTTTTTTTTTTCCGTAGGTGTCAAAACTTACTATTTAGTTGTGATTTTTAGGACGTCCCACAGTAAGACTTGGGCGTCCTTATGCGATCGATCTGGGGTGAAGGAGGACAACACTCAACAGAAAAAAAAATAACCACACAGTAATCCGTTTCAGACCATTCTGAATCCAAATCCGCGAAAAAAACCATAGGTGTATGTCTGTGTGTGTGTATGTGTGTGTGTGTGTGTAACAAAATCTTGTGTACTCTGCACAGGCCTTAGTTCTCAACCGATTTTCCTGGTTTATTTTTTGTTCGTCGCGGAAAACTATCTAGTTGTGCACTACGTCGCCGGAATTTCGAATTTTGCCTTTTAAGGGGGGGAAAGGGGGAGTTAATGCTCGAAAAACGTGCGTTTTTGGGCATAATCTTGTGTACTCTGCCCAGGCCTTAGTTCTCAAACGATTTTCGTGGTTCTTTTTTCGTTTGACGCGGAATACTATCTAGTTGTGCACTACGTCGCCGGAATTTCGGATTTTGCTTTTTAAGAGGGGGAAAGGGGGGATTAATGCTTAAAAAAACGTGCGTTTGCGTGCATAATTTTGTAAACTCTGTCCAGGCCTCAATTTCCAACCGATTTGTGTGTTTCTTTTTTTGTTTGACTCAAATAACTTCCGAGTTGTACATGATTTTACCAGAGTACCAAAATTCGCAAGGGTAGGGGGTGAGTGGGGGGATAATATTCACAAAATATCCGATTTTTCAATATTTCGGTTCCTTTACTGCTTACTAATTGTACCCAAGCTTTGAAATTGAGGAAAAATTCTCATTATACCTCTAGATTTTCATGAATTATTCTCTGTGCCACCATGGAACTAATAGTGGTGCCACCATGGTGCCAGGACATGGTGCCATGATGCCATAAACCGCTTATTTCGTTTTTTTTTTTTTTTTTGTGTTTCACCTTGAATACGGATGTGAACTTCGACGGACTGCCTACCAAAACTAACAGATGAAAGTTCAATATTACGACGTATTTCCGCTTTGGTGCCAGACTGGCACCATTGTTGGCGTTGGGGAGGTGGTGGAGGGGGTGAACTCGAATTCGCATGTTGGGTATCGTAGATCATGGATTTTAAAATGCTCTTCAGATTCGAGGTTCCCATGCCGCTAGAAATGTTACGGTGGATAATGGTGGGGGGGGGGGTCAGTATTTCTTGCCTAAAGTAATAAATAAATTACATCGAGTGAAACAGTTTTATCACTTAACAACTGGTTAAACTGATCTAATGTTTATCCAATGGGACGTCCCCTGGAATGCATGCATTACTAAACAATATGTTTTAACGACGTATCTCACTTTCATTTTACGATGATCTTACAACATGAAGATGGTCAATTTCGGATATTATTTGAAAATGGACTGAAGTAGTTGACTACGGCCCATATTTGGTCGATGAGTGAGAGAGTTGAGAGGAGTTGACTCACCTCTAAGAGCGGCTCTTCCCATCACTAGTACCTATATCGACTTAACCGGATAGCGTTTAGTATGAAAGGCCGTGTTAGCCGCCTTTACACATTTTTTTGTCCGCTCGGAGAAATAAGGAAATCCCGCCAGGACAAACACCCGGCGAATTTCTCCGCGGGCGAGGCGACGACGTGACAAAAGAACTCATTCCCTCGTCGTGATGGGATCGCGTTAGCGGGAATGATGCGGAACGCCCATGAAGGAACGTCCAGGTTCCCTTTCGACGCCGCCGGGGTTGATGCACCCCCGTCGCGAATCCCCGGTTCACGTTCACGTTGCAGAGAGGCAAAAAAATGTCATAGGTGACGAACGAGATTTCAGAAGAAACCGACCGTTGCTGTAACGGGCTCTTCCACATTACGGGTACTCATCTCACGGCGACTCACACTGGTCCAGAGATGGGAGAGTTGTCTGACCGAAATTATTTTCACATATCTTTCACATAAGAAATCATGTACCAATTCCAAATGAACCTCAAATTCCTGTAGATAATTACCTAGATATTCATATAGTTATTCATATAATGTTCATAATATTTATTCATTCATACATTCATCTGGATATCCATATAATTTAAGAATTTACTGTAACTGGTAGTAACGGCTATTTCTCATGCGATGTACCCTTCTCATAAAGACCCGCACTGGTCCAGAAATAGGAGAGTTAGGTATAGTATTTTACCTTTTAGTTAAACCTTTTTCACAATGTGTTAAACCTTTTGTACTTTAAATTAAAGTACCTACATATTTAGTTTTTGTCTTTTATTTATACCTTTATCACTGTCGTTTAAACTTTTTTCTCTTTCATTTAAACCTTTTTCACTTTCATTTAGGTAATCTTTTTTCACTTTCGTTTAAACATTTTTCACATAGAATAGAACCTTCTATTCCCTAGTAGAAAAGTCAATTTTTGAACAAAATGAATGCATGAAAACTTTATTTCACACACTAGAAACATCAGGTGAAAACTTTATTGTATAAATATACCGGGTGTCCCAGAAGTTATGGTCCACCCTTTTTATCTCCGTTGTTTTGAGGGGTAGACAAAAACTTCAAGCGATAACCCCCCTTAATTTTTTACGAGGAATTCAACTATCACACTTTCGCGCATTGCGCACCTGCGCAATCGTGCGCAACGCACACCAACTTTGTTATTTCAAATGGGAACCCCTATTTTTTATTGCAGATTCGGATTCTACGCAAAATTTGATGAATTTTAGACCCCTCAATCGAGTTTTTTGGTTGCGCACAACCCGTCTAATGAGCGCGCAAACATGCGCAACCCCTAGATTGCGCCAAAATTGAGATGGAGGTATACCTCAAGTGTGATACATGTTTTTTCATTAATTTTCGACGCTGAATCACGTGGTGGTATCCATTTTCGGATTTTACTCAAATTTCTCGAAACGGCGGCAGAAAAATAGGTAGTTGAGCCTGTTTTATCATCAGAATCTGACTGGCGGAGGGATGACATGTCGATACAAGCTTCAAAGTATCTCATTTGTATTAGGCAACTATCCACTTATTCCAAAGTAAACAATGTAAACAAGAAATCAAGGAATAAACCCCTGAATGCCTGCTTGCTCTCAAATGATTCAAGTCGCGATTTCTTTGAGTAACCATTTTCAATTACTAATTATTTTTAAATTATTACTCGATCCACATTGAAAGTTAAATGACCGATAAATGGTGAGTTTTGATTAGAAAAATTGATTATTCCGGCAATAGTTGAATAATAAAACGGATATCATGCCCTGATTCAGGGTTGAAAAATAGCGCTGAAGCATGTTGCGCGCGATGAAAAAATTCGTTCAAGGGGTAAATTGCTTATGAAATTTGACGCAGAATTCGAATCTGCAATAAAAAATGTGGTTGCCATTTGAAATAACAAAGTTGGTGTGCGTTGTGCACGAATTTGCGTACACCCTGTATTAAAAACTACTCATTTTTCGGCCGCCGTTTCGAGAAATTTGAGTAAAATCCGTAAATGGATACCACCACGTGATTCAGCGTCGAAAATTAATGAAAAAACATGTATCACACTTGAGGTATACCTCCATCTCAATTTTGGCGCAATCAAGGGGTTGCGCATGTTTGCGCGCTCATTAGACGGATTGTGCGCAACCAAAAAACTCGATTGAGGGGTCTAAAATTCATCAAATTTTGCGTAGAATCCAAATCTGCAATAAAAAATAGGGGTTCTCTTTTGAAATAACAAAGTTGGTATGCGTTGCGCACGATTGCGCAGGTGCGCAATGCGCGAAAGTGTGATAGTTGAATTCCTCGTAAAAAAATTAAGGGGGGTTATCGCTTGAAGTTTTTGTCTACCCCTCAAAACAACTGAGATAAAAAGGGTGGACCATAACTTCTGGGACACCCGGTATACGAACAACAAAAATTGCGCTCATCGTGACACGCAGTAGTAATGCTTAAGCTCGTCTTGACACACAGAAGGTACCCTAGTTACACAGACATGGGTAAATACGGATCGCCTTCTTCTTAGGAGAAATGAGTCGAACGAATGTGTTTTCCTCTATTTCTACCTAGATCAGAACCGGGGTAGGCACCTGATTTCGACTGTGACAGCCAGCATATGAGTTAATTTTTTATCCTAATTCACATTCTCTTCCAAGGTTTAATTCAATACGAAATAGGTTTAATTCAAAGTAAAAAAGGTTTAATTCAAAATACAAAAGGTTTTAATGAAAGTTAAAAAAGTTTAATTAAATACGAAAAAGGTTTAATTCATAGTAAAAAAAAAGTTTAAATTAAAGTAAAAAAGGTTTAAATCAATGCGAAAAAGGTTTAACTAAAAGGTAAAATACTATATCTGACCGAAATTATTTTCTCATATCTTTCACAAAGGAAATTGTGTACCAATTCCAGATGAAACTCAAATTCCTATAGATAATTACCTAGATATTCATATAGTTATTCATATAATATTCATAATATTTATTCATTCATACATTCATCTGGATATCCATATAATTTAAGAATTTACTGTAACTGGCAGTAACGGCTCCTTCTCATGCGATGTATCTATTTCATAGTGACTCTCACTGGTCCAGAAATAGGAGAGGTTTCTGGCCGAAATCATTTCTTCATCTGTCTCACATTCATCAAGTAATAGTAATCCAAATATCTTCAATATGTCCATATCAGTCGTAAGTTTTTAAACACACCTTAAGTGAATGCTCCTGATATTTATAAGAAATAATAATTATTTCTTATAAATTATTTCTTATTATAAGAAATAATAATATTACAATTATTGTAATATTACCTACATTTAATACTTTCAAAAAACTGTTATCAACTACCTAACTTTTTCCGACCGTCCGCAGTAAGCAGCACATTCCTTAGCTACCAGGGACCGATTTTTATGAAATTTGGTTTATGGGCTCTATTTGGGGTCCAGTTGTGTCCCGAAGCTTTAGGTTGATGTCGTTCACTTCTAAGGGGTGAAAATGAGGGGTTGGAATTTTCAAGAGTGAACCAGCTCAAAAACTCTCGAAATAAAGCAATCTTTTTTCACAAATTTTAATAGTATTAAATTTTTAGAGACTAACCGGAGGTCTATAAGACAAACCATTCGCTCTCAACTAGAACTTAAGGGTCAGACATACGATAAATCAGAAACACGAGTGAGAATCGCAAAAGAGGCCTAATCTCCGTTCAAATTTTAGCTGACCAAAATGCGTTATTCGTTTCTTCGAGTTGTACTCAGTTTTGCGTCCTTAGCAACCAGTAATCGAATTTCCTAATAATTAGGGCAACCTCAACTCCCTGTTTCTTCGAACTGAGTGAGAAGCGTTTATTTCTTCCAAATAAACTTGATTGTGAAGTAGGTATGTGGTAAGTAGGTAGTATCCAAGGGGGGTTGATGGTGACAATGACAAAGCCGTGTTCTTTGCAGCGAGTGATCTATATACTTTGTGTAATAATTTGCAGCGGTTTTTTATTTACTTCAACGAGAAAATTACTTTACCATTAATTATATTATAGAGTAGGAATACAAGATTACACCAACAAATCGATGGTAATAGTGTTGTAGAAATCATTTCCGTTGGAGGAGGTTTTTTGACATTTTATGTTTTTACTTTGACACATAGAATCGTAAAGCGTTCCGCGAGACTGACAAACAAATTCGGTAACTAGACTGCAAGAATCAATTAGTCTGGGAAACCCGGTTTCGATTCCAGGTCGAAATTTTCTAATATAATAAATTACGAGTTAATATATAATTTTGTTGTTGATATTTTATATCTTCAGTAAACACATAAAATGTCTCAATAGCTTTGTATAGTGGCAAAATAAAATTTATTTCTGAGAGGGAGTCTGAGAGGGAGAGAGAAAGAGTATTTAATACTCTTTCTCTCTCCCTCTCAGACTCGTATGAATTAGGTTTTTATTTTATTTTTTATTGGTTAAAAAAAATACAAAAGGATATTGTTTAAAGGGCATGAGGAGGATAAGGAGATCCACTGAATTTCTGTTAAGGGGCAGATTGCTGACAGACCTGGTGGGGAAGAGGCTAATAGTGTTGCACATTGAATCATTTCCGTTGAAGGAGGTTTAACTTCGAAAGTTATGGGGTCACTTGACGAAACGGGGCGTTCGAAACTTGCTTGCCTTCTGCAGAACCATCAACTCACCATTTATAGTTGGCGGTTTAGGCAGGTAGTATGTTTGTGGAGCTGAGTCCACACAGAAGGGCTGGGCAGGACACATCAGTCGCAAGAGAGAACTTGGAAAGCGAAAGCTACTAAGCTAATGGAGCTGAGTTGTGTCTCTTGCAGATACTCGTAGCTCTTAATTGACACGGTGGGGTTGTCCCTAATGAAGTGTTTATTTAACCCACTCCATGCAACTATTGCAATGGTTGGCGAAACACTATGATAATACTGTTGTATTATGAGAGTCCCGTACTGATGTCATAGTAAATTATGCAGTAAACTTCGATTAATTTTCGATTTACCACATTAGCTTGACCAACAATTCTTCAAGGGCATTGGTGACATAAAAACCCTATAATTGTGGAAATTGAATAAATTTTTTTAAATGAATTTTGGCTACAAAGTTCGAAAAATTGTGCCGAGGGTTGGAGATTTCTGGTATAATCAACAAAATATAACAGTTTGATTGAGAAAATGATTCAAACAATTATTGAAAATTAATCATTAAATTTTAATTAATAGTTAAATTATTGAATAATCAACAGAATAGGCAATGTCTTCTTCATTGTATTTTTATTATTTTGTCCAAAAGTAGGGAAGGCCTACCCTCAACGTCCACAACTTGAGGAATCATTTTCAAAAAAAAAAAAAAAAAAAGAAATGCATGGCATATTGGTTGTAAAAAGTGAGGATTTGTTCTAGATTTGACTCGCTTTCCACTATGACATTATACTTATACGTTTTTGGTTAATAACTCTGCATAAACACTCATAATGTCAAAACATAACTTACAGCATAACGCAACTTCTATTAGTGCTGGCACTATTTTGCTACTTGTGTCCCACTCTAATGAATAATTACTGTAGATTTCAACCAGTCGACATTATTGGTCGAGAGTGGGAGGCCAGCGTTTTTTGATAATCGCATAGTGAATGCCGACGCTGTCTCCTGCCTCTCCCAGGACTGGGAAACGACCGCTCGAATAGCTGCCAATGCAAAGCACATGAAATATGATCAAGCCGCCGAAGACTGCCGCGGGTCTTTCTCACCATTGGTTTGCTCATGTGATGGGGCCATGCAAAAAAAAATTTGAAATATTCATGAAACGGGCATCCCACTCACTAGAAATTAAATGGAAAAAGCCGTTTTCACAACTTGTTGGATGAATTAAGACAAAAATCCAATTCGCCATCAATAGAGCTGTGTCCCTGCGAATACGAGGTTCCCGAAGGAAAGTGCGGCCACTTGAATTGGAGGACGGGGCAGCTGTTGGAAGAAACCCTATGACCCCCCCACCAAAGAAAAAAAATCCCCCGTAGTTATTTACAGTAACTCTATTGTTACAGTTGAAAAAAAAAAACCAGTCGACATTATGTTAAGAACAAAACTTTACCATTTCGTATTACAATTGGTTTTTAACAAAAAGTTATTCTTCTAGGCACACTAAAAAACACTTTTTCTGTTGAAATAGAACGTGCCAGCTTGGTGTCAGCCTTATCTATATTTTCCTTAATCTATTGATCCGCATCCTAGCCTTTATTTATCCCAAGAGAGGGTTCAAATTTGTTTATAGAAGTTACATGAATGAGTTTCGCGTCTTTTTTTTAATTTCTTGGTATTCCGAGGTCCAATTGCTAGTTTTTGAAAAAATGGCTCGGGAGGAGGTTTGTAGACAAGGTTGTCTACAATGAATTTTGGTTCATTACTCTTTGAACGATGCGAAGGTATTATATTGATTGTAAAGAGAAAGATATGTGTAGTCTACCTAGTTAATAATCGGAGTAGTCGTTTTCTCGATTTTATCATTTCTAGAAGGGACATGGAATGTTAACTACCTGTGTGATGTGTGAAAATTATGACACCTTCTTGAGAATCTATTAAGAATGATGAAGATTAGGAAATGTTTGTGACAATAACCGATGAATCGACGAGGATTCCAAGACTGTAAAACAGACGAAAAATGAGATTGAGAATGTAATACGCATATATTTATCGACTGTATACTTATTACCGCTAAGAGGGATTAAATGGACAGTGAAGTACTTCCAAACAAAACTTGAATTGTGAGCAAGCCAATCATCGCTAGAGATTCTACTAATAAGTACATCAATAGTTATTTTATGAGATATCACGAACGCCTTCAAATTTGAATTTGCAAAAAGTGACCCTACCCTCAGGTTTCCTTATACAGGATAAGGCAGGAGGGTAGAGAGGAAATAATCACTGTTTTTCTCTATATTTATAGATATGTAATCTCTATTACGTTCAAATTTATGAAAGAAATGTTCAAATTTGTGGTGTTCAAATTGATCAAGTCGATCCTATCACACATTACTAAATTGGAATAAAAATTGCACCGATAAAGTCAAGCAAGCAGCTCTTGTATATAGGATAGGAGTCGAGCGGAGTTCAACGCCAACGTTGCATCATAACTCTTGCAGAAGACTTCCATGAACTGGCTGTCCAGAATCTTTCCTTGCGAGCTCTTCAGGTTCTTGGCTTCGCTCACCCCAAACGATTTTACACTTAGGCGACTTCTACTAGGCTTTTTTCTCTCCAAAGGCGTAGATTTTGAGCCTGTCTCTCCGACGATAGTCGACTCCATTTTCCCGATTACATAAAATACCCCTTGGAACATTAAGGTATCGTAGGAATCCGTAATTGGGTCAACAAGTTTATTTATTTACTACCAACTCGCCTCGGTATTTTTCCTCTATGTCATCATCTTTACTCTAGTTCTGGGATTTCTAACTCTCATCAACCAACAACAACACTAATCAGGGCTTGCTTTTGTCCATAACAAACGTTTCAACATAAAAACTCATCTTGGTTGGTAAATAACGAAAATTCTTGTTTTCTCAACTAACCTTGTACCTATCTCTCCCTATGTACCTACCTAGTACTAATGATCGTCAAAGTCGTCAATTCTAGGTTTCCAATTACAAGTATACAATCACGTTTTTCCCAATTTCAAACAACATAATCCGACTTTGACTTGAATTGAGTTTTTACAGCCCTTAACAGGCAAGATAGTTTATGAAAGCAGGTAGCTCCTCTGGTTTCAAGTAGTACCAAAATAGATTTTAGTCATAAAATGTCTACAGTCATCTATCTCCTTCACTTGAAAATAACCTTCTGAAAGGAGGATATGGATTAAAGGTAAGTACTTGAAGATATTTTCCAAGTCTTAAAGCTATGTGCTACCGACTTAAACGACCAACTCTGGTTACCAAGCTTTGAATTAAATTACATTTTCTCTACCATTATAGAATGTCTCTTCTGGCTCCACTAATGAGGGACATCCTAATAAGGTCTGCCCAAGTAGGGCAGTACAGTTTCCTCTAAAAGAATAATAAATATTGACGAATAATATTAGTTCAAAAATGATTGAATTGATGCTCCTTACATGAAATATGATCAATTTGTTGATTTCCTACGTTTAGACACAATAACACGATTGAAATTTTCAGGAATGCAAGGCTCCTGCAGAACTTACTGTCAAGAAATTCGTCAGAAATATCATTCTGATACCAAACTCTCCATCGGAACCAAATCGAGCGATTAGAAAGAAATCTACGGTTCTACGGCAATAAATCTATAAAGGACTATCTGGGGCCTAATCTACGAAGTCCCTGAAAATCGGACAACTCTTTTGTCCGATGTGGCTCCAACAGATCCAAAAGCAATGGAATTTATAGTCTGAAGCCTAAATCAAAATCCAAATCGTCGTTTAAGGGAGTTTAGGCTTACACACGGTCCACGCTTGGTCCAGAAACCAACCAACATAATTTCCTAAAAACATCATCATAAAAATGGTTTATCCTCGGCCATAGGCCAAAATCTTCAAAAAGCTGTAGAATAAAAAGCTTTTCTTGGTTGTTGTGGAGAAGGAAGCAGAGGACGTCAATATACTCTTTTCAACATTTATTTGGCTAGCGCTTTCGGGGCAAACTATGGCCCCTTTCCCAAGCCTACAAGAAAAAACAAATAATTGAAGACTACAAAATTAACCTCTAACATGAAGAATCACAGTTAGTGTAACCAACCAGTCAAAAATTTGTTTATGTCAAAAAACGTTATAATAATTAATAATTAATATTTTTATTAAAACCATTAAAACAAAAAATGAGCCACCAAGATTAAACCTATTCTTCATCATCTAAAAAACTAATAAGAATATAAGCACCCAAGAACTGAACAATACACACACTAACACACAGACAAACATTAAAAAATATAAAGAAAACAAAACAACCTACCTATATTCACTCTGCAATCATACTCCTAGTTTGCCCCGAAAGCGCTAGCCAAATAAATGTTGAAAAGAGTATATTGACGTCCTCTGCTTCCTTCTCCACAACAACCAAGAAAATGACTACAGCAGGAATACAGAACAATAAAAAGCTCTCCTATCTTCTGTATCGAGGAAGTGAAAACAGAAGGAGAAATTTAGACTCGATGCAAATAACCTTGAAGCCTATTAATATTAGGCTTCAAGGTTATTTGCATCGAGGCTAAATATTATTTAGCCACAGAATACGTACCAACCTTGACTAAGTAACTAAATATACTTAAGATTAAGATCCATACGATCGTATAGGTCGAACTGGAGGCCTCTTTGAAAGAGACCATACCTAGTTATACATGAAATATCTCAAGTAATACATAAAGGAACCCTCCTAAGTAATATAGAAATATGATACATTTATATATCATAGATCTTAAGAAAGTGATACTATGAATGTTTAATGGCTTCTTCTTCGCAATCGATCCAATCTGTTCATCAACAAAATGAAGTACACGCAAAGATGTAAGAAAAGATACCGCATCGCCCGTGGCTTTGTGCCGCGTACCTATGTATGAGGGCGTTTCAAAAACCTTTTAGGTCCCGGGTTGAGTTGTTTAGATGCAAAGAGGCTTAGAAAGGTGCTTTCAAGGAGGACCGAATATCGCAAGAGCCATGCAATAGGGCACCCCCGGACTCGCGTCTAATCAGTATTCTAATGGTAAACGAAGATCCCATCCCCTCCGCCAGTTCAGAAGGCAGAATATGTCAAGTGAATCGCAAACAAGACGGACTGCAAGACGAGGAACAATAAAAGCCGGTTTGAGCTCAATCCTTTTCAACATCTATACAAAAACACGGGTGAAGCAATTTTTTCGAATTGCATAATGAAAAGTGTGGTACTGGTGACTGGTGATGTACCGGGGAGGAGCGTAACTAACCTCACACTAGGTTCGGCTTCATTGGTTCCGACATAACTACGGGTTTTGTTTGGCACGAACGAATAATGTCGTGACGTCACTGAATGGTATGCGACCTGTTTGCTTAGGATCGGGGTTATGCAAAGGCTTGTTAAACTCGCAATCTGCTGTGCAAACGAGGGATGGATAAATTGGTGAGAAGCGCCCAGTCTTCCAACAAATAGAATGGAAGGTGTATGTATCGGTGCGATCAAACCTCAATCTATAGTTGACTACAAAGTGCCTTCCAATACAGTTGAATACATACATAGCATCTACATCGACTCATATTAGTAGCTGTCTCACATTCACCAGTAAAGATTTGCCTTATACAGGGTGTCCCATAATATGGGACATATTATGTTATCCACCAAACTTCGGGAGTAGTTTTTACAACTAATTTGCAACAAAAAGTGTCTCTTAGCAATTTTCTTTTAACCCCCTTAAAATCCGACTTTTTTGACTTTTAAGATTTTTTTCGTGTTTTCGACCTTTTAAACGGTCCTAACTCCCTTAAATTGCACTCAAAAATTAAAAATAAGGATACTGTTGGAAATAGCGTGAAATTTCTCAATAGATGAGCCGTTGAAAAATTGAGAAAAACTGAACGCTAGAGTAGTTTTTCACCTCAAACTTTAAAATTTGTCAATTTCTGTTTTTTTCAAAAATTTTGATGATTTTTCCTCATTTAAACAAGGTATTTGCCAGAGGGGCTCAAAAGCTTAAAAACTGCTCCATTTCATTAACTTTCCAACGGTCACCCAATTTTTAGTTTCACTGTGGGATTAGAGGGAGAAAATGGTGTTTCAATGCGAAAAAAACGTGTATTTTGCTTCCTCACTACCGAAGGTAGGGAAGCTTTGTATTCGTGAAAGACGTGAAAAAAAAAATGTCCTCCAAAATCAAAATTTCCACTTGCTTTTTGCGTTTTAGAGCTTCCCGAACAATTTTGGTTCCGTGTCTGTCTGTCTGTCTGTGGTCAATCCTTGTCCCGGGCAAAACTATACTAACCTGTGGTCCGATTTTGATGAAATTTTCAGGGATTGTGCGGGTTAGGTCCTAGACGGTCCCCTATCAATTTCAGCACCTTCGGACCAATAGGAGCGAGTGCGCATGCGCAAACGTGAATTTCCTGGAACCTCGGTTTCTCGGTTTCTGATGAACCGATTTTGCTCAAATTTGGAGGTTAGTTAGGGACTAACTTCTAAGAGACACCCTATAAGTTTCAATCAAATTGGTCAAGCAATAGCCGCTGCGCATGCGCGAACTTTAAATTTATTGTTACAACCAAAACTCCGCAACTATTCAACCAATTTCGATGAAATTTTCAGGGATTGTGTGGTTTAGGTCCTAGACGGTGGACCGCTAAATAAAATTCTACGTTGAAAATACAAAATATTATAAACTATAATACCTTATAAAAATTATAAAAATATCATAAACATTAATACCTGCAACCCTATCCCGCATATTATCGCCAATATTTTGGTATTCAATAACTCTTTGAATCATAATTTTTTCGCCAACTGATTCTATACGTCCATGTTACAATGAGTGAGGAAGCTATACTGCCCACCCAACTTGGCAGACGTTTTTTTCAACGAAATCGACGGTTTGACGTGGTGCTTAGGAGGAGGGGTGGCCGTGGAGACCCCGGATTCCTCCCGTCTAACCGTCAATTTCGTTGAAAAAAAAATGCACGTTTTTTCGCATTGAAACACCATTTTCTCCCTCTAATCCCACAGTGAAACTAAAAATTGGGTGACCGTTGAAAAGCTGATGAAATGGAGAAGTTTTTAAGCTTTTGAGCCTCTCTGGCAAATATCTTGTTTCCATGGGGAAAAATCACCAAAATTTTTGAAAAAAACAGAAATTGACAAATTTTAAAGTTTGAGGTGAAAAAACTACTCTAGCGTTCAGTTTTTCTCAATTTTTCAACGACTCATCTATTGAGAAATTTCACGCTCTTTCCAACGGTATCCTTATTTTTAATTTTTGAGTGAAATTTAAGGGAGTTAGGACCGTTTTAAAGGTGTAAGGTCGAAAACACGAAAAAAATCTTAAAAGTCAAAAAAGTCGGATTTTTTGGGGGTTAAAAAAAAATTGCTACGAGACTTTTTTTTTTTTTTTTGCAAATTAGTTGTAAAATTGACTTCCAAAGTTTGGTGGATAACATAATATGTCCCATATTATGGGACACCCTTATAACTTGGTTTTCTTAAAACATCGATTTTTCACGATGTAATCCCAAGTTTGCTCCAATTAGGAAAGTATTTATAGAATTTCGAGGATAGTTTCTGATGAGCATAGCACTTCAATCATTAGAAAATCTCTGAGCAAATAGCAAAATATTCTGATGAATCGGGAAGAGTTCTCAATCGTGTTGTTGTTTCCAAGTAAGAGAAACCATCGACTTGATCATGAAGTTCATGTCTATAGGTAGGTTCTCTGATCATCGCAATCATTTCTGAACTGTCGTGGCCTCCTCCTAGAAAAGGTCTCCAAAATTTGCTCACCCCATCTGTGAACAGATGTGAATTTTTGTGAAGACGAAGACTTCAGGCATCTCCCTCTCTTCCCCCCTCATCAATCGAAAAGTTCCCCTACCTCCTTTTCTCGAGAATTCAGGAGTATGAAAGGTGGACTCAGCAAAATACAAGTATCACACTTGTCACTTGAAAATCTTTTCTTTCTTTACTTGTCCTCCCATCAACCTCCCTGATCGCACATCGGTTTTGGGCCTGGGGGGATCATTCTAATCACCCAGCACCCAATGGTTTGGGGCCGGATTGTATCACCTCTCACTCTCCACATAAGTAAAAAATACTTTACTTTCTTCGTAGTAAAAGTAAAGTAAGTGAAGTAAACAACCATCTCAGGTTGAATTTTCTGTCATTCCTGGCGTCGCGGACGTCATCAGCTGCCTTCCAAAGGGTTGATCAGAATTTGTTCTAATGATTTCGCTCATGGCTACTTATTGCCTTGGTTCACCAATGGCCCAACCCGAAAAATTATCAAGACCAGCGGTACCGCCCTCGAGATGTCACCAATCCAGAAAATCTCCCTGCCTTAACTTCGGCGATCTCCATGGAACCGGTTCACTAAAGCTAATAGCTGATGGTGTCTCTACGCAAGTCACCATCAGTTCTACTTGCCAGACGATTATATCCCATCTCAAAAGAAACCTCCTTTCATCACTTGAGTGTTTTCTAAAAGGCAAAGCAGTCCAACAAGCAATTTCATGTTAAATTTTATTTGGAATTTACTTTCGAACATTAGTCAGATTAGGATCTTTCACATAAACTAAAATATTTGAAGTTTCCAAGTTATTGTTTGTGAGGATGTTTTACTGCCTAACCACTAGAGGAAACTTAAAGAACTCTATAAGAAGTCGGTCGAGAGCACAAGAGGACATCTTGGGAGAGATCCATTTCAAACTTTTCTTGATACGTGGCAGTCCTAAGGACTATAAAGTTTACGTCAAACTAGTGAAAACACGTATACCCAACCATCAACTGTATTTTTAAATAATTACACACGATGTAGTTATGCTTGCAGAGTTCTAGGACCACGGCAGTCCCTAAACTGAAAAGCATTTCAAAATAAATTATCAAAGATATCTAACAAGAAAATTCGAGCCGTGCAAAAATTGTGAATGAATGAATAAACGAAATTTCACTGACTCCATTCCCGATCATGATGACCGGGAGGATCTTATACAAATTCCTACAAGTTAAGATGAAGCTTAGCAGAGTAGGTGGGTAGCTGTTGGGCTCACAATAGCGGGGAAAGGAATGTCAGCTGCCAGGGCCATAACAGCTCTGCCTGGAACGGGCCTATCTGTCTCTACCCAAGAAAACGAGGCGGCCACGGTAATTGGCTCAAACTGACCGCGATCCGATTAGTCCCTCGATGCAGAATAAAGGGTCATTGAACGAAAGCGAAAATCAACGCCTATCTTATTCGGTCAAGGGCAATTCGACTTCACCTGGAGGCGGTCTTTTTCACACGAAACGGAAAGGTTGATTTGTGAACCTCTAAATTACGAACAGAACCATATTGTTGTTCTTTCTACTTTTACTAATCCTATCATACCACAGATCAGGATGAGGATTCGCAAATTCTATTGCCATTTGGTCAGTAGGATTATTACTACCGCATCCTGTAATTTCCAGTCACCAGAGTAAGTAGTCCAAAATATCCAAGTCTCGGGAATAACCAGTAAAGTTAACTCAATTTTGCAGGGAATTTCACGATTATTCCTATTATACGTAACAAACACAATCCTAAACGTATTGTTTTGATATTCACTCTATTGGGGCTGTTTAAAAACTGTTTGGAACACATAAAAATATTGGAGATGATTGAATTCCGAGTCAAATATGACCAACTTCAGCTCTATATGATGCAGGAAGATCCGCGCTCAGTGATTTTTCATCGCCAAATAAGCCA
Organism: Apolygus lucorum; assembly: GCA_009739505.2. Classification (NCBI taxonomy): domain Eukaryota; kingdom Metazoa; phylum Arthropoda; class Insecta; order Hemiptera; family Miridae; genus Apolygus; species Apolygus lucorum. The sequence goes on along the minus strand of CM019183.2, from coordinate 56,414,050 downwards.
GAAAACAAATTGGCTCAAATCACTAACCTTATAGGAAATGTTGAGCAAATGTTCAAATTCATTCATTATGCTTTCTTTGAATTAGCTTTGAAAATTCGCCAAAGTAGCTTCTTACGGCAACTGCAACTGAAGCTTTCTCCACTCTTCAATGAGAGGTGTACTGAGTACTGTAATATTTGAAAATTGGTAGGAATTGTCCAACAATCGCACTGGATTGTTAAGTTATCGGTATTTCTTTCATTCATAAAAAAAAAACAAAGCTTCAGCTACCTTGGTAGACTCGGAAGCAATAAGAATGAAATTTTCACCCGCGTTTTTGGTTTCAGGCCTTCCTGAGCAATGTTGGTTTTTTGTCAGTCTGTCATGAAAATCCTTGTAACTGTACGACGTTATTGTCCGGTTGAAATGTTCAGGTGTTATTTGGATTGATGTGTATATGGTCCTCTATGAAAATCATGGGCCACGGACTGATAGTGGCGACTGCGCATGCGTAAACTTGAATGCCTTGCAACAGCCATTGTTTCTAAATTTTCCATCCGAATTCAATGATACTTTCAGGAATTGTTTGGGTTGACGTATGGATGGTCCCCTATGACGGAAGTGCATGGTAATTAGGGATTGATGTACTTATTGAAATTAACTGCGTCAGATCATAAAAATGCCAAGTGGGTGTAGCACATAGCTTCCTCGTATCCACAACCCGATTTTATAGATGATCCGTCGCATAGTAGTTAATCTCAAAACATCAAAACAAGTTAATCTGTAAAATCCCTGAAAATTCCATTGAAATCGGATGGAAAATGTAGAAATTATGGCCGTTACAAGGAAATTGACGTTTGCGCATGCGCAGTGGCTACTATCAGTCCGGGGATGATGATTTCCATAGGGGATCGTCTACACACCAACCCGCACAATCCCTGAAAATTTCATAGAAATCGGACAATAACTTCGTATAGTTATGCCCGTTACAAGGAATTCATGACAGACACACAGACAGACAGACACGGAGCCAAAATTGTTCAGGAAGGTCTGAAACGTAAAACGCGAGTGGAAATTTTGATTTTGGAGAACTTTTTTTTTTCATCCTTGAAAAGTGAAAAAAAAACTTCCGTTACCTTGGTAGACTCGGAAGCAAAACAAGTCGATACAGCGAATTTTGAGAGACTGCAGCTCAGTAACAAAAATAAAGGCACATTAACGTTCGGCAAAATTTGCTGATAAGCCTCCTTCGTAGTTAGAGATTTTGGAATAAATGTAGGAATTTTAGAAAAGTTACCGTTTCAGGAGGATTTTCAACTGGTTCAAAGGGTTTTTACAAAATCTGTAAAATCCGAAAGAATGTATTGTTGTTGAATGATAAAAACAATACTTTCTTGACGTACTATGCTACGAAAATACTAAGTCACTAAAGAATGGAAAAATAACAAAGATCATAAATAGTGCGTTCAAGCTATGCCATGTACCTCAGCTATGGAAAATCGCAGAGATAATCATGATTCCCAAGCCCGGAAAACCTGCTAATGAGATGACATCCTATAGGCCTATCTCACTCCTGCCAACTCTGTCCAAGTTGTTCGAAAAACTCCTCCAAAAGAGACTGCTCTGTATCATAGAAGAACGCAACCTAATTCCTAACCATCAGTTTGGGTTTAGGAAGCACCATTCTACTATAACCAAGTCCATAGAATTACAAGTATTATTGAGAGAGTGCTAGAAGAGAAGAAGGTCTGCTCTGCCATATTCCTTGATGTGACTCAGGCATTTGATAAAGTTTGGCATGAAGGACTAATTCACAAGCTTCGTAAAATGCTGCCAGAATCCTACGCAACACTCTTGCAGTCCTACATATCCAGCAGATATTTTTGTATAAGACAGGATGGTGCTTTTTCAGAGCCAAAAATAATACAAGCTGGGGTGCCGCAAGGCAGCGTTCTGGGCCCACTACTGTACGCTACAATACGAACTACGGACTAATAACGGAGTAAGTACGGCCAATAAGAACTAAGTGAAGTATCTTAGTTTTATTAACGTACACCAACTATGTATCAGAAGAATGTTGCTTATAAAGTTGTAACTGGGTGCGGTAAAACAAGTCAAAAAAAAAAACTAAAGAATGGAACCTACACTTCTTTGCTACAATATTGTTTTAATGCTTCAATCAACCTTTCAATAATTGACCAAGGTGGATTGGTTCCAATACATGATAGTTACTTTCTTGGTCTGGTGAGATTAGTACCGTAGTAATTGCCACTCTGTAATGAATTTATCGTGATTGGAGTAATCCTCTCTTCTCTGTAAGTAAGAAGATGACATGAAGTCCATTGAAATAGACCTTCGACTAGGAATTCACAATCTTGACTTTGTAATATCTATCTACTTGTGAATTCGCGCTCTGCTGCAGCTGTCCTCACAGCAAAGTTGCATCACCGGAGCATCTCGAAGACCATCGCAACCCTCGACCTTTCACAACGGTACGCTAAAGGAAATGGTTTGCAAAAGATCACGCCCGATATAAAAATATTCTATTGCCAAGTTCACAAGTCAAGATACCATCTGGCGTAATACGGAATAATTAGGTACGCAGGTGCACCCATCCTTTTCAAAACAACCCCTTCGGCAAATCGTGATTGACCGATCTTCCCCCTGATAAACTGGCTTTAGTGTTCTTAAAACCTTACGAAACTAGCCAAGGTAAGTAAGTGATAATGAGCAGTAAGAATTTGTAAAAACCAAGACTTAGTGTGGCATAGTTTTCAAAGCTTGTTTAATATTTATATTATATTCACCAAATAAAGCACGTTTTCATTCATACATTCATAAGCAGTAAGAATAGCTGTCACAGTAGGCACGTACCGTTTCGTAGATGGATACTTATTGGAACAACTCGAAACCACTAATGATATTGGTCACCCGACAATCCGTACCATAACGCTCTCTCCACGTCTATCGCGCTTAGAAAATAAATTTCTCCTTCGAGTATTCAAACTTAATTTCGATTAAACATAGGGAAGTTCAAATAGTTCAATGCCCCAACTGGGAATTTAGGGAAGGTCATAAGACCACATAATAAGATAATCAATAAAAATTACATAAGGAAACTCAGGAGGGATTGTTTCTTCCGAAACAATATAACGAACAGATTTCAGGAGGAATGCAGGAAGTATAAGGCTTTCCTGTATCTCCATTAAGAATGTATTGCTAATCTAGCTTCCTGCGCAATTCTGGTTTCTTGTATGTCTATCTGTGGTTAATCCTTGTTCCGGCCATAACTTCATGAAATTATGAAAATTTACACGGGGTTAACCTCGAGACATTCCATCAATATCGGAGGTGCATATGCGCACTTATTTTTATCTTAACAACAATCTTTCACGATCTAAAAGCCCAATTTGGAGATTATCTAAAATTTGGAGATTATGTGGCTTTGGGCTGAACTCAAGAATGATGCATATTGATTTCACCGCAATCAGATCATTCGGAGGCACAGTACATGCGAAAAAAAAAAGAAAAACCATCAAATGAACGACTTTTTAATCGTGTTGATTTTTTCAAGTAAAAAAACGCTGCAAATTATTACACAATGGTTTATTATTTTTTATTTTTCTATATAGATCATTCGTCTGCAAAGCCACCAACCATCCAACATGAAGAAAAACGTCGATCGCATTTCGGTCAGCTAACATTTGAACGGAGATTAGGCCTCTTTTGCGATTCACACTCGTGTTTCTGATTTATCGTACGTCCAAACTTTAAATTCTCGTAGTGAGCGGACGGTTTGTCCTACAGAGCTCCGGGTGGTCTCAAAAAATTCTAAAAATTCTATAGAATCTTAAATTGAAGGAAAAACAATACCTTCATATGGAAATTTTTTGAGTTAGGGCGTTTTCAAAATTTCAAAATTGATTTTGGGACCCTTGGAACTGACCTACATCAATCAAAATCTTCGGGCACAACTAGACCCCAAATGGAGCCTACAAACCAAATTTCATCAAAATCGGTCAATGCTAAGTGGCAAAAGTGCCGTGTACGGCGGACGGACGGCCAAATTTTTATTCGATTTTTGGATTCTACGTACCTTGAAACGTAAACCATCAAATTTTGAGGGGGTGTTAAAATTTTATTTTTTTTCTTGTTCGATTCCAAAGGTTCATTATTGAAAATAATAAACCAAACGCTGCAAATTATTACACAATGGTTTATTATTTTTCTATATTAATCACTCGTCTGCAAAGCCACCAACCATCCAACATGAAGAAAAACATCGATCGCATTTCGGTCAGCTCTAATTTGAACGGAGATTAGGCCTCTTTAGCGATTCACACTCGTGTTTCTGATTTATCGTACGTCCAAAACTTAAATTCTCGTAGCGAGCGAACGGTTTGTCCTACAGAGCTCCGCATGGTCTCAAAAAAATTTTAAAATTCTATAGAATCTTAAATTGAAGGAAAAACAATACCTTTATATCAAATTTTTTTTGAGTTAGGGCGTTTTCAAAATTTCAAAATTCATTTTGGAACCCTTAGACGTAACCTACATCAACCAAAATCTTCGGGGCACAACTAGACCCCAGAAGGAGCCTACATACCTAATTTCATCAAAATCGGTCAATGCTAAGTTGCAAAAGTGCCGCGTACGGCGGACGGACGGCCACATTTTTATTCGATTTTTGGATTCTACGTAGGTACCTTGAAACGTAGGTAAACCATCAAATTTTGAGGGGATGTTAAAATGTTTTTTTTTCTCTTGGTCGATTCCAAAGGTTCATTATTGAAAATAATAAACCAAAAAAAAAACATCAATATGACCGTGAAAATCGTGTCTCATGTTGGGGAATCCCCAATAATACAATCAAATGTTTTCATACCTACCAACTAATATTCTACGTAAGGAAACAGTACAGCCCATCCATCTTGGCATACTCTTATTCGCTTCAACAAAATTTCAGTTCAAATCTATGTCGGCACTTGGCCACTACTTCTGTTCCATCGAACCCAAACGTTAACTGACCCGACTATTACGAACTATTTGTATTCAGAAGCAATAATTATAAACGATCTAGGTACCTACTTACAACTTATGATTAGATGAACCCATTCGTATTTAACTACTTACCGATTAATATCGGTAGTTGTACGAATGTACTAACAAGGTAAATAGGAATTTTCCAAACATTGTTACATGAGATGAGCAACGAAGAGTTCTCAATGGTAAACACATTAAAACCTCGTTTAGTTTTTCAAATATTTTGAACCTGCTATCAACATTAACATTAACTAGGTTACCAATAACGTTTAAAGACAGCAAAGCAAGGACGGCAGCGACACGATTTCCTCGTTGACCCGGTTTCCCTTTCCATTCATCGAAAAGGAATACGGTAGTTACTTTTCAATGTGAATCCCTTAGAGAAGGAATCCTATTAAAAAGTATCCCACGGAGAAGGTATACACGGTCCATCTCGTTGCTTTCAATTGCAGCGGCTCAAGGGCGAAGGTACCTGTTTTTTCCATTCGGTGAAGCGGTGGACTTTTGCTGCGATAGCAGTCGACCCAGTTCCTACAGAAAGGAATCTCAAAAGACTAGAAGAGAAGCCCTTTCGAAAGAGAACCGAAGGACATTGTTTTAACACGTTCAAAGGTTTTGCTTTAATAGTTTCAAACTACTAATCAATTATTGTGATCGCAGTTATCGGTTTCTACTATAAACGGATGGCATAATAAACCAATCGATCATTTATTTTAAACACGTCGACATTTTCCATTCAATTAACGTAATTCAAAGAAATATTCCAGGTATTTCCCATCTGATTTCAATTTGTAGAAGATGATCAAGCTGATTCACATCGTTAAATTCAACTCATTGGATGAAGTTTACATTTCAAACAATGTAAAAGTCGATAAAATATCAAACACGGTAGTCAAACACAAACAATCGCCTACAACTGCCATCTTGTCGAACGCTGATTTGTAATGCATACCTACTACTTGAACCATCAGTATTTCAAAGCGTTTTAATTCGTTTCGAAAAGAAGCTGATTTATTTTTTATTTAGTCGTTATCTCTTATGATAATAGACTTGTTTCATATTGAGCTCAGACCATGTCCTGTGGACTCAGACACAGGACATGTCCTGAGTTGCTCAGACCACTGTCCTGCGAATATTGTTTTTCAATTACTTCCAACACCACTACAATTTATTTTATCAACACCGTTCTTGAACTGTTTTCTTCCCCTACTACCTCCCCCCTTGTCAAATAACCAAAAACCCAAGATGTTGATATTAGGTATTACTGGTTTTCAATATCAGAAAATCTGATAACTTCAAACGACTCTTTTCGCATTTAGGGTGACATTTTATTCAATTAAATGTATCCCAGAAACACAGAAATAAATACATAAAATATTCAATACAAACCAGAGATAACCGTCACTCGTTGGCAGAATTTTGGATATTTTCTGATATTGAGAACTACCTAGTATTGAAAAAGACATCGAAGGTTTTCGTTTTTTCCCCCTCAATGGAATACCTACTGATGCATCTGTTTTCCGGCGATCAATGTCGCAATCTACGCTCATCCTCTTTAAGGCAAGAGCTTCAAACCAATACAAAACTCAAAATTACCGAAAGATGACATGTTACAGTATTACACGATTCGATTTGAAGTGTACTTACTAGAATGACAAGCAGTGAATTGAATTTCAACCAAAGGCGGGATTACTAAATAGTTTATCAGGAAGGAAGAACCGTTTATCTTGAAGATTCCGGTGTTTGCGTACCTATTTGGATAGGTACTTCACATTCCTACCTTTCATTTGTAAGAAATAAGGAAGGAAGGTAATTTTCCTGTAGAACCCAGGAAGGTAATAACATGAAGGCCTGTCACGTTCGTCTCAAGTTCCATTCCTACCTTAATCTACTTCAGACTCAAAAGAAACTCCTCCTTCATCTTGTGACTTGAAACAGTAATCAAGATTTCGACCAGTGGCCATCTCATTGCTGGTAGATAACGTAAGAAGAGCCTACTCGGAGAATTAAAAAAAAAAACGGAAAATTGTTCTTGAAAATCACGACAATAATTTTAAGGCTAAAGGGGACAGCCCTCTAGTTTGATTCTCTTTTAGGAGATGGCGCTAGCGTCGCACTCAAAAGTTTTCCCAAAGTTTTTCATCCTCCACGAAAGATTTTTTCCAATTATAATACGGGAATGTGTCCAGAATAAGTAGATCTCTCTTTCCACCATTGAGTTTTTACCATACTATTATTATTTAAATCATGAAATCGCAGAATTCGGGCTATTAAAGGTGTTGAGTAAAAAATGAGATAGCTTGCATATTCATTGTCATTAATAATTGATGAATGATTGGTTAGAAATCCGATTCTTGGACAATTGGAGACGGAAAGGGTAAATGAAAAATAACGCACGCTCATTGGTTGCTAGCAAATGGAGTATGAGGTTGGTTGCCTAGCGACCCTTGTTACCCTCCCCTTCAATCCGACCCTCCTTGACCCCCACGGAATAGGTCAGTAACATTGCTTGCGATTTCACTTCCACATCTACCTACCAAGTTATACTGAATAAGCAATTTTATTGAGTGATATTCATCATATACTATGAAAATGAATTGATTGATAAATGAATTTTCATTACATAGTTACTCAAGTGGGATATTTATGTTATTCAATCATAATTAAAAAACCTTTTTTTAATAATAATATTGAATAAAAAGACTATAAATAATCAACGTTTCTTTTTTTAATATGTTCATACTTGATATTTTTTAATACCTTTGTATATATCTATTCATTTTTCTAACGTTGCACAGAAGAATGAATGGTATCATGAAATATCAATGATAGTATCAAAAAATTCTAAAAATTCTATAGAATCTTAAATTGAAGGAAAAACAATACCTTTATAACAAAATTTTTTGAGTTAGGGCGTTTTCAAAATTTCAAAATTGATTTTGGAACCCTTACAAGTGACCTACATCAACCAAAATCTTCGGGGCACAACTAGACCCCAAATGGAGCCTACATACCAAATTTCATCAAAATCGGTCAATGCTAAGTGGCAAAAGTGCCGCGTACGGCGGACGGACGGCCAAATTTTTATTCGATTTTTGGATTCTACGTACCTTGAAACGTAAACCATCAAATTTTGAGGGGGTGTTGAATAAAAATTTTTCTTGGTCGATTCCAAAGGTTCATTATTGAAAATAATAAACCAAAAGGGGGGTTTCGTTTTAAAAAAATGAAGTTAGTGTCAATTACGCGCAAATATTATGCGCGAAAGTACTTTTTTCTGAGTTGTGTGTGGTTGGGACTTAGGATGGTTCCCTATGAATGTCATCATCGTCTGACCTCAAATTTGGAGGGTTGTGACAGATAGTTGGAAATTGAAGTTTCTATTACCTACTGAGCATATAGGATTATCTCTATGCTGTCGTATTTTAGGTACGAAGATGGTATGTGGCACAACCTCATGCAAACATTTTGCTTCCGAGTCTGCCAAGGTAGCGGAAGCATTACTTTTACTTTTCAAGATTGAACAAAAAAAGTTCTACAAAATCAAAATTTCCACTCGCGTCCACGTTTTAGATACGACCTTCCTGAACAATTTTGGTTACGTGTCTGTCTAACATGAAATCCTTGCCATAGCCGTAACTTCTACATTTCTCATCCGATTTTGATGAAATTTTCAGGGATTATGGGGATTGGCGAGTAGATGGTCCCCTATGAGGGTAGTGGAAGGTACTAAGAGATTGATTTTTTGAGATCAACAACTATGCATCGGATCATCTATACAATTGGGTTATGGGTATTAGGAAGCTATGTGCCACACCTACTTGGCGGACGTTTTTATTATTAATTAGTGAATAATAGGGGTGATATTCTCAAAATCGGGTTTTTGATGATTTCTCAATTATAAGAGTATCAATACTTTCGAAATATGGATACGAGGAAGCTATGTGCCACACCTACTTGGCATACGATTTTATTATTAATTAGTGAATAATAGGGGTGATATTCTCAAAATCGGGTTTTTGATGATTTCTCAATTATAAGAGATCAATACTTTCGAGTTATGGATCCGAGGAAGCTATGTGCCACACCTACTTGGCATACGATTTTATTATTAATTAGTGAATAATAGGGGTGATATTCTCAAAATCGGGTTTTTGATGATTTCTCAATTATAAGAGTATCAATACTTTCGAAATATGGATACGAGGAAGCTATGTGCCACACCTACTTGGCATACGATTTTATTATTAATTAGTGAATAATAGGGGTGATACCTATTCTCAAAATCGGGTTTTTGATGATTTCTCAATTATAAGAGTATCAATACTTTTGAGTTGTGGATACGAGGAAGCTATGTGCCACACCTACTTGGCATACGATTTTATTATTAATTAGTGAATAATAGGGGTGATATTCTCAAAATCGGGTTTTTGATGATTTCTCAATTATAAGAGTATCAATACTTTTGAGTTGTGGATACGAGGAAGCTATGTGCCACACCTACTTGGCATACGATTTTATTATTAATTAGTGAATAATAGGGGTGATATTCTCAAAATCGGGTTTTTGATGATTTCTCAATTATAAGAGTATCAATACTTTCGAAATATGGATACGAGGAAGCTATGTGCCACACCTACTTGGCATACGATTTTATTATTAATTAGTGAATAATAGGGGTGATATTCTCAAAATCGGGTTTTTGATGATTTCTCAATTATAAGAGATCAATACTTTCGAGTTATGGATCCGAGGAAGCTATGTGCCACACCTACTTGGCATACGATTTTATTATTAATTAGTGAATAATAGGGGTGATATTCTCAAAATCGGGTTTTTGATGATTTCTCAATTATAAGAGTATCAATACTTTCGAAATATGGATACGAGGAAGCTATGTGCCACACCTACTTGGCATACGATTTTATTATTAATTAGTGAATAATAGGGGTGATATTCTCAAAATCGGGTTTTTGATGATTTCTCAATTATAAGAGTATCAATACTTTTGAGTTGTGGATACGAGGAAGCTATGTGCCACACCTACTTGGCATACGATTTTATTATTAATTAGTGAATAATAGGGGTGATATTCTCAAAATCGGGTTTTTGATGATTTCTCAATTATAAGAGTATCAATACTTTTGAGTTGTGGATACGAGGAAGCTATGTGCCACACCTACTTGGCATACGATTTTATTATTAATTAGTGAATAATAGGGGTGATATTCTCAAAATCGGGTTTTTGATGATTTCTCAATTATAAGAGTATCAATACTTTCGAAATATGGATACGAGGAAGCTATGTGCCACACCTACTTGGCATACGATTTTATTATTAATTAGTGAATAATAGGGGTGATATTCTCAAAATCGGGTTTTTGATGATTTCTCAATTATAAGAGTATCAATACTTTCGAAATATGGATACGAGGAAGCTATGTGCCACACCCACCTGGCAAGCGTTTTATAAAACTTCTGAGTAGGTACGGGAACTGTGTTGGGCGGGTGGCGGATGAGCTGAAGGGCGGGTTTGTTGTCTTCTGAATGGCGAGGGGGGTTGCCTGACTGAAGTTCACCCCTTTTGATTTTCGTTTTCTCTTTCGGTCGCTAATTCTCAATATTTTTGATTTCTGATGGATTCCATATGTTGGGGACATCTGCAAGAATATGCCTGGTATCTCGGTTTTGGGAAAATTTATTCTAGTGCCCGCATATTTGGTCAATGAGTGAATCACCAAAAGAATTATTATGGTGTTTCGTCAAAAAATATAGATTTTATGAGAAATTTGACATGGCACAAAGATGGAATACGAAGAAAGGAAACCAAATAATTTTACAGAATGAAAATCGGTCCACTGATAGCTGAGAACTTTTGGGAAAATGATTGAGCTCCTGACTCTCTCTTTTCCCGATATAGCTGTCTCTCTCGCACACTTGTCATCCCCTTTAGCCTTAAGGAGGAAGGTCGAAAGCCCGCGGTTACCCAAAGGCGAACGTGTAACCATCCAGCGGCGCCGGTGAAAGACAGGGGCTAGCCCACACCAACAGCTATCGCAATCCTTTCTCGCCCCGTTGTCAGCTACCTTGACACGCATCTTCAACTTCATCTTCACTAATTGCCATTTTCCATATAGAATTATTAGCGCGAAACGTACAACAGTGGGTAATCCGTCTTTCCTGTTGAAGAGGAAAGTTAATTTTCTGTAAGCATCCGTGAACTGGACATGAGAAATAACTTGGTACGATCAATTTTACAAAACTAATCGCGAGAATCGTAAATTACTTCTTGCAAAACTATAGTTTAGAACCTAGAAATAATAGATACTTACCTACCACTACGAAGTTCCTGTCCTAATGGCAATTTCGTACAGGCACATCTGAATGCCTTTTCCGTAGTTTTTATTGTGAAACAAAAATATCAATAAAGACTTAAGTAAGAGTGAAATAGTATAAAATCACTTTAAGAGAATGAACTGTAAACTGCATTCAACAAGTCCTTTATATTTTCAAGCTCACTTATCAACTGCACAATCATCTCTTATCAACTACCTACCAACCCCCACCTCAACACAATTCCAACCCTTCCATGAACTATGTCAATTGATCGGGATTAGGGTCAACTGAAAACAACACCTTCTTCGCCGAGCTTTCGGTAAATATATTACCTTCTTCAGGGCCTATAAAACAAAACAATATTCACCCTTAATAGCAAACTCTAACAATCCTTTGAGTATAAAAACAACAAAATTACGAATCGACAACAAATAAAAACCTAATAATAAATATAATAACAAATTTCACTTATTCGAAGGTTGTTTATTTAGTGAGAAGGTAATGTATTTAACGAAAGCTCGGCGAAGAAGGTGTTGTTTTCAGTTGACCCTAATCCCGATCAATTGACATAGTACGTTTTGTTGGGTCGATCTACATAGTTGCTGTTCCATGAACTAATAACACTTCTTTTCCTACATCCTTTCTAGATAAGTGCGTGTTACAAAAGAACAGCGTGTTTTCCTCCATAATTCATCAACACAATTTTTCAAAATTTCTTTCCAACTTTTACGAGTTTAAACAAAAGATGTAGATAGTGGAAATATTTCGAAAAACCACAAACAGATTTTTCTTCTCTCTTCGATGGTTACAGTAATTTTTCCCCACGTTAGATCTCGTTTAAATTCGTTATTATTATTTTGAAAAAATTATTATTCTTGCCACCTTTTCAAATTTTTTTTTTCAGAAACCCATGGATTTAGAAGATATGGGTGAAACTAGAGGATAAATATATTTGGTTATTGAACATAAGAAACTAATATCAAAACAAGTAAAATATTCCAACAAAAGAAAATGGTTTAACGGGAGAGAAGAAGGATGGCAGAAGGTTGTAAACCATTTAATGCAGCCAAAGATGGATAAATCATGAAAGAATAGCAAATCAAGAATATAAAATGAAAGTAATAAATAGTAAGTAAATAGAAACTAAGTACAAGTAATAGGTAATGATAAATAAAGTAGGTACCTTGTAAATTATTGTTGTAAATTATTGTGGGAAAACCCCCCAAATGCTAGCGATTTCCTCCTTCGACTATCTTAGAAATCAACAGTATAGCGATAGGCCAAATATAGATAAAAAATTTGCATGTATAGGTGTGGAATTTTCTTGGATTGTCAGTAGTAATTTATTGTGTATTTTTACTTATATTGTTATTTTGTTAAATTGTCTAGCATGTAGAGAACAGAGAAGAAAAAAATTTGACATTGGCAAAATTATTTGTTTAAATGATAATGGCAAATAAAATATGAGACCAACAAACGCTTTTTTTTCTTCATCAAATGTCAAAAACATCCTCAAGAAGCTATCTCACAATCGAAGATAGGGCGAAGTTTTATCCTCCAAAATCAGACTAGGTCAACAGCATTTCTGCGTTCATTTTAAAGAATAGGTTAATTGACTCGTTAATAATTATCTCACGACCATGGTGTCATATTGGTATTATTACCTACCGAACTGATGAGAAATGCAATCATAATGATATCATTTTCCCAGCCGTGCAGATCCTACTGACTTAACTGGGCAGAAATGGAATAAGTTGTAACCGTCCCCCACTCGCCTTGACCTTCTCCTACGACCGCTCACCGGCAGAGAATATAAGGACCCTCACTTTTCTACTACAAACAAGACTAAGGAATTTACGAGTCTACACACCCTTTCTATTTTCCATAAATCCTAATCAATAAGTAAGCGGTGGGAACAACCGTGAAGACAACGACTTCTTTTAGGAACCTAAACTTATGTTGGTTTATTATTTTCAATAATTAACCTTTGGAATCGATCAAGATAACAAATTACCCCCCCCCCCCCCCTCAAAATATGTTGATTTACGTTTCAAGATACGTTGAATCCGAAAATCGAATAAAAATATTGCCGCCCATACGCGGCACTTTCCTTAGTTCCCATGGTCCGATTTTGATGAAATTTGGAATATGGGCTCCATTTGGGGTCTAGTTGTGCCCCGAAGCTTTTGGTTGATGTCAGTCACTTCTAAGGGCTAAAATTTTGAAAACGCCCTAGCTCATAAAATTTTTATATAAAGGTATTTGTTTTTATCATCAATTTAAAATAGTATTGAATTTTTAGAATCGAGTGAGACCACTCAGAGTTCTGTAAGACCAACCGTTCACTCCCTGTGATAACTTAAGGGTTGGACTTATGATAAATCAGAATCACGAGTGTGAATCGCAAAAGATCGCAAATTGTTCGTTTTTGGTTTATTATTTTCAATAATAAGCCTTTGGAATCGAGCAAGAAAAAAAAATTTTAACCCCCCCTCAAAATTTGATGTTTTACGTTTCAAGGTACGTAGAATACGAAAATCGAATACAAAAATTTCCGTCCGTCCGCCGTACGCCGTACGCGGCACTTTTCTTAGCAACACTGGACTGATTTGGTTCAAATTTGGTATATGGGCTCCATTCGGGGTCTAGTTGTGCCGCGAAGCTTTTGGTTGATGTAGGTCACTTCTAAGGGGTGAAAATTAAGGGTTGAAATTTTCAAGAGTGCCCTAGCTCGAAAACTCTCGAAATAAAGGTATCGTTTTTTCACCAATTTTAAATAGTATCGAATTTTTAAAAATTTTTGAGACCACCCGGAGCTTTGTAGGACAAACCGTTCGGTCCCTACGAGTACTTGAAGGTTTTCCTTCGATAAAACAGAATCATGAGTGTGAATCGCAAAAGAGGTCTAATCTCCATTCAAATTTTATCGGACTAAAATGCGATCGCTGTTCATTTCTTCGATTTGTATACAGTTTTGCCTTCTGCGTAACCAGTAATCAAATTTCCATATCAAGCTTTCTATTTTTCCAATCGAGTGTGAAGCGTTTAGTTCTTTCTAATAAACTTGATTGTGAAGGTGTGAAGCCAGCATGGTGTGGTAGGTAGTACCTAGGTGGTAGGTAAAAAAAAGTTGGTAGGTAAAAAAAATGTTGGTGGGTAAAAAACGCTGCAAATCATTGCTCAAAGACTTCTTCACTCTTCAGATCACTGATCAGCTGAGTGAGCTCCGAAGCCATTTTCAATCCTTTTGAATGGAAGTGTTCTTCCAGGCGTCTCCAGCATTCGAGGAGATCTTCTTCACTCTTCAGATCAATGATCAGCTGAGTGAGCTCCAAAGCCATTTTTACTCCTATTGAATGGAAGTGCTCTTCCAGGCGTCTCCAGCATTCGAGGAGATATTCTTCACTCTTCAGATCACTGATCAGCTGAGTGAGCTCCGCAGCCATTTTCAATCCTATTGAACGCAGGAAGCTGAAATTTGAGAGGGAAGGTCAAGGGAGAATGGTGGTAGGTGCTATTGATGGAGAACCAGTGATCTATACAGAAGGGTGATCTATACAGAAAATAATAAACCTTTGAGCAATGATTTGCAGCGTTTTCCGAACTGTTCTCTGTTTTGCGTCCTTAGCAACCAGTAATGAAGTTTCCTAATGAAGGCTTCCACAACCCCCTATTTTTTCGAATTGAATATGAAGGTAGTGACAATGGCTAAGCAGACAAGTGATCTATATAGAAAAATAATAAACCTTTGTGTAATAATTTGCAACGTTTTTAATCCATTATTATCAATAAACCTATGATACCAATACATCTCTTTGTCCGTTTGTTTGTATGTATAGTACAATGCTCATCACACTTCGAATCAAATATGGTCGTGGTGATAGAGAAATTGGGTTCCATGGATGATTTCAAACTTCTTAACATGTACCTAATTCCTTCATGATGCAAATGATTTAAGAATTTTCTACGCATATTCATCTACCATACCACACATGCCGGTGCTTAGAGATTCACTTTTTTTTGCCAGGAAGTGAGTCACACACGGATATAGCGCTCAACGAACCGACCTGATATATAACTTAAAACCGCTAAGTCTCAATTATATGCCTCGTAATGGGCTTCGATTTGCATCGTCCTTCCATCTTGGCGGTCTAGTTAACGAGCGCAACCGAAGATCAAGGAAACCGCACATCAAGTGCTATTCATCTCTCAGCTACCAACCAGGTTAATTAAATAAATTAAATAACCTGCGATTGATATTCCAAGCAAACAATAGCATTGTTAATTAATCGAAGACGTGACCAGTTGAAAGATTCAGGAAAACTACAGGTAGGATACCTTCAATGGGTAGATTCTTCTGCTTTGCAGATCGTCAAATCATAATAAAGAAATCAACGAAAGTAGAATGCAAATTTATAGTTTTTGTCAATATTTTGAATGAGCGCGTAAACTTGAATATCAAGTCCTTAACTTGAGATGATTGCGTTGGAGTTATCCCAAGAAGAAATGAATCGGTTTTTTTTTAAAGGGTGTGAGTCCACAAAAATGTCATTTCGGTTTTTTTCCACTTTTCTGTTTTTCAACCCTAGGCACATTGTTTGCAATTAAAAGGGCTTGCAAATGACGTCTCTAACATGATATAGGTAAACCTGGTTTCTTTTAGAAGGGCGTAAGTCCGGACTTATTCCCGTATGAAAGAAAAGTGGAACCGCACTCTGTCGGAGAACTGAGTGCATTATAGCTTCCTTCCGTAATACATCAACATCTTCCTTCTATGTGACAGACATTTGCCTACACCAGCGGGAATGTCTTGATCAACTGTAAAAAGATTGCTCATAGTCAGAAAATCAAGCAGTATATATACTACAGAATATATTCTATACAGAATATATTCCAGAAGAGCATGATGAACTCTACGCTGAAATCGCCAATGATGATCCTGACGTCAGCTATGTTTTCGTTTTGATGAATGACCACCAAAACAATCTTTCCAAAACAAATAAAAGTGATTTATGAAGAAGTTTTAGTTTTGCTTCATCACGTTTCATCAAACTTTTCATATTTGGCTTCCGAGTCTACCAAAGTAGCGGAAGCTTTGATTGTTTTCTCATTTCGAGATTTAAAACAAAAATATTCTCCAAAATCAAAATTTCCACTAGCGTATTACGTATTGAACAATTTTGGTTTCGTGTTTTTCATGTCTGTCTGTCATAAAATCCTTGAAAACTCCAATTTTGATGACATTTTTATTGAATGTGGGGTTTTGCGGGTATTGGTCTCGTATGAAAATCAACGCCCCTGAATCGATAGTAAAACCCTTGTAACTGCCTTACCATCTACTGAATTCGATTAAATTGTCAGGAATTGTGCGGGTGGGATTGTAGATGGTCCCCTATGAGGGTAGTGCAAGGTACTTAGAGATTGATGTTTCGAGATTAGCTACTATGAATCGGATCTTCTATAGATTGGGGTTGTGAATACGAGAAAGTTATGTGCCACACCCTTTGGCAGACGATTTGAAACGACTTTTCATTTCTATAGCAACTGTGTTTCATTATTTTACGACTTTCCGGGTTGCCAATGATGAGTGGAATAATTTGTCATGATTTTAGAAAGCCTGCAATTCATACAAAGTGAGATTGTACATGATTTTTTTTAAATGGCGTTAGTCCATTGGATGAATTAGCGAATTTGGAGCCCCTAGGTGGGGGATAAAAATCTGGAAAAATACGTAAAAGTACCTAATTGATTGCTGAGACATTAATAAAGTTTTCCTTTCACAATTTTTTCAAAAGCGGCATAAGTACATGAAGTTTTTTTTGATTTCCCGAAAGTTAGGGTGCAAGGACTTACGCCCTTTTAAAGGAAACTGATTCAAATAGTCTAAAGTGGCCGATTTTTAGGGCATAAAAATGCCGGTTATGAACCTACACTGGTAGGAACTTCAGCCTATCTGGTCAATAAATATTAGGAGAAATAAGATGAAAAAGTATGCCAAGTTGGATGGGCAGTATTTCACTTCTTCATTCGGAATAACATTTAGGTACAGTTAGTTGCCGTAAAAATGATTGACTGTATCGTTCCAATAATGGAATCCAAGGTGTTTCGTTTGCAAGTACTTTTGATGATGTGACATTTTTTCCTGTCTGATACTTGTCTACCTCATCAGAGGCATAACCCTTCAAATTTATGAATTTGATCTAAACCAAATTACCCATTACATCGTTTACTAGGTACAGCACACAATCTTGACCCGACTGTCCTCTAATCTATGACGTATATGGATCTTCACTGACTTGAAAATTCTAATAATTGTATTGTACAACTGATAAAAATAAAATATTCCACTGTAGATTTCCACGATAATATTCATATGAAAACCAACAAGATTTAGAAGTTGTTTCCGATGATATTGATGATTTATCATTTTTTCACTTATACCACGGATAAAATTTATGTAAATTCTAATTTCAAACTCAAAACTACTCCAAATTTGAACAAAATCACCAAATATTGATGTGGAATCTTGTTTACGAGTGCGCACACACTTAGTCTTAATAAATCATCAAAATCGGACTATGATTTCGCGTCATCAGACCAACACAATGAACCAAAGTTGTTCAAAAAGTATTAAAACGCAAGAAGCAAGATTTAGATTATTAGAAAACAATTTTTCTCTTACTGTAGTACGACTAAATAGCTTCTCTATCTTCGACAATACTATAATTAGTTTGAAAACACCCAAAAATATCTTAATTTTGTGTTTCTACGAAGGAGGAAATCATGTGAAGCCTTGCAATCGATGTTTTTACAGAATTGAATCTCAAAAAATCATAATTGTTTGGTATTCATATCATTGACGTTTTATTGGTTTCGAGCTCACATTGAGTGAAAATCTAATAAGCTACCAAGGGAAGTTGACTTGCTTGACTACAGAGTCAGGCAGTGATAAAAGTACCTAATCAGTAAAGTAATGAATTCCAACGATTTTCTTGAAACAATAAAATTATCAGCTTGTCTACTTACCCTCTGCACTAAATCACTAAATGGAATGTTTAGTAGATTATGATAATGAAAAATTCACCTGTCCATCGAAGGACTAAGGTATAAACTATCTGCGTTAGTATATTACTGACGATGATAAGATATTGCAAGTCCCCATCAATCTATCACAGTTATATCAATGCCTCTTCGACTCTATCGTGACACAAATCATTCAATTAAGAGACCTTATTTTTCTCACATCAGTCACTCTTTCTCACACAATTTTCATACAAAGGCTTTATATCCTGTTTTCTCAATATTAACGGATTCAGCCAATTAGAACGAAGAGGTTCCCTCCTATCTCGGAAAAAATAAATACGAAAAGCGAGCTCCCATCCTTGTCACGGCTCCAACTTCCTTCAAATGAGGATTTGAGGTTGTAGTCAAGGAGAAGGCTCAGCTGGCATTGTTCGCAGACTCCCACGGAGGCTCTGAGCCCTCAAGGTTGAGGCAGTTCCAACCAGTCGGCGACCCGTTTCGTACGATCATTCTAGGCGTAAGTCGTAGTCGCTAGATAGAAGGAAGGTACTTTCCATTCCTCAGAAAACTAAGTTGGGCAGTTGACTTCCTCGGGAAGGTAAAGATTTACATGGGGTAAAGGTTTGCATGGGGCAAAGGTTCTGTTTACCCTAAGTCAGTAGCCTGGAGAATTCTCAGGGAGTAAAAAATTCAATAAAACAAAGTCTGGTGCACTTAGATCTTCCTAAGTTGTGATTTTCGAAAATAAATTAGCCTTTTATAGCCCAAAACCTAAGTTTTTGTTGCCCATTTACTTTTGGTACCTAATAAATTTATTTTGGTCAAGCATTTTTTGTAGGATTCTGTACCTCCCCAGCTCTCAATCTACGACGGTGATAAGATTCGCAGAGCAAACCTGGTGCGAACCTTTAACCCACTGATGGGGGCGAAGGTTCGTAAAGAAGAAGTGCGGTAAAATGGAAAATTCGGTATCAAATCAAACACGAAAAATTTATTTCTTTTTTTGGGAAGGTGGGAGAGATGCCTAACTACAACAAAAGCCACTTTTAGTAGGGAAAATTCGTCATGGGCAAACCTTTCCCTCCACCCACCCTATTTATAATAACATAGTTATAAAGAATTAATAGGTATAAAACTGCTTATTGTTGACCATTTCAATATTTAATTTTCATGATCATGTTGCTGATGTTTAACGTAAACGAAGAGCATCTAAGAGTGTGAAGTCTCTGGAAACTTTTCACTGTTTTACAAGTGCCTCATACAGATCGAGGTGATATCAATGATAGCAATAAAAATGCATATGCGTACAACAAACACATGACGGAATTAAAAAACATTAGAAGATAATTGACCTAAATGCTATTCCTTCTGTGTTTATCAAGGAGCATCCCATCTAAAACTGTAGTTTCTTGAGTTGGCACTGAAGAAGTGGTGTTCTTTACTTGTCTTTACTTGGTATGGGAAATGCCTGAAATATTTTAAGGTAGTTTCCACCATGTACTCAACTACCAACGTTCTAGACCTGTCTTGCTATAACTGATGCTTCTTCATCAACGTTATATAGATTTGTTGACTGATGGTCCCAACAACTCCTTTCTCCGAGTGGAATCACTGAAAAGAATTTTTTTTCAAACTTGAAGAAGGAATGAAAAGCATTCAGCACCGAAGAAAACTGATGTTTTCAAAGAAACGCTTATGAACAATACTTACTACGTGTTACTTTTAACCCGACGATTATCATTGCAACGTCAAATTTTTAGAGGAAATCCGACTTTATGTAAAATCTTGGGAGAAACACGAACAAATCCCGCTTTTCTGCCCTCACAAATATGACTGGCTAACATAATGTTGAATTGAACATGATATATATAGTATTTTACCTTATAGTCGAACCTTTTGGTTTATTATTTTCAATAACAAGCCTATGGAATCGAGCAAGAAAAAAAAATTTAACCCCCCTCAAAATTTGTTGGTTTACGTTTCAAGGTACGTAGAATCCGAAAATCGAATAAAACATTTTCCCGTACGCCGTACGCGGCACTTTTCTCAGCAACACTGGACCGATTTGGTTCAAATTTGGTATATGGGCTCCATTTGGGGTCTAGTTGTGCCGCGAAGCTTTTGGTTGATGTTGGTCACTTCTAAGGGGTGAAAATTAAGGGTTGAAATTTTCAAGAGTGCCCTAGCTCGAAAACTATTGAAATACAGGTATCCTTTTTTCACCAATTTTAAATAGTATCGAATTTTAAAAAAATTTTGAGACTACCCGGAGCTCTGCAGGACAAACCGTTCTCTCCCTACGAGTACTTAAGGTTTTCCTTCGATAAAACAGAATCACGAATGTGAATCACAAAAGAGGTCTAATCTCCATTCAAATTTTATCTGAATAAAATACGATCGCTGTTCATTTCTTCGATTTGTATACAGTTTTGGCTTCTGCGTTACCAGTAATCAAATTTCCATAAGAAGCATTCTATTTTTCCAATCGAGTGTGAAGCGTTTAGTTCTTTCTAATAAACTTGATTGTGAAGGTGTGAAGCCAGTATGGTGAAGTAGGTAGTACCTACCAATAGTTGGTAGGTAAAAAAAGTTGGTAGGTGAAAAAAAAAGTTGGTAGGTAAAAAAAAACGCTGCAAATCATTGCTCAAAGGTTTATTATTTTCTGTATACATCATCCTTCTGTATAGATCCCTCTTTACCAACCATAAGTACCTACTACCTACTAGGGCACTTTTGAAAATTTCAATCCCAACCACCAACCAAATGGAAATGAAGGGTTGAAATTTTCAAAAATGCCCTAGTAGGTAGTAGGTATTTATGGTTGGTAAGGAGGGATCTATACAGAAGGGTGATCTATACAGAAAATAATAATCCTTTGGGCAATGATTTGTAGCGTTTTTTTTTTTTTTGCCTATTAACTCTTTCGCATTGATTTAAACCTTTTTTACTTTATATTAACCCTTTACAACTTTCATTTAAACCTTTTTCACTTTCATTTAACTTCTTTTACTTCCATTTAAACATTTTCCACTTTCAATTGAACATTTTTTTACATTGAATTAAACTTTCTTCGATTCCCAA
Source organism: Apolygus lucorum (assembly GCA_009739505.2). Classification (NCBI taxonomy): domain Eukaryota; kingdom Metazoa; phylum Arthropoda; class Insecta; order Hemiptera; family Miridae; genus Apolygus; species Apolygus lucorum. The sequence goes on along the minus strand of CM019183.2, from coordinate 56,392,588 downwards.
GTAGGAAAATAAATTTTTAACAGAATGAACACATGAAAACTATATTTCACACACAAGGAACACAAGAAAAACCCAGTCAATGTGGTCTGGCAGTCAACGGCCTACTACTACATTGCCACCATCACATTGACTGGGTTTTCCTGTGTTCCTTGTGTGTGAAATAAAGTTTTCAAGTGTTCATTCCGTTCAAAAATTTATTTTCCTACTTGGGAATCGAAGAAGGTTTAATTCAATGTAAAAAATGTTTAAATGAAAGTATAAAATGTTTAAATGAAAGTAAAACAAGTTTGAATAAAAGCAAAAAAACTTGAATGAAAGTAAAAAAAGTTTAAATGAAAGTGAAAAAAAGTTATAGCCAAAATTTGATGCAAAAAGTAAAATTCTATATTATCATTTAAAAATCAAGTAAATACAAAACAAGTTCGTGTACAGAATTGATTTAAAATACCTACTTCATCACCTCATGACCAAATTTTTTCATTCTCGCGGGTGATTAGGTAGAGACAAATGTATATTGAATAGGTAAGAGATATTCATCAAATTCACCCACATTACGCAATCAGGCCTGGAGCACAAAGAAGTACATACCGACATACCTTCAGGTAATAAGATCCAACCAACTTCCGTTCGTTATGAAGATAATGGCTATTCGTTTGATGAGAACTTGATTTGTCTACCGCGGTTTTTCATTGGAACGTAACATTCGATCGGACGAAAGGTTAAAAGGTGCCAAAGGCTACGAAACCATTCCAGGGAATATGTAATCAGACCGATGTAGTTCCTGAGTTGTTTTGTGGGAGTAGCTGAAACATTTTGTTACATGATTGAAAATTTACCAGAACGTGTTCGATAAGTTGCTGCCGTTAGTTATCATAATTTGCATCAAGATATTATCTCTATTATAAACAATGCCATTTATCTAATGAGTGAATGTTCCCACAGAAATGTGAACCCTTTTGAATGTTAAAACCGAGGAGATCAATCAGATTTCGACCTAGGAATTCTTTAAACTTGGAAGAATAAACAACCAGAATAACTTCGCCGAGAGTTTGGCTCTATTGAGCGAGTTGGTCTCGTTACTCACAAGTTGGTATGAAGTCACGCAGTTTCAGGCACATATGGAGTCCCTTACCTGTAACAGAACAAAATAATGAATTTAAAACACTATGTTCAATTTTTTTAAAAACCTCAAGTTAGTGGAGGAAGTATAGCTTTCTCACGGAGACTAACATGGACATGATAAGTTGGCTTTATAATGCCATAGATTGAGTCCCCAATACAAACTTGATTTTCACAATCATGTTGAAAGTTTATGGTGTCAAAGAACAGAATAACATGTAAGATTCTGATAGGAACACGATGAAATCAATGCGCAATCATTGAGGCTCCAAACTATCCCCCTAAATTGAGCAAAATCGAGCAGTCAGGTCGTGAGAAATTGATGTAGAACACGTTTTTTGCGTGTCCACAAGCTGGTGTTTGTTTGTCCGATGTTAATATAGTTCATAAGGGACAACATCGAGAATAACTCGTACCAACCCTGGAAATTTCATCAAAAATTCATCATCATGAATCATGATCATGAATTCGAGCAGTTATAACAAGACAAATAATGTCAAACAAAAAATTTATAAATAAATTTTAAAAATAAGTACACATATAGGAGGAAAAAATGCAACCAAGATGAAAGAAAAAACAATAATATTATAATAAATAAATAATAGATGGGGTAATAATAATATAACCTGTTTTGAGAGTCAATTAATTTGTTGTCTTATTTATTTGTTGTCTTATTTATATCGAGGAAATCTGAGGGAAAAAAAGAAGTTTTTTCTAAAAAGCTCTGAAACGCAAAATGTGAGAGCAAATTTGGATGCTGGAGGACCAAAGTTGTTTGACTTGCAGCACGAATACGTAGCATTCCAACGAGGAAGCACACTTGTTGCTCTCACATCACGAACAGTATGAAACTTTCAGCAAAATTGTGGAACTGATGAATAACTGTGTTCGATAAAATGAGATCCACTGTTCAGAAACTGTTCTCAAGTTCATAAGTAAATTTGAATAATTGTGGATAGACGTTCAAGTTATGCATTTGAGCAGTTAGATTAAATAAACTTGTAGGTACTAGTCTGTGAATTTGTGATTGCATACTCTACCAATAGGTTTGGTACCTAACGAGGACGCTTTGTCTTTCAAATTAACATTGTAATGGAAAATAAAGAAAAATGAGAAGTGAAGATTCGAACTTTTGTCTTTCGGACTTAGTTTGAATAGAAGCAGGCGCCGCGCCGTCCGAGGCTCCATTGACTGCAGAGGCCCTGTGAGGGTTAACGAGAAACAAAAGGATGAGGTGAGGAAATCCTCGAGGCGGCTTCACTGCGGAGACTCCGAGAAGTGTTTGGAAACCTTCTCTATGTGGTCTGAATGAGGAAAGCGCTTGGGAAGAAGAAGGTGCCTCGTCTGAGCCTTCCAACATCAAACGAAAGCATCGTCGCAGTTAGTACGCTCTCCCTCGCGAAATTCAACACCACCAGAGTTTATGACGAGCCGTAAAAGCTTTTCCATCTCAGATACGATTCGTTCACACGTACTGCGTTTTAATGGAAGCAAAAAAACAAGAGAAATTCGTGGGAAGCGCAAGTTGAAGTCGGTAGAAACGGCTAAATCACTTTAATAACGTCTATGTGTGATAGTTGTTTTTGCGCTTGTGTTTCACTGGAAGGAAATCCGACACATTTCACTCTCCAGACACATTCACACCGCATGGATGTAAGTGGTAGCGTACGTACATCTGCATGTCTACTTCACCAACCTGCTCGAATTTTTCGACCCCAATATATTATATTCAAGTACCCAAGGCAGCATTAATGAGGAAACTAAAGCGATGAGGGGTTATTAAGAGGGGTTTGCTATTCATTATAATATAATGAATATGATTATAATTATATTATAATCAATAATTAGTAGCTATGAAGTCATTCAAACCATCATGTTGGGATGACTCGTCTAATTCATGTATTTGAACACCACCAGCATCTGTTCCATTCTTGAATATCACCAAGTAGTTGCAGTAAGCCTTCCGTTAGTGGCGTGTATGTGAGGCATACATGTCTCTCTTCAGTCGCCTGTCAAGCTTCACCCAAGTGGTGGGTGGAGGGCGTCTCCTCTCCGATTCTTCTCTGGCAATGTGAGGAGTCGCTCAATTGCCCTGAAGCCGCTGTCCTTTGAACCCCCATCGAGAAAACGGTACTTTGTATTTGTCACATACATGCCACCCTTTGTGTAATTTTTTTCAAAAGTTATTTTTTCACTTGGAACAAACTCAATTGGTATTCGTCACACACCAATACATTCAAGTTTCAAGCAATATATTCCAAGTAAACCCAACAAGTATGAGGTGAAAGTATTTGCACTCGTTGGTGCTCAAGTGTTCTACACTTACAGTGTAGAGGGCCCTTCTGCGTCAGTAATAAACCAGCGGATGTGGATTTTTTGAAAAATTGGGGTCCTAAAGATTTATTCGATGAAGGTATCTGTCTAGTCAGTTTTTTCGAGCGTAGGTGGGCTACTTTACCGTCCGAATTTGGGGTTTGGATTGTCTTTTTTTACAATTACTTTATGAATGAGAGTTCCTGCTTGAAAATGTGATTTACCTATTTTACTCAGTCAGCTGTCAAAAGTTTCGAAGCTACTCGTAGCTTTGTTGTAGTATCTAAGCATTTATCTCTATGTCAGCTCTGCAATTTAATATAGGACTGATTTTTCAAAAATAAGTAAGTATTAAAAAAATAAGTATTAAAAAAAAGTAGTATTAAAAAATTTAGTTAAGAAATGTTTTTGGAGACCACATATTGCTTCCGAGTCTACCAAGGTAGCGGAAGCTTGGTTTTCACTTTTCAAGGACGAAAAAAAAAAGTTCTCCAAAATCAAAATTTCCACTCGCGTTTTGCGTTTTAGACCTTTCTGAACAATTTTGGTTCCGTGTCTGTCTGTCTGTGTGTCTGTCTGTCTGTCATGAATTCCTTGTAACGCGCATAACTATACGAAGTTATTGTCCGATTTCTATGAAATTTTCAGGAATTGTGCGGGTTGGTGTGTAGACGGTCCCCTATGAAAATCATCATCCCCGGACTGATAGAAGCGACTGCGCATGCGCAAACGTGAATTCCTTGTAACGGCCATAACTTCTACATTTTCCATCCGATTCCAATGAAATTTTCAGGGATGTTACAGATCAGTATTTAAATGGTCCCCTATGAAAATCGTCAACTTCGGACTGATAATAGCCACTGCGCATGCGCAAACGTGAATTTCCTTGTAACGGCCATAACTTCCACATTTTCCACCCGATTTCGATGAAATTTTCAGGGTTTATGTGAATTAGGTTGCAGATAGTCCCCTATGAAAATCATCATCCCCGGACCGATAGAAGCGACTGCACATGCGCAAACGTAAATTCCTTGTAACAGCGGTAACTTCAACTGTCCCCCAGGGGTCGCGGGTTCGAATCCCAGCCGAGGCTAAGTATTGCTTCCGAGTCTACCAAGGTAGCGGAAGCTTTGTTTTCACTTTTCAAGGTCGAAAAAAAAAAGTTCTCCGAAATTTCTCTCCGAAAATTTTCACTCGCGTTTTGCGTTTTAGACCTTTCTGAACAATTTTGGTTCAGTGTCTGTGTGTCTGTGTGTCTGTGTGTCTGTGTGTCTGTCTGTCTGTCTGTCTGTCTGTCTGTCTGTCTGTCATGAATTCCTTGTAACGCGCATAACTATACGAAGTTATTGTCCGATTTCAATGAAATTTTCAGGAATTGTGCGGGTTGGTGTGTAGACGGTCCCCTATGAAAATCATCACCTTCGGACTGATAGTAGCTAGTGCGCATGCGCAAACGTGAATTTCCTTGTAACGGCCATAACTTCCACTTTTTCTACCCGATTTCGATGAAATTTTCAGGGATTATGCGGATTAGGTTGTAGACGGTCCCCTATGAAAATCATCACCTTCGGACTGATAGTAGCCACTGCGCATGCGCAAACGTGAATTTTCTTGTAACGTCCATAATTTCTACATTTTCTATCCGATTTCAATGAAATTTTCAGGGATGTTACAGATTAGTATTTAGATGGTCCCCTATGAAAATCACCACCTTCGGACAGATAGTAGCCACTGCGCATGCGCAAACGTGAATTCCTTGTAACGGCCATAACTTCTACATTTTCCATCCGATTTCAATGAAATTTTCAGGAATTGTGCGGGTTGGTGTGTAGACGGTCCCCTATGAAAATCACCACCTTCGGACAGATAGTAGCCACTGCGCATGCGCAAACGTGAATTCCTTGTAACGGCCATAACTTCTACATTTTCCATCCGATTTCAATGAAATTTTCAGGGATGTTACAAATTAACTTGTTTTGATGTTTTGAGATTAATTACTATGCATCGGATCATCTATACAATCGGGTTATGGATACGAGGAAGCTATGTGCCACACCCACTTGGCAGACGTTTTTTTTTATCCAATCACATACATCTACTCACTTACTTTTTCATCCGAAATTGATGAAATTTTCTAGGGTTGTCCAGATTAGCGTGTAGATGGTCCCCTATGAGGGTAGTGGAAGGTACTTAGAGATTGGTGTTTTGAGATTAACAACTATGCATCAGATCATCTATATAATCGGGTTATGGATACGAGGAAGCTATGTGCCACACCCACTTGGCAGACGTTTTTTTTATATACATTTTTTCAAAATACAAAATCATTAACTAAACAATTACGTGTCTTGTTTACACAACCCTGACAGTTAAAAAAGGACTTTCTCTATTGGTATACGCCCAAAAAGTGTAGTGTATGTGAGACATACATGCCACCAATCGCGTAAGAATAGAGGTGCCACTAACGGAAGGTTAAAAGATGAACTCGAGTACGTAGAAACAACAAATAATAAATCAATCATGTTTTGATCACTTGCAAGTCATTGGTTATGATTATGAACACTTGCATCAAGTAAATTGAGAGCGAAATTTACAACGAAAAAAAAAAAAACGTAAGGGGGTTCTTGATTTTTGAAAGTATCCAACTCGCAAGTGCCCGACAGGAAGTAAGCAAGAACAATTTGTTTTTCAAGAATATCTTGTGTAAGCTGGAAGATAAACCTCCTTCGGAAACCGACTAGATCTCAATCCACAACCGATTGCTGCTAGACTTGATAAGGTGTTTTCGATCGATTCAGACGGGAATTGAAGAGAAAACTGCTGTTTTACAAATCAGTGAATGAGATCGAATAAAGTAGTATAGTTTGCCTCACAATATTTGCGGAAAACATACAACCACGAGACCGAAATTGTTTAAGAAGGTCTGAAATGAGTTAGGAAAGGAAATTCGATTTTTGGAGGGCGGCTTTTTTTCACCTCTAACTAGTCACAATGTTCTACGATACAATGTTTCTACCTGGAGTAGATTCAAGATGATTCCGATATGTACCTATTTTAATTCCTTCGTATCACTAACCACAATATCGCCAGTACAAAAAATTGTCCTTAGTAACCTTCACCTACCTTAAATTCTTCACCGCGATTTGATTGAAGTTCACTCAGCTGTTATTCACCACTCAAAACCACAGAAATCATTTCAAATTTTAAAAACAAAATTTGGACCGCAAAACGGAAATACCGCGTTGAATGTTGGTTGAGAACTGAAAGGTGACGGAGCAAGGAGCACAGAAGCAGGTACCTGTAAGTTTCGAGGATGGTGGTGGGGGGTTTTAAGAAGATATACCAGGAAGAAGGGTTGTGTCGGATGTTGTGGATTCCTAGAAAATCAATCCCAAGAAACAATAAGCCTTGTCCCTTCCATGAGCTGCTTCCCGGAAAGTTGCCTTTTGCAACTATATTCTGAGAACTGACGAACAGACCATCAAAAGCCTGAAAGTCACTTCTTCACAGCTCTTCAGTTTTACCAACTGAACTTACAAAACCTAAATAATCTAAAAACTAGATCAGAACCTAGAATCAACTTGGGACTCATTAACCCATTTCAAGCCAAGGGTAGAAATAACTGAATAATGAGGATGAACTGTTTTACAGAATGCCAGCCGAAATAAAGCATCATTTGCTCCGCAATCGAGTACAAAAATACTCGATATTTTCCAGGAATGGCAGTCGGACGAAAATCCAACCTGAAATGGTTGTTTACTTTACTTTTACTTACTCGATATTTTATGAATTTTACTTTTTAATGAGATTTGAGAGGCCACAGGTTTCCAAATTGATATGATTTATCCAGCTCATTGGTTTGGTGGAATGTAAAAGTCTAGGTATTTATGGACCGGAATATGTTTCAACTCATGACCCAGAAAGCTCACTCGTCCAGAATCGAATTAAATTCTTAAGCCTAAATTAAATTCTTAAGGCTTAAATTTTAAGCCACCGTACTCATGCCTTCGCCCAAGAGGCCTTCTTTTCAAAAAACTTCCAAAATTGCAATGAGCTCCCGATCATCAAAGAAAACTTTTTATGAAAAGTTTAGGAACAGCATGATCGAAAAAAAATTCTCCTGCAAAGATTCACCACTATTTTCAATATTTAAAAAAAATCATAAATATGAATGCAAAAACGCATCAGTGGCCGGAAATGGGTTAAAGAATCCTTATAATAACGTCTCCTCGTGTACTACTCGATCTATCTCCCCCAATTTTTAATATTAAATTATTCGCATAAGGAGAATAACAATACATGGTGTCAGGTTTTTTATTAACCACGGAATAAATTGAGGCGACGGGAAAAGTTGCTGCCCCGATGGAGTTGACGTCGTCCACTTTGCCAACCCAGGCAATTCTGAACTTCCAGTTGCCAAATATCGCCGATTCATGGTCAAAATGGGAAGGTAAGTTCCTTTACTATATGAAAGCGGCAGAAAAAAAAACTAAAAAGAACGTCGATGAAGATGTTAAAATAGCCACCTTGTTAACTCTTCTCGGTGATGGAGGTATAGAAATTTTCGAAACCTTCACGGATCCCAGACACTCTTGATCGTGTTCTCCATAAATTATTCGCTTAAGGAGAATAACAATACAAAATCAATACAAAAGTCTCAAACCTCCTGATGCTCTTTTCGTTCAAAATTAACAGAAAGACTGGATCAGCAGCTTAAGATGATGTGTATGGTTAACCCTAGGATGGCACACCTATTTTTCGCATACATAAACGGCACACTTGGGTCAATTCTGACCCCAAAATTTAAATCCCTCTAATTTAAATTTAAGACAGAAATTTAAATTTATTTTAGGTTGTAAAAATCTATTGATAGCCTGTTTGTTGAAATATATACAAAAAAAAAACAGTTTAAACCAGGAACAAATTTTGGTTTTGAATATAGTTTCGTAAAAAGTCAATAAAAATATGGAAATAAATTAAATTTCTAAAATTTGAAATTATATTTTGTTGAAGGTTTTTTTTTAATAGATTTCATTATCAGCATTCCAAGTTGACAATATTTGGAATCAAATATGAAAAAAATCATTTAATTCTATGGAATAGTTTCGATAATAGATCAGCTCAAAGATGGCCCTTTTTTGAGTTTCACTGACGACTTTCACCAGCACTTTTATTTCTCTGCTCTTCAAAAAAAATTGTATTATCACTCCTGTATTATTGTGAATTTTTATAGTATACTTGCTTTAGCTCAAAGTAGGGGCTTCTCACGGTAAATGGAAAAACAAGAAATTTAGAAATCAATATACGTATGTATAAATCTTGGCACACATATTTTTCGCATACATAAACGGCACACTGGGGTCAATTCTGACCCCAAAATTTAAAAGGGAAAAGAATGAATAGAATTACTTAGTTGGGAAGAAATTCCAGAAAGTTGCACTAACTTTATTTACAAAATATCCCCGTTCGAATAATTTTTTTTTTTATAGATACACGGCCAAATGTATATCGTGGGGTCACGAATGACCCCGGTGTGTCATCCTAGGGTTAATTGAAGGATTTTCGATTGTTTCGAGCCTATTCATTTTATGAGTATCTAGTTGTAGACGGCAATTTTTCAGCTTCGTCCTCATTGCTATGAATAATGCAACTATGAGTTTTGCAATAAATATATTATGTACCCACCTACCATAGAGACTCTCACTCCGACCAACCGAAGCAACGCGTTTAGAACTCGACAATCCTTTAATTAACCACACTCGTCAGCTTAAGCTCCGTTGTCTACATATTACCCGTCACACATCACCTCATAAGGAAGAGAAGGTAACAATCCGAAGTTGGTAACACTTAACTGCTCAACAACATGAAGTCATGAAGGGGTGTAGGAGACTAGAATTCCCACCGCGCCTGGCCTATTCGCCTTATTAGTATTGGTAAGGTTACAAGAAAAAGAGCTCTTGCTCAACCGAGAAAAGATTCGTTCGCACGGCGTTTCGCGTTTCCTCGTCGATAGTAGATTGGTAGGTGAAATCGGTGAAGTACCTACAATATTTGTAGGTACCTAGTAGATACTAGGTAGTTATTTATGAAAAATTTAGGTTTTTGATTTCTCACTATCGAAGTGAGAAACATTTGTTATTATCCAACAGGACAATCCACCAAAATAGAATTTCCTCTTGCATTCCCAGTATCAGAGCATTTCGAACAATTTTAGTTGACAACACAAAATAACGACCCTAATTGCTTGAAATTTTCAAGGCTTAGGCTCAAAATGTCAATAGCGTCGGACCAGTTGAAGCGTCTGCGTAATTTTCCTTAAATAGAAATATCTCATAGTCTAAAATCCCTATTATGATCAGTGTTGCCAACAAGCGGCTACCAAAACCCCCTGAGCCAACCTCGAAAAACCCCCAAATCCCCCCAAAAAAGAAAAACCCTAAAACTTAAGGATGAAATAACAATATCAATGAATACAATGCAATTTTTATTTTTTTTAGTAGTAGATTGTAATTCATTAATGATTTGAGGGCGGAGTGGATCTTGAAGACAATGCAATTATTGTATTAGCGATATACGTTTCAGGTCATACAGGTTTTGAAAAAAACATTAAAAACATTTTTAAAAATAAACTAGTTTCTTCAGGTAGGGTACTTTTTTGTACAAAAAATCAAAATGTCAAACAGTGAGGTCGCATTCGACCCCCATCTCCAAAACCTTCTCAATTTCTTCAAAACTTCAAGTTTGCTAATAGTAACGAGCGTGAACGGACGAATAAACTTCAAGAATTTATCAAAGTGTGTGCTTGCGAAAGATCAAAGATCGAAAAAAGTTTTTCCTCCAAAACTCCAAAATTATAGTCCCATTGAGCCCACGATAGACATTGGTAAATTCGGTGAAGTTTTTCACTCCATTGAATATATATATTACCTGTTGCTATTTTAATTGCTGATTCATTTTTATTCTACCCAAATCCCCCCGACTCGTCGGTAAAAACCCCAAAAGATTTCTCCCCCCAAAATCCCCCGTCAAGAAAAAAAAAACCCAAATTTGGGGGGGATACCCCCAACTTGGCAACACTGATTATGATCAAATTTAGAGGTGATTTGTTGCAGGACACGAGATGATTTATGAAAATGTTGACCGTGGACCGAACAATCAGTGCAAACACCTCTCAATCCAGAAAATCATTGTTCATACTGGGTAATTTATCAGTAGTAATACCACAATCAATCATTATTACACCATCGTGATTAATATGTTCTCTTATTTTGTGATAGGAAGCTCCCAACTAGACGGATTTTATAAATTGATTTTTCCAAAACAGCAGGTTGATATTGGTACTTATGCTCCCACCGTTCTTCTGTCCCTACCAAGTTATTGTGCCTTCTAACGTCCAGTTCAAGTCTTTTTTTTTCAAGGAAGAAATCCAATCAATTTAAGTTGTTTCCTGTTGGCAGGAAAAGTTGGACTGAAAACCCTAAACCACAGGCTTGACTTGAAAGAACAATTCATCGGATGGAAAACAATGGCCAAACTCTGAACTTCAATTATCTCAATAAAGGAAAGGCAGGCTTACTTCGTGTTCTCAATTATGTATGAAGGTAAATGCCGACGGGAGAAATGAAATAGACAACCACTAGAGACGCCATGGAGAAACTTTTCAAACCACATTCTATGATTGTGGGTAGATATAGATATCCCTTTTCATTCTTTGTAACCTACGATATTAATTATAGAGGTAAGAGTTTTTCTACTGTGCAATACGGAGCCTAACGATATACTCGAATCCAGCTATCAATAACGTCATAATGCAAATTGATGACAAACTCCGACGTCGTCAGTCGTTTACACCAACTGTTCATACAATCAAAAACTGCTCACAACAAATTGAGAAAAGTGAATGGAAGATTCTCCGACTTTGTTAATCACTAATGAATTGTACTACTACACTTTCCTAATATTTTGTTTCCACACTATCGGAGATGGAGGTATTCGTGGTGGTAAAAACGCTGCAAATTATTACACAATGGTTTATTATTCTCCATTTGGGGATAACATCTCAATTTTTCAGAAATTTTATTTATTATAAATATAGAAATTTATAGAAATAATTATAGAAATTTACTTTTATTTAAAAAATCAATATAATTATAAATTGGAGAGGATTTTTGCAATAAAGTTATTGACGCTTGGTATATAGCATTTCCGAATTGAGTTAAACTTTTCCATTTAGGTTTAGTTCTTTTCCATTTAGGTTTAAACCTTTTCCACTTAGGTTTAGACCTTTTCCATTTAGATTTAGACCTTTTTTATTTAGATTTAAACCTTTTCCATTTAGATTTAAACCTTTTCCATTTAGATTTAAACCTTTTCCATTTAGATATGAACCTTTTCCTTTTGGATTTAAACTCCATCAAAACGTCAGTAGTTAGCCCCATCATAGTAAGTAAGTGCCTACCTACTAAAATTTTAGTAGGCTAGAAGTAAAAAAAAGGAAACGGTAAGAGAAAATACGCATTTTTGAAAGCTTGTTATGAATCGGAAATCTCGGTACATTTCTGTGCATAAAAAAACACTTGCATGATTTAATTTTCAAGTTGTGGCATAATAACGTCGGGTTGGAGGTAAAAGTACCGAAGAAGTAAATTCATATTGTGCGAAAATCAAATTAAAATTTCAAAAGTTAGTTTGGTAAATATGATAATAAATCATTTTCTTAGGTTGGATACATAGTTTGATGATATTGATCACCAATAATAACAACAGTTAAATAATCATAATATTCTGCATTTGATTTTCCCACGTGTTGAATTTGTGACTTGGGTACTTTTACCTCTAACTCCACGATAATTTCCTGAGTTTAAATCCAAACGGAAAAGGTTTAAATCCAAATGGAAAAGGTTTAAATCCGAATAGAAAAAGTCTAAATCTAAATGGAAAAGGTGTAAACCTAAATGGAAAAGGTTTAAACCAAAATGAAAAAGGACTAAACCTAAATGGAAAAAGTTTAACTCAATTCGGAAAGGGTGTGATTTAATCGCACGCCAGAATAAGGTGACGGCACGACAAGCGATTGCGCTTTCACGACTCTAAAATAACTCCCACGGCTGAACAAGCCATTCCCGACAGAAGAATTTAGTGAACGACAACAAATGGATAAGAACAACTCTAAAAAAATTTTGCACATCAGTTTAATCAATAACCGACCGTAAAATAAATTGCACGACAGAAAAAAAAATCACGTCTCCAACACAACGACAAGTTATGTGGGCAACTTCACTCATTAGATCAAAAGGGCAGCTTTGGCCTTGCTTGGCCTTCCTCGTTTATCTGCTCACCAGCAGATACACTTGGTATTCCAAAATTCTCATACCGCAACCTTTTCAGGAAAGCGAGAAGTTTGGGTTTTGCCGGTTCAGGAAGGTTCCTCCGTCTAATAGCAGCCAATAAGGCGTTAGGTTTATGAAGGCCCTCTTCAAACCTACTACGAACAAAGTTTTGAATTTCAATCGAAAGCCCTCCAGACGGATCAGAATTGTGGTTATCATGTTGGCATTCTGTCTCAAGGATACTGCCATACTATTTGCATGGTAAAGAAGATATAATCCAGCGGGCATTCTATAGTACGATACTTTCCAGTAACGCAGGGAAATTCCACTTTTCTCCCGGCCATTGAATCCTTCTGCGATGATTTTTTTCCAAATAAATAATGACCGTCGTGCATTGATTATTCTGACTGGAATCAGCCAGTCTGTGTCGTTGTTATCTGTGTTTACTACAGTTAGTAAACATTTTCTCGGCGTGCTCCTTGAGACGTGCACTTCGGATTGTTTCGTCGTTCCACGAGCCAATTCAGAGTTGAAAAGTACCTGTCGTGCTGCGGCCCTATTCTGGCGGGCGAAATATTATTACCCATTCGGAAATGCTATATACAGCCAACTATTTCAGAGTATCCAAGCTCATAGAGGGAAATCCCCGATCCTTGAAAACCTGAAAATTTTAAAGTCGAATTTCTCAAAATGACATTTTTTGAAATGTCACACATTTGTGCTCAAGTTGAGAAAACATTTTGTGTATGAGTACCCAAGATTTAGATGCCACATCCAAAGAGAATCCGTAGGAAAGGATTTGTTCTTATCTTTGGAAGTGACATCCAAGTCACATAGTTCAGCTACACTTAGATGTGGCACACAATGGTTTTGGTGTGAAATCCAAAGAGGTTAGGAGATTCCTTTGGGTGTGAGATCCAAAGTGGTGCCTCATCCGACAAACTTTAGCTGCGAGATTCAACTCATTCTACAGAATGAGTTGGGGTAAAAATGATTGTATGTTGGTAGGTGCACATCATCTGCAAATTCCTTAATTATTATACGAAATTGACAAATATGAATACGATTGATGTAATCTACCAAACAACGCATGTGCACTTAATGATGTTTGGTTCAGGGAGAAACCAAACAACAAAAACAAAGAGAAAGTCGGAGGAGGCGAGGTAATGAAGGTAGGTAATAGTTTTAAATCTCGAGAGGGACAAGTGGTTTCCCTTTCTCGGGTCAGGGATAGTAACTGGAAGTAAAGGACCTCAGAGCTCGAGCGGGTATTGCGCAAGCTTCGAAGGGAAGGATGTGGGAAGAGTTGAGCTTTGTAGAAATGCGAGGCGATTCCACCTTCATTAAAATTCAAAAGACCAGAAAACCTGATAGCCCTCCATGTGACTGTGACTGGTCCATGTACAGGAAACGGAACGGAAAAATGTAACATTCTATTGTTCTCAGTTTCCGTCAATTTTCTAGGCTAGCACTGTCTTTCATAGTTACGACTGCAGCCGCACTGAGAACTCTTCGCATTTCCCAATGTTAGGCACCTACCAATTTACCTACTGCGGATTTTTATGTGACGTAACCATGGCATTTTGCATTCGAGGTATAATTTCTTGCAGCATAGAATATTTAAAACTAAAATTTCTCACACAGTCGATGGAGCGTATTTCTAATATTCAACCGCGCCCGCACGACTAGGTTTTCGAATTTTACAAAACGATGGCTCATTTCCTGAGAAGGTTGTTGGCAGCAGTAGATGTCCTACATTCTTTTCCTTTATTCCTTGCTAACGTTGAATGACTGAATTAAGTCATTCGTTAATAGCGAAAGTTTGGCAAATTTAACTAGGTACTTCTTGCAATACATGCGAACCTGATCTGCCAAATAGAACTTATCTAGGCGATTCCAACAACATCTGATAGATTTCCGTGAGTTGAACTGTTCAGATTTTATATAACAAAGGAAACCATTAAAAATAACTACAAAATTGACGAATTTATTTATTTCCTGTCCCACGAATCCCGGATGACAGGAGACAGGAAAGCGAGAGTTGTGAGAATAGAATTAGTTGTGAGTTATTTAGCAAGAAGTCTGTCAGTTTAGAATTCAAACCTCCATTTTGGTTATTTTCAATAATGAACTTTTGGAATCGAGCAGGAAATTTTGATGTTTTACGTTTCAAGGTACCAACGTAGAATCCGAAAATCTAATAAAAAAGTTTCCTATGCGGCACTTTCCTTTGTTACCATGGAATGATTTTGGATGAAATTTAGTATGATGGGCTTCATTTGGGGTCTAGTTGTGCCCCGAGGCTTTCGGTTATTGTCAGACACTTGTAAGAGTTGAAAAATGAAGTTACCATTTTCAAAACGCCGTAGCTCAAGAATTTTTGAAATAATGGTATTATTTTTTCGTCAATTTAAAATAGTAGGTACCTATTGAATTTTTGGAATCGAATGAAACCATCTGAAGCTCTTTAGGACCAACGTGAATCTTTTTTTCTTCTTCTTCTTTATTCAGGCACATGCAACCTCAATTTAAGTAGTCATTGGCGCCAAATTACATGGTTACAATAAATTATTGATCAAGAATAACAATCGAAAAAGTGAGAAAAAAAAGCTGATACAGTATGTAGAACAACGACAGAGTTCTCAATTTACCAAAGACGACGTTCATGCAAGCTGAAAGTGCTTAATCGCGAATGAATGTTAAGTAATGGATCAATGGCTGTAGACCAGTCATTGAGTCATCTCTGTTCAAAGTTCAGCTGATCTTGGCGGTACGGAGTAGGAGCTGTCTCAAGTCTGAAGCAGGGCGGTAAATCTTTGATGTCGGTGACTTCCAATGGTAATCCTAGAGCAGACCCCTCCTAAACAAATGGTACTCGCCACGAGTTACTCATAGAAAGTGACGAATCGCGTATGAGGTATGCAGTCCCGAATTCCTGTAACACCGATAACTTCTACATTTTCCATCAGATTTCGATGAATTTTTCAGGGATTATGCGGATTAGGGTTTAGATGGTCCCTTATGAAAATAATGACAGATATTAGCCACTGCACCAGCGCAAACGTGTATTTCCTTGTCACAGCCATATCTTCTACATGTCTCGTCCGATTTTGAAGAAATTTTTAGGAATTGTACGGATTTTCATTATCTGACATAATATTATTTACCTTTCCTATCCTTCTTATTCATTGAAAATAGATTTTACTACCCAAAAATAGTGAGTAATGATGGAAAATGTATGTGCGCTACAGAGTACGCTAGCGTCCACTAATGTCACAGACGGCATAGCTAACTACTAGTAGTAGGTACCTAACTACTTCCTGCTAACGGAGAAGCCGTGTGCTATGCGGACGAGTTATCTATACAGAAAAAACGTCTGCCAAGTGGGTGTGGCACATAGCTTCCTCGTATCCATAACCCGATTGTATAGATGATCCGATGCATAGTAGTTAGTCTCAAAACATCAAAACAAGTTAATCTGTAACATCCCTGAAAATTTCATTGAAATTGGATGGAAAATGTAGAAGTTATGGCCGTTACAAGGAATTCAAATTTGCGCATGCGCAGTGGCTACTATCAGTCCGATGGTGGTGATCTTCATTGGAGACCATCTACAACCTAATCCGCATAATTCCTGAAAATTTCATCGAAATCGGGTAGAAAAAGTGGAAGTTATGGCCGTTACAAGGAAATTCACGTTTGCGCATGCGCAGTGGCTACTATCAGTCTGAAGGTGATGATTTTCATAGGGGACCATCTAAATACTAATCTGTGACATCCCTGAGAATTTCATTGAAATCGGATGGAAAATGTAGAAGTTATGGCCGTTACAAGGAAATCACGTTTGCGCATGCGCAGTCGCTTCTATCAGTCCGGGGATGATGATTTTCATAGGGGACCGTCTACACACCAACCCACACAATCCCCGAAAATTTCATTGAAATCGGACAATAACTTCGTATAGTTATGCGCGTTACAAGGAAATCATGACAGACACACAGACAGACACAGACACTGAACCAAAATTGTTCAGAAAGGTCTAAAACGCAAAACGCGAGTGAAAATTTTTATTTTGGAGAACTTTTTTTTTTCGTCCTTGAAAATTGAAAACAAAGCTTCCGCTACCTTGGTAGACTCGGAAGCAATAATAAACCGATATGTAAAATTTTGCAGCCTTTTTGGTGTTTCATTTGCCGGAGCACCTTATTGGGAAACCATCATCGAGGACTTTCAAATTTCTAAATTGAAAAGAAATGAGCATGTTTCCGATTGTGGAGTTCGGTGTGAGTACCTATTCTGATAATAAATAGCGCAAAACCTCCTATAAGATACATGAAAAAATTATTTCACAACACCTAATTAAGGCTCTGTGTAACGTAGAATTGCGTACAAATCCTTTAAGAAAAATTCCCATTACGAGCAAGTTCAAATCCTATTCACAGCATCTGAAAGTAAGCGACTCGGTTTATCAGTCCGCATTGCTCAAGGGTACTTAACATTTCAATGATACAAGGCATTCAGTACCTACAGCTAGAAGCGGAGATGCCATTTGAGTCTCCCGAGATACTTGTTGCAACCCCGGTGCCGTACGAGCACGTTCTATTCGAAGGTGATGTGACGCAACCTTCCCACACTCAATCCTACGCCAGGGACCATCCTCTGTATAAATTCCCGTCTTTTATTTTCCTTTGCCCTCCAGTGATTTACTTATTGGAACAAGTGGATGGTCGATGTGTTCTGAATGGATTCCTCCGACTCACCGCTTGTCAAAATGTTTTCATAGGCGTCTTACATACGTCGGTGGGCGTGAAGATGGATGCAGGGTGTGTGGAGTACAAGGACAACTCATGCGCTGTCTTCGAGTCTCAAATAGATATTGGATGGGAAATTTTTCATTTTTTTACATCCCTATTCACGGTAAGTAAATAATAGAAACAAGAAATCAGGTTCTCAACCTTCCTATCTACTAATTTGGTTAGCTTCCTCACTACTGAAGATAACCTCGCGTAAGATGGATTTTCCAATAAGATACGGTGACAATAATTGTATTCTTATAACTAGCGGAACTACCCAAAAATACTTAATGATCACAGTTTTACGGTAGTTGAAAAGGGAAAATGGAAGTTTTCGTTCATACAGAAACAATTCGAAACTGCAAATATCACAGAATGTTGATGAGATCAATAGTATATTTATAATATTTATATTATATTTTATTATATTTATACTATATTTATGTGATAACTTCAGTCATTGTTTCGAAAAATTTTCAATTTTTTGCCAAAATGTTCATAACAAACGAAAAAACGAGTTCGTGGGCCATTAATAACTAGGACAAAAAGTGTTTTTAGTGATGTTCCGTGGACGTTACCATCATAATCATAGTGATATATGGTAAATTTGGATTAAACCCAAAACTTTGATACAAATACGATTAAACATTGCTAATATTATACAGGGTGTCCTCGAAAACGTCCCCCCCCCCCCTGCATTGTGGTTTAAATTTTTTTTGGAATCTCCATGATTTTTCCTAAGGATTTCAAATATGAAAACGGTTCGCATTGCGCACCTGCGCAACCAACTTCGTTTTTTAACCCTTAATTTCCCACTTGTTCAGAACATTCGCTGTTTTTCTTTTTTTTTTCAGAATTGTTCCCAAATTTTGATTTATTTTAACTGATAAAGAGGCGTGGAGTGTCTGATTTTGATCGAGTGGTATATGATTTTTTTAATTCGATTAAAACTGCGTGGTATCTTTTTGGACACCTCAGGAGGGGTGCTTGTAGTGAGTTTCTGCAAAAATACTTCAAGAAGCTATCGGTATTTACCAAAAAAATTCTTCAGGATCGGAGAAATAGCTTGAAAGCAATGAATTATTGATAAAATGAACAAGAATTATTATGTATACCTATTTGATGTCACAATATTATCCCAGGGGTTGATGATTTTCCTGCGTCTTCTCAAACAATCGATAGTTCAAAGCAGATATTAAGGGCCGTTTTCACCAACAATCCATAGTTCAAACAATCGATTTATAGGTAAGCAAAACAAATCGTCTTAAAAGTGGATAAATAGTGCTGCAGAAAGCTTGAAAATCGTACTTCCAAAAAGATACCTCAGGATATTAAGGGTTAAACTGAAATCCCCCATTTTGTATTGCAGATTCTGATTCTACGAGAAATTTTATGAACATTTCACTCCTCAACCGATTTTTTTCGTCGCGCGCAACCTGCTCAGCGCGCGCACAAAGATGCGCAACCGCGAGGTTGCGTCAAAATGTGCATGTACCAAGTACCTAAGTTTCCTAATTTGACTGCATTTTGATCGAATTATCGACGAAAAATAAACTTTTTAAAACAGAAAATGGCCTTTTTTAAGGGTAAAACCATCCTGTCTACTTGAAAACTTTTTTCCAAGATAATCGGAAAAAGACCATTTTGGTAGTCATTAAAAATACTATTTTAGTTGTGTAAAGTAGTGAGTAAAAAGGCCATTTTCTTTTTTAAAAAGTTTATTTTTCGTCGATAATTTGATCAAAATGCAGTCAAATTAAGAAATTAACATCACCACGTGATTAAGCGTAAAAAAATTCTAAAATATCATGTGTCACACTTGGGTAATTTGTACATGCACATTTTGATGCAACCTCGCGGTTGCGCATCTTTGAGCGCGCGCTGAGCGGGTTGCGTGCGATAAAAAAAATATCGTTTGAGGGGTTAAATGTTCATGAAATTTCACGTAGAATCCGAATCTGCAATAATGGGGGGTCTCATTTGAAAAACGAAGTTGGTGTGCGTTGCGCAAGTGCGCAATGAGCACCATGGTCATATTTGAGACCCTTGGGAAAAATCATGGAGATTCCAACAAAAAAAAATTTTAACCACTATCTGGACGATTTTAGCAGGGGGTGGGGGACCTTTTCGGGGGCATGTATAATGAAAACCTGCGTATATATCTGTTGTTCCCAGAAATGCAGCAGCCGAGTGGGTACTCTATGAGGTCGTGAAGACAAGTAGAACATGAATACAATGTACTCTCAATATCTTCCAAAAATACCCTGTAGTATACAGTACGTTGGTATGGTATACTGAAACTAAATTTAAAAAACAACAATATACGTGTAGGTACTCCATGAGTCCAAGGGCGACGAGGAGAACATGAATGGACTACAAAAAAATTTTAAACATACCTTGTGTTGGTATGGTACACAGAAAATAGGGGAAAATATCAATTTACGTGTATGTACTCAATGAGTGCGAGGAGTGTATTTTATGAAGATTATATAATTTTCAACCAAGGGATTGATTGTAACATTTCAAGATTCGTGCTATGTACCGCACTCACAAGGCTGACTACTCTGTCATATGTAGCTAATATTTCGATTTTCTTAATAGTTTTGAAGATTTCTTTGAAAATTCGCTCATTAACTTTAGATGAATGGATTTTTTTTAAATTGGGAAACGAACTTTTCCGGTTTCGGTAGCATTCATTTAATGGCATTTTCAAACTGAGGACCACTTTATTGAGTCGGAACTAAGCAATTGCAACCCGATGGAATTGGCCATTTAGGTATTCAAGTACCTTGTTTGGAGTAGATGCATGTGGAGGCAGAAGCGGAAGTTGATCGACCGTAACGGAGGTCACCTGTGCAGAGGGAAGCGACGGAAACAACGGAAAAGAGCCCGTCACGGATCAAACGCGACCTCCATCCGATTGAAACCGGCCGGCGGGCGTCCCCGCATTATCGCCGCATGTAGTCGTCCAGGGGAACTACTTTGCCGACAGAATGGAGAAGGACCGTCCACCCGGCTGGGACAGGGAAACAAGGGAAAAGTTGGCTTCTACCGGAGATTGGAAAATTGGAGATCTCCTGTTTCTCAAAATTACCGACTTTCAAGAGCTAAAACCCATTTCCGTCGTTGGGGTTCGGATCCCTGCTTGCTTGTGGATGTCCATTTCCAACTAAACTGTTATGTCGATACCTTAAAGCACAAAGGGCCTATGTCCATCCATCTTCCACATTTAAAATTTTTTTTCAACTTCAAATAAACTCAAAGTTAACAAAACTATTATTGACTTTCTTGACGATTATAGCTCCAAAATTTCTTGAAGAAATTAAATAGTTTGGTGTAATAAGCCATTATTTTATGAATATATTTTATGAATTGTGCACTGGTGATAACTTCTTAAGCTTTTTTCTCAAAACTCCGTTTTTGGACATAGCCCCTTTGTGCTTTAAGGTATCGATGTGCACTGTAGAGCTTTAGAACGGCGAGTTGAAAGAGTGGTAACCCCTTCAGAAGGTATCATGCACAAATTGTGGCCAGGATAGATAGGTATATACCTACTAGGAGGGATTGGTTGGCACAGCATGGATACCACGCCTTATTTTGCCTGGAACATTTTTGACATTTTCATGTCTTTGCTTTGGTTTATAAACTAAAAAATCGTCACGAAAACTTGCTCACGATACCAATAAATAAAATTGACTCACTGTGTTGCGTAGAGAACAATCAACTGTTTTCTTATTTTGATGCTTGGGTACATGAACTAACAACCGTACTTCACTACCTTGTTGTGTAGTAGTTGACATTTTGTTTTGGTTTATTAGTTTCAACCATAGAGTTTGACCATTAGAGTCGACACGATCGCGAATGATGGTAATAACCATCACAACACTTCCGTGCGGACCCACGTGTGGGCGGTTTCTCTTATGGCCCATTTAATTGATCTGTACGTCCCGCTGGGCAATGCACGGGTGAGATCTGCCTAGTAATAAATACAATAAGAAAACACACATGAAAATATCCCAATGTGTTGCAGACTCGTATGCAAGCATTTCCTTATGAGTCGTCCTTACAATCATTGCATCACTTTCTTGTCCATTTTGTGGTTCTCAAAGCATTACTCTACTGCTGAATAGAGGAAGTTGTTGGCTAAAAGTAGCCAAGTACGGCCAAAAATGTTGGATCTTTTAAGCAGTTCAGCAAACACTGAATGTACCAAACAGCCGTTTCGGATCAGCTGGTTATAACCACCATGCTTCAGCAAACGGTGCTACGAATGATTAAGGAGCCCGCAAGACCTCAAAAAATGATTTTTGCTAAAAATGTATGTTGTCAGTTTCGAAACCCAACACCTCATAAAGCCGTATTATCATTAGTAAATCATTATGAGCCTACCAATGTAAATTTGAAAAATCATTATTTAAGTTTTTCTACAACGGCTCACATGGTTGATTTGACATCCCTTAGTTCGTTCTACAAGAGACCGTTTATCAAATTTCAGGGCTCAAGATTGAACTTGGACAATTTTTCGTTTTCTCCGAACACAACCGGCTCTTACTGCTCAAAATAGGTACAATGAAATTCAAAGGCCTCCTTCCTATACTTCTCGGAAATTATCAAGAGCACGTATACTGAAGGTCTGTAAGTTGCATCTGAATTGTTCTACTTTTCCCCGAGCTCAATGGCTCCTACTGATCCAAATATTAAATCTAAAGTCAATCGTTTCAGTGCTTAAACCAAGAAACCATCCTAATTTGAGCGAATTTTGGACAATTAGGAATAGAGAAGTCCATTGTAATTCCTGTTAGTCTAACATCAATGAAATTTTTAGGGACCTGTTCAGGCACTAACCGCACAATTCCTTAAAATTCATTAATTGCACAATACTTTATAAGAAAACCTGCTTTTGAATCTGATTGACAAACAGAAACGGAATCAAAATTGGGGAGAACCCACATTTTGTTGACCTGCTGCACGAATAACGCTTCTGTATCTTCGACAGTAATATGGAGAAAGAAAACCGATTTCGATACGAAGGTACCGATTTCCATAAAATTGCTTCATGGGGGTTATTTGTAGTTAGGTACCCATTCAATTGAGACAGCGATGAGAGTACGTGTAATATTACAGTGGTCTCGATAGTGGTCAACTTCCTACCCGTTGAATCATTTCCAAGTTTTTTGTTGTTTTTTTCCATTTCCGTGAGAAATTTCTTCTCAAAACTCGAACAAAAAATTACTGTACCTCTCGGGTGAGCTCCTGCTGAGTGTTTACCTACCCATTGCGACATCTCCACCAACCGCGATCTCAAACGAACATAGCAGTCGCCCAACTTGCCGGTTCAACGAGGAACGGAATCGTTTGGGAAACGCCTGAGAACACCCTGGAAAACCGCTGGGTCGTGATTGGGACGACCCGATAAATTTTTCAAACAAAACGTCGACAATCAGATTGAGCAACTCGTTCGGCGGAGGAAACCGCAGGAGTCGAACCCATAATGGTAACAAAGGCGGGAACCAGTGAACCCCGACGACCGCCTCAAAAACTAACACGTCTGCTCGTCTGTAGCTGGATATCGTCATACCATCCATGGTACAGTGAATATAAGATCCTAAGAGATCTACTGGCACAAGAGAATGGTGTCATAAGGAGCTGGAGAGCATGTTATCAAGCTTAGTTTGAGATCTTTGCAAAACAGACAAACGATCTGGTGCTCGGCTAATGCTCTCCTCATGAATGCTGAAAAAACCCAATACCTAAAGTTCAAATTAAATGGTCTTCTCGAAAATTCGGTAAGCGTTCTGGGATTATTGGTCGATAACCGACTATCCTGGCAAAGCCACACAGAGATGCTGTATTCTAAGCTGGCAAGCTGCAACTTTCTGCTTCGACGACTTGTTCATTCTGTTTCATCTGAGGTTTTGCTCGTGGTATACCATGCTTGTTTTGCCAGTCGATTAATGTACTGTGTGGTCTTACGGGGAAACTCTTATCATGCTAACAGCATATTCAAAATCCAAAAAAAAGCTGTACGTACTATGCGAACGCTGGGTTGGAGCGGGAGCTGTAAGGGGCATTTTCGCGAGCTAGGAATCCTGACGCTCCCTAGCCTGTACGTTTTCCAGTGCCTTATATTTGCGAAAACTAACTTAAATATCCTGCGCAGAGGTTTGGATAAGCATCAATATTATACAAGGAACCGGAACAATCTCTGTGCTTCTAAAGCCAGGTTGACTTCATCGCTTAATACGAGCCCATACCAAATAGGATGTCGACTCTTCAACCACCTGAATCCAGCGACGAGAGAGCTGCCCTTAGCTCAATTCAAGACGGTCGTGAAACGTTCTTTGGTTGACAGAGTAGAGTATAGAGTGGAACATTTTTTCGACATCAACTATCAAACTTGTAGTTGTAGATTCAAACTTAGTCTGTTTTTGTTGACTTAGATTATCTCTCTATTTTTCTATCTTTTTATTTTTTAAATGTTTTATTTAGTTTTATTGCTAATATAATTTAATAACGTTTAATTTAATACCATAAAATACGTGACTTTTGTATTGCCTGCGAAGGCTCTTTACAAATAAAAACTCTTTGATTTGATCCAAATACCTCCAAATGAGCGGGATATCAACGTTTCGAAACAGCAATGGAGTGTATTGCTGGAGGAAAGATTGGCCTACTAAGTTTGTGGAACAATGATTGTGGACCTCGTCCGAGAAAGGTTGGCCTCACCATGGTCTGTCCACAGAGTTAGTTGGGACTAACCAAAGGTAAGAGTACCAAGCCTACCCAAGGATGCAATATGTGAGGTATCAGTGACAATAGAATTAACATTAATACCATTTTCCCTGGTAGGCACAGGTCGTTGAAACTACCTAAAAATTCGATTCAGAATGGGATTAAACA
Source organism: Apolygus lucorum (assembly GCA_009739505.2). Lineage (NCBI taxonomy): Eukaryota > Metazoa > Arthropoda > Insecta > Hemiptera > Miridae > Apolygus > Apolygus lucorum. The sequence continues at coordinate 56,368,134 of CM019183.2, read as the reverse complement.
TATTCTTAAGTGATCAAATTTCGTAAAAAGATTATCGAAAATTTCAGAACCATTGAAATTCAGAACTGAAAACGTAATGATTGAAAAAATAAAAACAGTCGGTACCTAACGCATGAGGGGTGATTCCTATGTCTGTTTCCTACAACTTTGCATGTTTGAGCAGAGTCGGACATTTTTGTGAGAAAATTATGTTTTTAACGTTTGTGGCTTCGTATGCGGGGGCAATGAAAACTTTGGCGAGAGTTGTGTGGAATCTGGTTACGATTCTGTGGAAAATCCTTGCTGGTAATGTGGAATCCCAATTACCAACCACTTTATGGAGATTCCTTCCAAATGGAATTGCCACACAACTTCCCTTCCCAATAAAAAGATGGATGAATTACGAACAAATAATGCTACCGGAAACTGGCGAATAATGCTACGAAATCAATTTCTCGGGGTGACCACATTTGGCGAGAGGAGTTGTGGGGGATCTGGTTAAGATTCAGTGGGAAATCTCGGCTGGAATTTCCCTGAGGAATAGAATGCGTAGAACTATTTGCCAGTTTAGCGCCATGGAGATTCCATATCCACTATCAACTTCATGTTGTGAGAAACTACATAACAGCAAAAATCCGAGAGATGTGGGTTCCCTCAAATTCATAACAAAACATATTCATATTCATACATTCATACTCACATTAATTAAAAACAAATAGATTCTTGGTTGCTAAGGATGCAATACGTAGGATACGTCATGTAGGTAGTTACGGACAGAACCTACGATAATTTATATTAAGGGAACACAATATATCTCAAAACCAAGGTTGTTGTAAATTGGTATAAAACAATGCCTTAATATAGAAATTTTTTGTGCTAGGGGGTTTTGAAAATGAAGGGTCACGGGGAAAAAGGATCAGACTCCTCTTTTCCTAATTCCGAGAAAATCGAAAAACAAAGTTTGAAGTCTTCCCAGACGGACGCTATGCATAAAAAAAATGAACTGTTTGGGCCACCTGACCAGGAATTTAATTATGTTCAAGTGATAAGAAAGAAAATGAAGTAGGTCGAAGATAATTTCCAGAAATAATTAGAAATTTCAAACAAGGTAAGGACTTTGATCTTTTTTCCCCACAAATATCCGCGTTTCGGTCACCATAATACCTAAAATTATATCGCCATGTTACCTATTGTTTATTAAAATCTCGTAATTCACTTCAGTAAATTTACTAGGGTTTGTAGGTACCTAACTGTCACCTCCAGAAAAATGTTGGGCAAAAATTGGCTTTATTTTCCAAGTTAAGTATAGTTTTGTACAAAACATTAATTGCAAAAAGGCAAAAAAATCAATAAATAAATCATTCATCTAAAGGATCGTCGCAATATGAAATGGCGTCATCATCTCCTACATTCCCCAACCTGTTGAACAGTGACTCAGGAAATTTTAACACCGGGGTTGACGACAAAACTGACACAAGTGTTTTAAATCATTTCATTTTACTGGTTTTGATGGGTATGGGGCCGTTGTGAAGGTTCCCCAATGTTACAGCAGCTTATGGTACTGACGTCATCTTCTTCGAGGTAGGAGGGATTGTGAAAACTGTCTAGTATCTTCAGAAGTAGGAGCTTTTGTGCTTGATGAATCTTTGGTGTGATGCCGTACAACTCATGCAAAGGCGAGGGAAGGGGTCTTTAAATCGGACACTGATCTTTCTTCCCTGCGAGCGCACGGAATCTGATCCTTTTTCCCCGGAGCCCCGTATTTGTTTTAGCTTTAAAAGTAATGAATGCAATCTTTCTTCCACAAAGTGAAACAGCCCTTCGATTCTACTCCTCCCAAGCTACAAGATGGCGTACCTAACTCAATTCGGCCAAAAAGTGGAGTTTGATCCTTTTTCCCCGTGACCCTTCAAATGTCAGTCCTTATTTTTCAACCCTTAGAAGTGACTTACATCTACCAAAAGCTTCGGGACACAACTAAGCCCTAAATAGAGCCCATATACCAAATTTTATCAAAATCCGTCAAAATCTGTTGTGTACGGCGGATGGACGGCCAAATTTGTATTCGATTTGTGTATTCTACGTAGATCCTAGATGGATCCTACATACGTAAATCAATAGATTTTGAGGGGGGGGGAGGTGTAAACAAATTTTTCTCGGTCGATCCCAAAGGTTCATTAACCCTTGGTGTGTATAAAGTGTCTGACAGACACAAGGGAAATTTCAATGAAGTATGTTGACAGCAGTGAGCATCTAGAATATCCCAGGCGCTCAGAACCTGTCCCCCCCCCCCCTTTAAAGAAGGTTCCATTTCATACATTCAGCTGTAATCTAAGGTACTTATCTTATATATAAGTTTCTGAAAACCACCATGTCCCTCAGACACTTTATACACAGGCAACCAAAACACCACATTATTTCACCAGAATATCGAAATTGGGGAGGGGGCGAGTGGGGGGATTATATTCACAAAATATCCGATTTTTCAATATTTCGGTTCCTTCATAGCTTACTAATTGTACCCAAACTGTGAAATTGAGGGAACGTTATCAATATAGCTCTGGATTTCTCTTTTTTTCTTCTTTGTGCCACCATGGTGCCAGGACACTAGAAGCCGCATAATTCGTGGGTTTTTGTGTGTTTCACCTTGAACAGGGATGTGAACTTCTGCGGATTACCTACTTAGACTGGCCCCGTTGCAGGAGCTAGGGAGAAGGGTGAACTTGAATTCGCACGTTGGGTATCGTAGATCATACTTTTTGGAATTCTGTTCAAATTAGATTCCTTGAGTACTCCTTGACTACTTGGGAGTAACTCCAATTACTTAGTTTTAACTCATAAAATGTTGGTTTGACGAAAAATATATATTAATTAACCCATCATGTGTCTCAAAAACAACTTTACAGTTACTGTGCCTATCAGACCCTTTATACACTGGGAGTCCATCAGAGAGTTTATACACATCAGGGGTTAACGGAAATAAAAGGCAGAAATAATCCGTCCTTTTTAGAAATGTGTGCGCTTTAATATTGATGAGAATAAAATAGTTATGAACGTACATTTCGTTTGTTAATCGATCACCCCAACGGATCCCCCGTATCTTGAACAAGACTGCCCTCTATAACCCGAGGAGCATTGCACAGTAGAAATACTGATTTTCGAAGGTACGAATACATTGTTATTAACTCGGTGTGATCTTTTCAGGAAAAGATAAGTGCGATCAACTCAAAGAAATAATAGCTGATAGGGATGTGAAAATTTCCAAGCTTGAAGAACGCCTCAAGGTTACCAAGTGAGTGATTAAACAGCATGTCTGAAGTTGTAAACAATCGAAATACTTGCATACGAGTCTGCAACACATTGGGACATTTTCATGTGTGTACCTACCACTACACAACAAGGTAGTGAAGTAAGGTTGTTAGTTCATGTACGAGTACCCAAGCATCAAAACAAGAAAACAGTTGATTGTTCTCTACGCAACACAGTGAGTCTATTTTATTTGTTGGTATCGCGTGAGCAAGTTTTCGTGACGATTTTTCGGTTTATGTGCCAAAGCAAATACATGAAAATGTCAAAATGCAGTCGTATAATTATACTCGCTAAAAGTTGAATAATTTTGGTATGGGTGTGTTAGATCACAACAACAATGAAAAATGAAATTCTTCTCTAACTACTATCAACTCTAAAGTCAGTGTAGGTAAATATTTCAAAACGTGAAGAACAAGGTTTCCCTTATTGACATCTTGTCTAAAAGGGTGATTCTCAGAAAAAGCTCGATAATAGTGTTATGGTAGGGTTTCTCCAAATGTGCGTCCAAGTGTTTCTTTCTATTTTTGTTATTGGGTTTATTCCCGCCTCTGCCTACTAGAACCTCTTGAAAAATTTACTTTTATCCTAAATTAATACCTTTTCTTTTGTCTTGAAAGGCTCAATTCTCATTACCACCACCTGTAATGATTTCATTTTTGCCTACAAAAGTCTTCTCCTAGGCCTTGGAAAATATTGTTCGCGTGAAAAAACGAATGAAACTGAAAGTCTACATGTAGGTCTCATCAAGAACAGAGTGGTGTGATTTTTAAATCCATTTGGTGATGCCAATGACTTATTTCAAAAAGTGTAATGGTGAAAAGTCTCATTACCGCACAAGAATCAAGATTTTCCCTCCCATAGCGACCAACAGGACACTTTGGCGAACTTTCGACGAGAATCACAGTGGCAGTACTGCAGAGCGCCAGAGAACTCGCCTCCGCCATTTCCCTCGTCAGTTGGTAAGCAGGGGTGGTTGTTAAAGATCACTTGTCAGGTGCGTACGTTTATTGTTATCATTACCACAGTTCAATGATTCTCTTTCAATGTTGGTGACTAATTTTTTTAGATCGCATTTTTTTGTAGCCCACTAATTGCCTTCTCAAACGGCGTGAATGAGGAATATAGTATGTACAGAACGAAAATGGCAAGCTCTCAAATTTGGAATTCTCATTTCCACACATCTAACCATCTCATTACCACTAACTTAATAAAGTTCGGTGGTAATGATAATAGGCGTGTGGTAACGAGAAAATGTTGTTAGTTGAGTATTTTAAAGATGAAGTATAAATATGACTTTTCTACCTCAGGTATCTATTGACAGTTTTTAAAAATAAAACGATTTTAGGTTTTCGAATTCTGATATTATTATCTCCATATTGCCCTAAGCCCTTAGAATAAAGAAATTCTTATTGATCCCTTAGGTAACCCTCAGAGATGACTCGCCCTACACTTTACACAGCGGAACAATTGTGTGAACAAAAAAGGGAGGCTGATCGAAGGCACAGAGATGAGAGTATGGTCTAGAGTTTCTTAAAAAATATTTGTGATGTAATTAAGTTAATTATGTGACGAATATTAACAAAATTGTCAAGTTAATTAATATAAAGAGTTGAAGATTGATATACATTATGTTGTAGACTGATGAAAGTTTTTTGAATGTCATTTGACTGTTTTAGTTTTTTTACAGTTCTTTACCTACTTGGAGTACATTGATACTATTCTGATTTTCATTGATTTTAGTTTATTTATTCCCTCCCTATCAGTCTATAGAAAAGAGAAATGGAGATTTTTCAATATAATCATCTTATCCAACCAACTGGACAAGCTCATTGCTTGAAAGGTAGAAACAGAATTGTGAAACTAATACGATATTCTCAATACCAACTGCGCTTCTCATTACCATCACTCAAAAAAATTAGTTCTAATTACCGCCGCACTAAAAATTTTCAAAATTGAAATTTGAGACTAAAAACTGTGAATTCAGCTCCATCTTACGTTACAAATTCTTCTTCAAGTTCCCAGGAAACTTGATGATTTAAAAAAAAAAAACAGAATTGTGAAACTAATACGATATTCTCAATACCAACGACTTAAAATAAATCAAGTTCTCATTACAACCGCACTATAAATTTTCAAAATTGAAATTTGAGACTAAAAACTGTGAATTGAGCTCTGTCCTGCATTACAAATTCTTCTTAACGTTCCCAGGAAACTTCATAAATTTTTTTGAATTTTTTGGAGACGGTTCACTTACTCAAAGTTTGAGCCTGGAAAATTGAGCTTTTTCTGAGAATTACCCAAAAGCATCGTTTGAGTGTCGATGCGAGTCAATGTAAAGATCATACATAGCTTTATGCACACTGGAAAACTTTATATGGAAAGCTCAGGATCCACCACTGTTTGGGAGTAGGCAGTTTAGAGATGACAACATGTAACCAACTTCTCGGGTGTCTTCAAGGTGGCAGAACTTACTATTACTATTATTCCAGTTTTTCCGCTGCTACACGGGCTCACTCGCTTGTGGACTCGCTCGTCTGTCCAACCAGGATCTCCAGCGACCGCCCTGACGCAGCGGAAGTGCGAATTGAGTCAGATGAGGGTATTGGCAAAGCTCAGATCTGAGACGGTGGGGACTCTCAAGTCAGAATCGTTGCGTGGCATGTAGGTTGCGCCTATCGGTGCGTAAACGCGATGTCTACAACCAGAGAAAGCTAGAAAAGCGGTCACTGGAAAGCTCACCCATCCTTCTAATGTGAAGAATGACGAAGGATCTCCTCGTTTTTGATGTCCTTTTCTCGTTGGATGAAAGTGAAAATTGAAGTGGAGGTTTCCGTCCGACCGTGGAGTCTTTTTGATTGTTTGGAAAATGATTCAGCGTGCCTACCCGCCGATTATCCCTAATCTACCTACCGTACCGAATCAGGGCTAACTGTTATTAGAAAGCATTCCAAACGCAGAATGTTGATATCCCCTAATTTCCGAGAAAAATTCAGATTTGAAGCCCGATTCTTTGCATTCCCTTCATGGAAGCCGGAAAGGATTTCGTTCAAAAACAATTTATTTCTATTGTTACGGTTGAAGAAAATTATGCTGATTAATATTTCAAAAAAAAAAAATGTATTCCTTCGCACATGACTTTTGCTTCCTCACTACCGAAGGTAGGGAAGCTTTGTATTCGTGAAAGAAGTGAAAAAAAATGTCCTCGATGTTGGTTCGATGGATATACCTGGGAGTATCCTTTGGTACCCAGGGTATATGTCGTAACATGCCAATGAAAATTACTACAATCCTTGAGAAAATTGACAGGGCACCACTGAAGCCTCTGCAGAAATTAGTAATGTTGCGAGACCACGGCATACCCTCACTAACTCACCAACTAGTGCTGGGAAGTACCACGCTCTTAACTCTAAAACAGATGGATATATCTGTAAGGAGATATGTGAGAAAATGGTTGCGCCTGCCATTTGACTCTGCTAATGCCTACATCCATGGACCAGTGGGTGATGGTGGTCTTGGAGTAATGGAACTACTCAGTCAAATACCAACCATAAGAGCTAATAGGGTAGGGGCGGCAAACACACAACTCTTTGAAGGAGGAACGAGTCTCCAACAACAAAATGGGACATCAAGAATCGACCGTCAAATTGCCAGGGCACAACGTCTCCATCAAACTACGGATGGAGCTGAACTGGTAAAATCACGCGATAACGGAGCTAGCACGGCATGGATCAGGAACCCTTCAGCGAAACTATGGGGATGGAGGTCGTTGGGTATGGTGAAAGTCCATTCTGGTTCTCTACCAACAGGAGTGAGGAGGACAAGAGGCAGGCGTACCGGCAGCAGCCATCTATGCCGAATGGGATGTCAAACACCCGAAACAGCCTCGCATGTGCTCCAGATTTGCCCAGCTGTGGTAAGACCCAGGTGTGCCCGTCACAATTCTGCCCTGAACCTACTGGAAGCCTACGCTCGCCGTAAAGGATGGCCAGTATGGCTAGAGCCACACTTTAACCTGGAACAGCGAGGTTATCGTCCAGACCTCTTGGTGGTAACACCAAGAGGAGCCTTCATTATTGATGTCTCAGTGGTCTCTGGCTCCGGCCAGAGATCACTCGCAGACATCAATGCTTCCAAAATTCGAAAATATGAAGTTGACGCATTACTAGATGCTGCAGCAGCACTTGCAAACATTCAGCGAAACCAACTAAAGGTGATTGGAGCAACGATCACCTGGAGAGGGATATGGCATGGCAAGTCAGCGAAGGATCTGATTCGGGCTGGTTACCCACTGTTTATCCTAGAGTGGATGACTACCCGAGTCCTAACAGGAGGATCATTCATCTGGTCTAGATTCAGGGCTACGGCCACACGACGGCGTGCCACGGCTCGAGCAAGTGGGCTCCGTGGGACTTGGAGCTGAACTCGAACCCCATGGGGAGGAGAAGTGTCGACTGATGGCATAGCCAGAAGAGGCACAATCCTCCCTCCATCATTTGTGGGATAAGGTGATTCAACCTTGTCCCTCACCCCAATGTCCGAGGTCGGATCTCGGACCCTGATACCAAGCAGCCAGATGGACATGACTGCTGAGTGCTGAAAGTGCTGATACAATACTGTGATGTAAATATTTATGTACAATACCATCAATTGTAGCGGTGAAGTATTTTTTCCAAATATAAATTGTTAATGAAAGAAGTGAAAAAAAATGTCCTCCAAAATCAAAATTTCCACTTGCTTTTTGCGTTTTAGAGCTTCCCGAACAATTTTGGTTCCGTGTCTGTCTGTCTGTCGGTCTGTCTGTGGTCAAACCTTGTCCCGGGCAAAACTATACTAACCTGTGGTCCGATTTTGATGAAATTTTCAGGGATTGTGCGGGTTAGGTCCTAGACGGTCCCCTATCAATTTCAGCACCTTCGGACCAATAGGAGCGAGTGCGCATGCGCAAACGTGAATTTCCTGGAACCTTGGTTTCTAATGAACCGATTTTGCTCAAATTTGGAGGTTAGTTAGGGACTAACTTCTAAGAGACACCCTTTAAGTTTCAATCAAATTGGTCAAGCAATAGCCGCTGCGCATGCGCGAACTTTAAATTTATTGTTACAACCAAAACTCCGCAACTATTCAACCAATTTCGATGAAATTTCCAGGGATTGTGTGGGTTAGGTCCTAGACGGTGGACCGCTAAATAAAATTCTACGTTGGAAATACCTACCCGCATGAAAATACCCTATCCCGCATATTATCGCCAATATTTTGGTATTCAATAACTCTTTGAATCATAATTTTTTCGCCAACTGATTCTATACGTCCATGTCACAATGAGTGAGGAAGCTATACTGCCCACCCAACTTGGCAGACGTTTTAGAACGTCCCACTGTAAGACTACTTGGGCGTCCATATGCGATTAATCTGGGGTAAAGTTGGACAACACTCAACCGAAAAAGAATAACCGCACACTAATCCGTTTTAGACCATTCTGAATCAAAACCGCGAAAAAAAAACCATAGGTGAATGTCTGTGTGTGCGTGTGTATAGGTGTATAAACAATGGTGTGTTGTAAACAATGAATTTCAAATTGTATAACCATTATATCCTAAGAAATGATTTAGTTAGGAACCTAATTAATTAATGAAAAAAGTTGAATGCAACAACTCGACAGTTTGTCGCTAATTTACTATACATTTTATCATTTATGTATGAGGACTATTTTATTTTATTGTATTTTGCTACTTAAATAAGGATACTTGGTTCACACTACATCAAAGCCCCGCGCGACTCCTGGTCTTGGGGCTTAACCACAATGTAATTTAATTTGGTGAATAAAGAAACTTGTAAATTGTAATTGTAATAATTACAATTATAATAATTATTGTACAATTATAATAATTATAATAATTATTATTACAATTATTGTAATTGTAATAATTACAATATACAATTATTGTATGTGTGACAAAATCTTGAGTCGTCTGCCCAGGCCTTAGTTTTCAACCGATTTTCGTGGTTCTTTTTTTATTTGACGCGGAAATCTATCTAGTTGTGCACTACCTCACTGGAATTTCGAATTTGCCTTTTAAGGGGGTGAAGGGGGGGGGATGCTCAAAAAACGTGCGCTTGCAAGCATAATCTTGTGTACTCTGCCCAGGCATCAATTACCAACCATTTTGCGTGTTTTTGTTCGACTCAGAAATTTTCAAAATTGCACACCATTTCACCATAGTATCAAAATTAGCATGGGAGGGGGCAAGTGGGGGGGGGGGGATAAAAATCACGAAATATTTGATTATTCAATATTTAGATTCCTTCATAGCTTACTAAGTGTACCCCATGCTTTGAAATTGAGGAAAAATTCTCATTATCTACACCAGAAGATTTTCATGAATTATTCTCTGTACCACCAAGGAACTAATAGTGGTGCCACCATGGTGTCAGGACACCATAAACCGCATTTTTCGTGTTTTTGTTTGCGTTTCACCTTGAGTACGGATGTGAACTTCGACTAGCTGCCTACCAAAACAAACAGATGTAAGTTTCTTTACTTTACGACCAATTACAACTTCTCCAGTACTCTGTGATAACGACGTATGACCGCTTTGGTCCCAGACTGGCACCATTGGTGGTGGGGGGGGGGGGGTCTCGAATTCGCATGTTGGGTATCGTAGATCATGGACTTTAAAATGCTGTTCAAATTCGAGACTCGCATGCCGCTAGAAATGTAATGGTGGATAAGGGGGAGGGGGTGTCCACAATTTCTCACTCAATATACTAACTAAATTACATTGAGTGAAACAGTTTTGTGCAGGATGAAAGTAAATAAAAATTAGTGCTTTATCGCTTACCAACATGTTTTATGTAGGCGAGTATGAACCCAATGTATGTTGGCAACTTCTTGGGCACGTACCTACCTACGGCAGGATTTATTTCAGCGAATAAACACCTAGGTTCTAATATTAAACTGTGTTGAAGATAACTACGCTTTAATAATTAGAGAAGTTAATTTAGGTTTATTAGTTAAAGAAAGTTTGAGTAATTAGGAGTGTACAATACCAATTTCAAGAGAACAGCAGTTTTTTTTTCAATTAAAAATCATTCATTTATCCATTTTGAATTTATTATAAATTCAAAAAACCATTCAAAATTTTGTTTTATTAGTTTATTACTGCGTCACGTGACCAAAACCGACTTGCAACAAAGTCTCTTGGAACTAGAGCCAATCAAATTGTATACCTTATTCTGAATAACCCACCTAATCGGATTTTATTAAACAACTTGAGGTGAAAACCCGATTCCAAAGAATGAATTACCCACCTTCAAAAATTTGGTTATCCGAAATTTTGAAGGAAGTAACTGCTTCCATTTTCATCAAGTTATAAATGTTGTTTCCATTTTAATGTACATAGGTACCTACATTGTTAACCAGGTAGGTAGTGTTTTTTCCAAGTTTCCAAGATGAAATGGGAGTCCATAAAAGTAGGTACAGGTCCTAGTACTCGTCCTCAGTTATTGGTTTTTTCAGGAACGATCAAACCAAATTCTTTCCAACAACCAACGAGCAGAAAGCGGACAAATATCAGGCTCGGTTTTATGGAAACTAGAGTTGGAATGGCGCCATAAAATAGTTTCTCGTAACATAGAACTGGTCTGTCGCAAAAATGACTACACCTAGGTTAAAACAATCTTCCTAGTAGCTTGAAGTGAACCAAGATTAAATACGGTAAAGAAAATCATACCAATAAATAACGGCATAAAATTCATATAGTAAATGAGGGCATAAAACATAGCAGTAGTATCGTAATAAATAATCTAAAATTAACTCGAAAGCTTGGAAGATATTATGAATTTACTTTTACTTTATATCACTTTATTGTTCTCCCAGGAATGTGGGATAATTAAGTAGGTAAGACTTGTGATTTGACGGAAGAACATTGTGCCCTCCAAAAACAAAAGCAGCACTCGAATTTTCCTTTTCAGAACTTCTTGAACAAGTCGGTTGAACAAGTGGTCGGTCTTTCTGAGTACATCGTCTGGGCAAAACTAAAGCTACTCTAACGAAGGAACGAAGTTTAGAACTACTTCGATCAAATTTTCAAGAAGCAAGGAACGGTAGCTCACTTTGACGCAAACGTTAATTGACGAAAAGCTGTTCTCTCCACTTCAACAATCGGACATTGCTCAATTTTGAAGAGTCATTGGAAGTCGACAACTCAAATCGGTTGTGAATTGAGGACTAGGTAGAGCGCTCAAGGCTCAGAATGCACCTCATTATCACTAAATAACCCCACCCACCCGTAAGTTCTAATTCGAAATTTCGGTGACGTGGTGTACAAAAAGATCTCTGTGTGGAACAAGAAAATAACCACGCAATTAGATGGGAAATTGAAGCCTGGGTAGAGTACTCAAGATAATGCTCAAAAACGCACGTTTTTCGAGCTTAAATCCCTCTTTATCACCCTTCAAAGGCAAATTTCAAAATTCCGGCGACGCAGTGCACAACTAGATAGATTTTTGTGTCGAACAAGAAAATAACCACGCAAATCGATGGGAAATTGACGCCTGGGTAAAGTGCACAAGATGATGGTCAAAAACGCACGTTTTTCGAGCTTAAATCCCTCTTTATCACCCTTTAAAGGCAAAATTCAAAATTCGGGCGACGCAGTGCACAACTAAATAGATTTTTTTGTCGAACAAGAAAATAACCACGCAAATCGATGGGAAATTTACGCCTGGGTAAAGTACACAAGATGATGGTCAAAAACGCACGTTTTTCGAGCTTAAATCCCTCTTTATCACCCTTCAAAGGCAAAATTCAAAATTCCGGCGACGCAGTGCACAACTAGATAGATTTTTGTGTCAAACAAGAAAATAACCACGCAATTCGATGAGAAATTGAAACCTGGGTGGAGTTCACAACATACTGCTCGAAAACGCATGTTTTTCAAGCTCAAGTCCCCCCTTATCACCCTTCAAAGGCAAAATTCAAAATTCCTAGTGCACAACTAAATAGATTTCTGTGACGAGCAAAATAAAAGTAAAATGAAGAAATCGGTAGGAGAATAAGGCCTGGGCAGAGAATTCAAGATTTTATCACATACTCACATAAAAACACCTACACACGAGTACATGCACACACACCAATGGCTTTTTCTCGGATTTGGATTCATAATGGTCTAAAAAGGGCTTGTACGTGGTTATTTCTTTATCACCCCAGACTAATCGCACAAGTGCGCAGCTCAAATGTGATTAAACATAAAATACTAATTTCTCACTGTGGCCCAATCAGAAGGAGCTATAATACAATGTATTGTATTTTATTGTATAAAATATTACAATGTATGTATTGTATTTTCACATGTCATGTGAAAACGTGAGAAATCATCACTTGGATTCCTAATAGTTTTGTTGACAAATTTAAGAGCAATTAAAAAGGTAAGTTTGAGACGTTATTGAAATTTAGTTTTTAAATTGTAAATTGTGGTATGATTACCAGAAGGGATATTTTTCTTGTTTTTCATTTGTGCAAATTTCATAACAACCTACGTTTGCCTTACTATGCAAAATATAGTAGATAGGACGGTGGTAGGTACTCCTTTCGTCGAGTCTCGTGCTTGTAGGTACTTTTACCAGCCAACGCATCCACTGGATCTAAGCATGTACAACTCTCTGGGAAACCAGGGCTGATGGCTTCCGTACTCAATGACTTTCACTCAAGAGATCTGACACAAGTACCTCCTGAAAGACAACAAAAATGAAAGACACTCAACTCACCGTTTAGAGGGATGATGAGGACGAGATGCACAAAGAGAAGAGTCAGGCAACACACTGGCATAGTGCACCTTGTCGAAGGGGAGTTCACATGTCGACGGCACCTCGGTTGACACACACGCACCAACGTATTTCTCACAACTGAAATGTTTGCTGAATCCGAAACACACCCGGCCACATAGGTCCCGACGATACTATTCGATTCGAAATTCGCTTTTCAGTTGATCAAGATAAATCTCAAAATTGATGATTTTCGTTGATTTTGGGAAAATTTAAGTTCAAACGTACTCGAAGTAAGTTGGTACCGAATCGAGAATTTTTGGGAGGTGCGGTTTTGTTTTGGCGCGGTCGTGTTTTTGTAAACACGGCGTGTTTGGGTGGACGTGGGTTCGTGGCGACTCAGGATGTTCCTGGAGGAAGGATGAGGAACGACTGGCGGGAGGACAGGAAGGAGGCGGTCGGGAGGGTGCAGGAGGCCGTCCGGGGGCTCGCGTTCGACGCTGGAGGGGACGGCGAAGGGGCCTCGTTGCTCGGGGTCGGACTCAGAGTATCCCTCTAGAATGGATATTATTTTATAGTATTTTTACTTTTGGTTAAACACTTATCACTTAGAATTAAACCTTTTTTACATTAATTAGAAAAACTTCTTGACATTCTTCAACCTTTTTGGCTTAAAATTAAAGTCAAAAAGGTTAAAACGCTGCAAATCATTACACAATGGTTTATTATTTTTTATTTTTCTATACAGGGTGTAACGGTTAAGGTCGTACAACCGGCAGGGTTCGATTCTACAACTAATTTGTGACTTTTTTTGTCTCATGACTTTTTTTTCTTAACCCCCTTAAAATCGGACTTTTTCCACTTTTGAGATTTTTTTCGTATTGTCGACCTTACGCCATTAAAACAGCCATAACTCCCTTGTTTTCCAGTCAAAATTCAAATGTAATTATACCGTTGGAAAGAGCATTAAATTCTCTATCTTTACTTACTTGTTATGATTACTCTGATCTTATGATTACTTGCTTGTTTAAAAACATGTTTAATGTTTAAAAAAAATGGTTAAAAACATACCTTCGACCTTATTGTCAACGGTAGTAACGTTTAACTTGGCCGATCTAGTAATAAAAAAATTGGCATACAAATTAACAGAAATTAAGACAATTTTCGAAAAGTGAATTGGACAAGATATCAGTGACTGCTTTTTCGATAAGTCTTGTGTCACCATTTGACTCAGTGAGACAAAGTACGAAAAGATGGCTGCCTAACTCATTTTAGGGTAAAAATGCGGAATTTGGCGAAACGTCGATTTTTACTGGAAGATCCACGGTTTTTGGCACGGGAACGAGGATTTTACACCATTAGTCTACTGTAAACAATTGTATGACCATACCGTTGGAAAGCTGAGATTTTGAGCCAACTTTTGGGGTTACAGTGTGAACTTAACCGGCAGTTTCAGTTAGTGTTACAAACGTTTGAAAAAACGAAAAATTTCCGAGATTTTACTATTTGTGCTCATTTTTCAACATTTTAGTCTTCTTCAAGAAGTTTTATTTAACACTAGGGAGATAGAGAATTTAACGCTCTTTCCAACGGTATAATTACAATTGAATTTTGACTGGAAAACAAGGGAGTTATGGCTATTTTAATGGCGTAAGGTCGACAACACGAAAAAATCTTAAAAGTGGAAAAAGTCCAATTTTAAGGGGGTTAAGAAAAAAAAGTCAAGAGACAAAAAAAGTCACAAATTAGTTTTTAGAATCGAACCCTGGCCGGTTGTACGACCTTAACCGTTACACCCTGTATAGATCACTCGTCTGCAAAGCCACCAACCATCCAACATGAAGAAAAACATCGATCGCATTCGCGGTCAGCTTTAACTTAAACGGAGATTAGGCCTCTTTTGCTCACACTCGTGTTTCTGATTTATCGTGCGTCCAAACTTTAAATTCTCGTAGTGAGCGAACGGTTTGTCCAACAGAGCTCCGGGTGGTCTCTAAAAATGACAATCGGGTTATGGATACGAGGAAGCTATGTGCCACACCCACTTGTTTTTCTTTAATGGGGTGTGCGCATGGGTCGGAAAACCGGTTTATTGTTATTTTTAATCTTAACTAGACCTCATTCTGAGAATTTTGACACCAGCCGTTCTCTTTTTGGATGAGTAGATCTTTTTCTATGATTTTTCAAAGTTTTGCATGTTTATGACGCCACAGTTGCCTGGGGGGTCCCGCCCTGTCGGGAGAGGCGCGTGACGTCATAAACATGCGAAACTTGGAAAAATTATTGAAAAAGGTTGACTTGTCCAAAAAGAGAACGGCTGGTATCAAAATTCTCAGGATGAGGTCTCCTTTCGATTAAATTTTTTTTTAAAACGCTGCAAATTATTACACAATGGTTTATTATTTTTCTATAGATCACTCGTCTGCAAAGCCACCAACCATCCAACATGAAGAAAAACATCGATCGTATTTCGGTCAGCTATAATTTGAACGGAGATTAGGCCTCTTTTGCGATTCACACTCGTGTTTCTGATTTATATATATATATATCAATAAAAAACCCTTAAAAGTCTCGTAGGGAGCGAACGGTTTGTCCTACAGGGCTCCGCGTGGTCTCAAAAAATTCTAAAAATTCTATAAAATCTTAAATTGAAGGAAAAACAATCCAAACGGCCAAATTTTTGTTCGATTTTTGGATTCTACGTACCTTGAAACGTAAACCATAAAATTTTGAGGGGGTGCTAAAAAAAGTGTTTTCTTGGTCGATTCCAAAGGTTCATTATTGAAAATAATAAACGAAAAGGAAGTCGAAGGTTTACATTGGAGATGCGCCTGATTTTGGTTTATTATTTTCAATAATGAACCTTTGGAATCGACCAAGAAAAAAAATTTTTAACACCCCCTCAAAATTTGATGGTTTAGGTTACAAGGTACATAGAATCCAAAAATCGAATAAAAATTTGGCCGTCCGTCCGCCGTACGCGGCACTTTTGCCACTTAGCATTGACCGATTTTGATGAAATTTGGTATGTAGGCTCCATTTGGGGTCTAGTTGTGCCCCGAAGATTTTGGTTAATGTAGGTCACTTCTAAGGGTTCAAAAATGAATTTTGAAATGTTTAAAACGCCCTAACTCAAAAAATTTCGATATAAAGGTATTGTTTTTCCTTCAATTTAAGATTTTATAGAATTTTTAGAATTTTTTGAGACCACGCGGAGCCCTGTAGGACAAACCGTTCGCTCCCTACGAGACTTTTAAGGGTTTTTTATTGAAATATATATATATATAAATCAGAAACACGAGTGTGAATCGCAAAAGAGGCCTAATCTCCGTTCAAATTATAGCTGACCGAAATACGATCGATGTTTTTCTTCATGTTGGATGGTTGGTGGCTTTGCAGACGAGTGATCTATAGAAAAATAATAAACCATTGTGTAATAATTTGCAGCGTTTTTTAAAAATTTTTAATCGAAAGGAGACCTCATCCTGAGAATTTTGATACCAGCCGTTCTCTTTTTGGACAAGTCAACCTTTTTCAATAATTTTTCCAAGTTTCGCATGTTTATGACGTCACGCGCCTCTGCCGACAGGGCGGGACCCCCCAGGCAACTGTGGCGTCATAAACATGCAAAACTTTGAAAAATCATAGAAAAAGATCCACTAATCCAAAAAGAGAACGGCTGGTGTCGTAATTCTCAGAATGAGGTCTAGTTAAGATTAAAAATAACAATAAACAGGTTTTCCGACCCATGCGCACATTCCATTAAAGAAAAATGTGTGGCACATAGCTTCCTCGTATCCATAACCCGATTGTGTAGATGATCCGATGCATAGTAGTTAATCTCAAAACATCAATCTCTAAGTACCTTCATAGGGGACCATCTACACTCTAATCTGAACAATCCTAGAAAATTTCATCAAACTCGGATGAAAAATGTAGGTGTTATGATCGTTACAAGGATTTTACGTTTGCGCTTGCGCAGAGGTTACAGTCAATTTTAAGGCCTTGATTTTCATAGGGGACCATCTACAACCTAGTCCGCATAATCCCTGAAAATTTCATCGAAATCGGATCGAAAATGTGGAAGTTATGGCTGTGGCAAGGAATTCACGTTTGCGCATGTGCAGTGGCTATGTGTGTCCGGGGGTAATGATTTTCATAGAGGACCATCTACACGCCAACCCGCACAATCCCTGAGAACATCATCGAAATCAGACAATAACTTTGCATAGTTATGCAGGTTACAAGGATTTCATGACAGACACACGGACAGACAAGACACGGAACCAAAATTGTTCAGAAAGGTCTGAAACGTAAAACACGAGTGGAAATTTCAGAGGGAGAACACTGTCAAAAGGGACCATCTTCACGCCAATCTGAACAATCCTGAGAAATTTCGTCAAAATCGGATGGAAAATGTAGAAGTTATGGCTGTTACAAGGAATTCACGTTTGCGCATGCGCAGCAGCTACTATTAATCTGGGGGAGATGATTTTCATAGGGGACCATCTGCAAACCAATTCGCTCAATTCCTGAATATTTAACCGAAATCGAAGAATAACTTCGTATAGTTTTGCCCGTTACAAAGATTTCATGACAGACACAACAGTGACTTCGATTCTTGGATAAAGTCAATAATTAACATTAAATTCATCAAAACTTGTTGGCTACTCGAGAGAAATGACCACTTCAAAGGCTTGTTTTCACCTTTATTTGTTTGAAAAAGTCGAAAATGAACGTTGAAATCATCGAAACTTGTTGGTTTACTCGATAGAAATGACCACTTCAAAGGTTATTTCAACTTCGATTGTTGGATTAGACGAAAATGAACGTTCAAATCATCGAAACTTGGTGGTTTACTCGAGAGGAACAACCACTTCATAGTTATTATTTACCTAAAAAAAACGGGGCCTAACCTCAAAGTTTTCTCGTTTGAGATAGATGGTCTGTTTGGAGAGGCAGTCCTGAACGGTTTGGAGGAGCCCGGAGGAGTCCAGGCGCCTCTATCCCCTCTCCTTTTCAGTTCCGGTTTGGTTCCAGACCGCCTCTCCGAACAGACCCTTAATACTACTCTTCTTAAATTTTGACTGTCCCAAGCAAAACTACTTAGAATCAAGGTCCGCTTTTGATGACATTTTTAGGGTTGATGGAGAGTAGCCTCGAGTCGGTCCTCCATGAATTTTGTCAGCAACATAATGTCCAACAAACATATTGTTTAGTAATGCATGTATTCCAGGGGACGTCCCGTTGGATAAGCATTAAATCAGTTTAACCAGTTGTTAAGACTTATCACTTAGTGATAAAACTGTTTCACTCGATGAAATTTATTTATTACTTTGGGCAAGAAATACTTACCCCCCCCCCCCCCCCCCCCACCATTATCCACCTTAACATTTCTAGCGGCATGGGAGCCTCGAATCTGAAGAGCATTTTAAAATTCATGATCTACGATACCCAACATGCGAATTCGAGGTCACCCCCCCCCCCCACCACCACCACCTCCCCAACGCCAACAATGGTGCCAGTCTGGCACCAAAGCGGAAATACGTCGTAACATTGAACTTTCATCTGTTAGTTTTGGTAGGCAGTCCGTCGAGGTTCACATCCGTATTCAAGGTGAAACACAAAAAAAAAAAACACGAAATAAGCGGTTATGGCATCATGGCACCATGTCCTGGCACCATGGTGGCACCACTATTAGTTCCATGGTGGTACAGAGAATAATTCATGAAAATCCGGAGGTATAATGAGAATTTTTCCTCAATTTCAAAGCTTGGGTACAATTAGTAAGCAGTAAAGGAACCAAAATATTGAAAAATCGGATATTTTGTGAATATTATCCCCCCACTCACCCCCTCCCCTTGCGAATTTTGGTACTCTGGTAAAATCATGTACAACTCGGAAGTTATTTGAGTCAAACAAAAAAAGAAACACGCAAATCGGTTGGAAATTGAGGCCTGGGCAGAGTTTACAAGATTACGCACGCAAACGCACGTTTTTTAAGCATTAACCCCCCCTTTCACCCTCTTAAAAAGCAAAATCCAAAATTCCGGCGACGTAGTGCACAACTAGATAGTTTTCCGCGTCGAAAAAAAAAGAACCAGGAAAATCGGTTGAGAACTAAGGCCTGTGCAGAGTACACAAGATTTTGTTACACACACACACACACAGACATAAACCTATGGTTTTTTTCGCGGATTTGGACTCAGAATGGTCAAAAACGGATTACTGTGTGGTTATTTTTTTTCTGTTGAGTGTTGTCCAACTTCACCCCAGATCGATCGCATAAGGACGCCCAAGTCTTACTGCGGGACGTCCTAAAAACGGGTAATTTTCTACCTTTCCTTGCATTATTTGAAAATTACCGCGCCTTTTTACAGAGGATTAAATTTGCCACAATTTGAGCGCAACTGCATATTTAATATGAGGTGAAAAATGTCATATTTCGAAGTGAGATGGTTACAAGGGAGTCAATTTGTAAATTGACTCTACAGAGATAGAAAGTAATAACCTAAATAATATAAGGTTTATAATTACAAAATATACATTTAGAAAACATTTAAATGTCTTAACGTAAAGTAGGAAATTTATTTACTGTAAACTGAGACTATTAGGCTCGAAGGTGAGTTTCAAGACGGTGCTGCACATCAAAAACCACACAGGAAAACTGAGAGCTCCGGGAATGTTAGTCGGCCAAGAGAGGGCGCTGGCGACTGGTTGGAGCCAATCTTCTTTCAGAATCACCACAGGCGTGGACCGGAAGTTCCAAAACATCACCATACACGTGATTGTCTGAAATAAAACGATTTCCTTACGTTACTTGGGTATTTTTGAAAATTCCGGCCTGATTTTGTTCACTACTATGCAACACATCTAAAGGTAATGTCGACAGCAGGAATATGCAACTAAATAGTAACTAGGATGAATAACAATTGGAAGTTCTGCTGTGATGTCATAAACCATCAATATGCTTCAGATAATCGACTACACCGGCAACCTTCTGTGGGCCCTGACTTATCACTTCTCTTTGCGTGTTTAATGCCTAGTTAACCTTCGGTCTGTTTGGAGAAGCAGTCCCAAACCAAACCGGAACTGAAAAGGGGAGGGGATAGAGGCTCCTGGACTCCTCCCAACTCCTCCAGAATCCTACAAACCGTTCAGGACTGCTTCTCTGAACGAACGTCTTATTTCAATATTTTCTAAGACATTTTGATGAAATCCAGATAGAATGGATGTTCTCTACTCACTGCCAATGACAACTTCTTGGACACTCATCTCACCTACTCACACTCATCTGAGTTGAGGGATTGAGACGGCTCAGAGAATATTGGACAACTTCAAGAGAAAAATTCGCCATTTTCGACGGAAAAACTAGTCTAACAGCCATATTTTTAATCAGATAAACCACCAAACAAAATTACTTGCTGTACACAATTTTCAAGGAGAAAATCTGAGGCCAAGGGGCACTTAAGGGTCCTCCAGCCAGCACTTAGGATTTTGCACCATTGAGTCGAGGGTGAGGCTCAACTCAACGCTTAGTTGGGTTTATGAATACCGTTGAGTGCTTGCCGACCCTTGTCGACGCATTTGAAGGTTCACTCAGACTTACGTAATGACTATGAATTCGGCTCCTAATGTCAAAGTTTCACTGTTTTCTTTGAGTCAAAGGTAACATTCACCACGAATTCCTACCATAAAGTGAAACAATTAATTGATTTCGGTACCTTGAAATCCTGAGAAATTGTCCCAAAAAGATTCGGTAGGGGAGTCAGAATGGGGAATTTGCCTAAACTTTAGATTCTGGAATTTCAAGTCAAATTCCATAATAGGGCCCTTGAATAACGTTTAACACCAGGAATACCCGAGGGACAAAAATTAAGGAGAGTCTAGCCCCCAGAAAGTATTGTCAGGTTTCAGCGCTACCTACCGCCACTTCAGCGAACTACCATCCTTTTCAGGTTGATGTGAGCGTGGTCAAGTGGCATTTCTGAAAAGTAGGCTTACCTCGATTTTACCACTCTCTAATTTCTAAGTTTGGTGGCTTTACTTCCCTGCCTTTTTATTGCGAGGAAAAGGAACTTGTTATTGCATTTTTGTGTTTTGGAGTGACGAATCAAGTTCTTGAGTCGACTAAGTCCATGTACATCGCTACATTGTAATCTTAGGATAACTGCAAGTTAGAGGAGCGACGGTAATGCGGTTGTGAGCGTGATCACCTGATATCAGAAATGGTAGTTCGTTGAAGTGGCGGTAGGTAGCGCTGAAACCCGACAATACTTTCTGGGGGCTAGACTCTCCTCAAAAATTACCGTAGAAGAAAATGCCTGAACAAGCGAAGCTGTGTCAAAAAACACCGCGGAGATCGAGGAAAACTGATTACGTCACTCCCTGGGGTTCCTCACGCAAAACTGAGCTCTGACAAAGCGTAAAAGGAGTTTCGGCAAATAGTGTCAGAGAATGTCAACAGGTAGAGGTTGTAGGCGCCCTCGTAACGCCCTCAAATAATGATTCAAATATCAAAACTAACTAATACAGAAACTAAATAAGAGAAGGTGAAGACTAATAATGCTTGATAAACTAATAGGTAGAATAGTATTCTTAAAGAAGTAAAATTGCTTTTTTCGCCACTTTTATGCCAGGGTTCTTCCTACCAGTTCGCGGCGCACTCCTGTGTTGAATCATGTAAGCTAGTTGTTTCATGTGTGCTATCAGAGGTAGCGCTGCTGTCATAAGGGGAAAATTGTAACGTCACAGACTCCCGGTGCATTTAAAATTTCCATCTTCCTTAAATTCTCTCAACTTTTTTGGATGCGTTTTCGAACAGCACACTGTGGTTTTCTTCCATATCAGTGAACCCTCTTTCGAAGAAGAAATTTAAAAATTGTGAGGTAAATTCCCATTGTACGCGACAGAAGAGTGGTTTTTCCACCAAGAAAACGCGCCCTGTCACACCGCGCTCCTAATAGGGTGTGCACCTGGATAGGAAAAACTGTTTATTGTTATTTTTAATCTAAGGTAGACTCATTCTGAGAATGTTGGTACCAACCGCGGCCTTCTAGCGTGTGTAAATCGTTTCCTATGAATTTTTAAAGTTCGACCGTTTATGACGTCAGAGTGGGCTGGGGGGTCCCGCCCAGGCGAGAGGGGCGCGTGACGTCATAAACGGTCGAAACTTTGAAAAATCATAGAAACAGATCAACTCACGCTAGAAAATCGCGGTTGGTGCCAAAATTCTCAGGATGTAGTCTACTTTCGATTAAAAATCTTTAAAAAAATCAAGGCGCACCCCCCATTCGCGATTCTTTCCTCTCTCACGGATATTTTCCAAAAAAGCCATGACAACCCTTCCCCAGCCCCCCTACTCTCCAGACCTGTGACTTCTGGCTATTCCCCAAACTCAAGTACTCGATGAAAGGACGCCGATTTCAGACGATATAAGAAATGAACAAAAAAAAAACCAGGAATACCTTACAGCATCCGAAAAGAGCATTCCTCGGCAATATTCAGAAAAAATTCCGTAAACTCGTTATAATACTTAACCAACCTTGACCAAATTTGAGCAACGTGATCTTGATGATCACGTGATTTTACGTTAAGATGTTGAATTTAGGAAATTTCCTCTCTCCACCACTATCTGGTGAGCATATCTTAGGGTTAATGTAACCCCCAAATTTGGTGGATTGTGGATGAGTAGTAACGACTTGACCAATGTTTTTACGTTAAGATGTTGAATTTAGGAAATTTCCTCTCTCCACCACTATCTGGTGAGCATATCTTAGGGTTAATGTAACCCCCAAATTTGGTGGATTGTGGATGAGTAGTAACGACTTGACCAATGTTTTTACGTTAAGATGTTGAATTTAGGAAATTTCCTCTCTCCACCACTATCTGGTGAGCAAATCTTAGGGTTAATGTAACCCCCAAATTCGGTGGATTGTGGATGAGTAGTAACGACTTGACCAATGTTTTTACGTTAAGATGTTGAATTTAGGAAATTTCCTCTCTCCACCACTATCTGGTGAGCAAATCTTAGGGTTAATGTAACCCTCAAATTCGGTGGATTGTGGATGAGTAGTAACGACTTGACCAATGTTTTTACGTTAAGATCTTGAATTTAGGAAATTTCCTCTCTCCACCACTATCTGGTGAGCAAATCTTAGGGTTAATGTAACCCCCAAATTCGGTGGATTGTGGATGAGTAGTAACGACTTGACCAATGTTTTTACGTTAAGATCTTGAATTTAGGAAATTTCCTCTCTCCACCACTATCTGGTGAGCAAATCTTAGGGTTAATGTAACCCCCAAATTCGGTGGATTGTGGATGAGTAGTAACGACTTGACCAATGTTTTTACGTTAAGATCTTGAATTTAGGAAATTTCCTCTCTCCACCACTATCTGGTGAGCATATCTTAGGGTTAATGTAACCCCCAAATTTGGTGGATTGTGGATGAGTAGTAACGACTTGACCAATGTTTTTACGTTAAGATGTTGAATTTAGGAAATTTCCTCTCTCCACCACTATCTGGTGAGCATATCTTAGGGTTAATGTAACCCCCAAATTCGGTGGATTGTGGATGAGTAGTAACGACTTGACCAATGTTTTTACGTTAAGATGTTGAATTTAGGAAATTTCCTCTCTCCACCACTATCTGGTGAGCATATCTTAGGGTTAATGTAACCCCCAAATTTGGTGGATTGTGGATGAGTAGTAACGACTTGACCAATGTTTTTACGTTAAGATGTTGAATTTAGGAAATTTCCTCTCTCCACCACTATCTGGTGAGCATATCTTAGGGTTAATGTAACCCCCAAATTCGGTGGATTGTGGATGAGTAGTAACGACTTGACCAATGTTTTTACGTTAAGATGTTGAATTTAGGAAAATTTTCACCTCCTCTGTTCAACTACTCTTGTCTGGTTAGCATAACTCAGGGGAGTACGTTGCTCAAATTTGGTTGACTATTAACAATTTTACGGTATTTTTTCTGAATATTGCCGAGGAATACTGCTAACTTCAGTCTGGTCTTTAACCTTCAAGATATTATGCACCATCCGACCAATATAATCTGAATCTAAGCGAACTATGGTCGAGTATATCTTCAAAATCGATGACTAGTTGAGCAGGATTTCGTAAAATGATGTGATGAAGTCGGTCAAAATGAAAATTACTTTTTCAACTTACCATCAGAAATTGAGTTCCATATCTTGAAATAAGTCCATACTTCCATTTGGCGCTGGCCCTCTCACTAGCTGGAAATAAGATGTCAAATTTGTTTAGCGCATCAATAGATAAGCAAAGGAAAAAAAGTCTCTCAGAGTTCACTCAAAATGTTGAATGAGTGAAATAACAAAAAAATAACAAAATATAACAATATAACAAAATTGTAATCGTATAACAACAATAACTATGGAAATAGATTCTCCTCATGGATTGCCAGCGTGGTAAAGGAAATAGAAAGGGTGGTTCACGTTTTGTGAACACCCTGTATATTAGCTATATTATACCAATAGAAGATTGAGTCAAGTGCGACCGAAGATAGAAAATAACTAAATAGGTCGAGAACGTTTCACACCAACACAATGAACAGACATAAATACACAAGTAGATGAAGACGAAAACAGAGTAAACTGTTGGATGCTGAAAGGTGCCGATTCGTTTTGAATTCAGATGATCACAATAACTATCTATATGTCAGTAGTAGGTAAATAGTAGTAGGGTAAATAGTAGTAGTAGGGTAAATTCTCCTGTTTCCGACAGTGAACCAGTATTCGACAGTCACGAACTTAATTTGGAAAAATAAGCGTTTGGTGCTATTTACCCATTTAAACTTGGCGTCTTCAACAGCTTTGAACATTTCTAAGCCGAATCCCACCAATTCGAAGGAGTTACATGGGAGGTTCACTGTGCGAAAACGTGTTAAAGTTAGTGTGTTCCAGACTTCCACCTGTGCTATTGTTTCTCGTAAGGAGGTAAGTGAACATTTTGCTGTCTCTCTCCTGTATTCTTGAAAATGTCATTGTTTTCTAATGTTATTCTAGTTAGTTATACTTGAAGGAATGTGTTCCTTCCTTTGCATGCTTTAAAATGGGTTTTATAGAGCGAAATATGGGGTGTCGGAAACTGGGTACTCGAAAATCGTTGTTTACCAGTTATCGACGCAAGTGTCGAATACTGGGGCTCAGAGTAATTTTTAGTTTTGATTGCAGCGTGAACCGTTGCTGAACGGTGATTCCAACGGTGTTTGAGATTATACTTTATAATTACTGGATCCAGTGTTCGACAGGGGGTGTCGGAAACTGGTTTATCTGATGTCGAAAACTGAGAAATGAATTATCCAGTAATCGACACCTTGATGATCCAGTGACCGACAGGCTTCATGAATTTACTTTAGAATGACACTTTTGTTTGTTCCAGTGATCTTATTAAGAATGGCAGTCAAGCGAAGGAGCGAGGCTTTAGGAAACTGCAAGGCGAAAAAGAAGAAACCCACGGAAATTTCCATATTATGGAAATCTTAAGATTTCTGACAAAATTGGCAAAATGTTATCATCTAGAGGTTTCAAAGTAGGGTTTAAAAATAAAAATAATCTTAAAGCTTCGTTGGGTTCTATTAAAGATAAAATTAGTGTTCAAGATAAAAGTGGGGTTTATAAGCTGAAATGTTCTTGTGGGCTTGAGTATTGTGGTCAAACTGGTGGGAAATTCAGGGAAAGAATAAAAGAGCATGAAAAGGATTTCAGGGATGACAAAAGTGATTCTGCTTTTGCGAATCACCTAAGAGAATCCAATCATAACTTTAGTTTTGATCTAACAAACGGACAGTACATAGAATTTCCTCATTTTCGCCCGAAGGGAGGTATGTTGGATGTGCTTGAAATGTTCGAGATTCTTAAGAGTGATAGGTCTGGTAAATGTCTGAATGAGGTGGTCCCTCAACATGTTTCACCGTTGATGGGTTCCTTCCTACAATAGCTTGGTCTTCCCTTCACAATGTTACCCTCACCAATGTTTGAGCTCCCTTTCACTTTGTCTGCCTTGATTGGCATTTGATTATCCTCCCAGGTCTCTTCACTTCTCTGAGCCAATAGGATTCTCCTTTCACTTATCTGATTGGGTATGACTTTCACTTTCTCGACCAATGGCACTTGTAACTATATAGTCACAAGTGCCATTGGTCGAGAAAGTGAAAGTCACACCCAATCAGATAAGTGAAAGGAGAATCCTATTGGCTCAGAGAAGTGAAGAGACCTGGGAGCTATGCTCTCTGTGATGTATCTTCAGTTATTGTTTGTTACTGATGATGACCTAACCGTTGAAATCGATTTAACTTGTAACAAATTATTTTTGTGGAAATAGACAACGTTCTACTCAACTCCGTTTTGATTAAAATGGTTTTCCACAATCTCATCGCGAGTGATTTTATTCACACAAATTTCTAGTCTGATTCTAAGACTAATGCGTAATACTTGAAAGACTGTTAGCTGATATATTATGTATGGGTTTAAAAAAAATGTATGAAAATGAGGCTGTCTTTTTATGTGAGTAGTTTTAAGTTCAATATTTCCATTCTGAAAAATGATCTCTAATAGTGTAATTTCAATTTTTATAACAGTTGAGTTTCTTAAATGATTAAAAATGTTTTTAAAGTTGTTGTCTTGGACTATTATTTGCATGTACCTGATAGGTACTACCTCATAAACCATGGAAAAATGGTGGGTGTCGAATACAGGGTCTAACCCTTGTCGGAAACTGGGCATCGCATGTCGACAACTGGTACAAAAAACCACATTCAGTTTTGAAGGTTTTAAAGCTTAAATTCTTGTTTATTAATGAAAATTGAATTGGTTTCCGATTCCTGGGATGTTGGCCCATTAGAAAAGTGGCGAAATCATAAAATTGGTTGGATACTAAAGGTGCTGTGATTAAAAAGCTAGGAAAAAATCGTTAAGACGTCGAACACTGGTGCACTACCTATCTTATAATATTATACGTCAATAGTACCTTCAATGTTATCAGTGAAAAACTAGAAGATTTTCATGAATTTTCAAATGTTTGTTTTGTTTATAGATGGGGTATTGAGTTTTTTGATCCGCATTTACTCACGTTGCGTTCGATCTGATTATTTTCTCATCATGTTACCAAAATGCCTAATGACATCATGATTCTTCATTACCTACGGTTGGTACTAACTCATAAAGTGAGGTATAAAAGTCTATACAAAATCAAAGGAAAAAAAAGGAAAATCAAAATTTCGAGGTTTTTACTATGCACTCGGTACCACAGAGTAATGGAGACAAATTAACAGAGAAGAAAGCCAACGTTAAAATGGTGTGCAAGCATTTTTGAGGCTGCCTCAGTTGCGCCATCTACTTTCAGCTAGGATTGAGGAACTACTACGGAAGTGGTGGGGAGGGGGAGGCCACACTCTTCCTACCGCTTCTTTTCAAATCCTTTCGAATGACCAGAAAATGATAACTTTTCGTTTCATCATCATTTAGATTTGCAAAAATTACTTGGAAAAACCAAACGAGGCGAAAGGTATTTTCAGAGTTCCTCATGCAATTGTTGTTGTCCCTATCGCCAGTAGTTCAAATATTCAATTGACAACTGCCACCCAAAGAAACGTTTGAAACCCAGTGTATTATTGAAAATCGCTCGATTTTTCCGTACATATCGCGAATATAACTGAATGTTATCAAATTAATTACTTAGATGCAGCCGGTAAAGCACTAAGGAGAGAAATATGTGATAAACAAGGTGACTTGTTGTGATGAGGTTGGGAACAAGTGACCATGAACGCTATCTGTTGCTTTCCGCTATAACTACGTCCTGGAGCTCCACCAATCAGAACACTTCTCGGGCTCCCACATTCAGCTTTCAGCCCAGTGATCGGTACTATGTACTCACTACCACTGGGCTGAAAGCTGAATGTGGGAGCCCGAGAAGCGTTCTGATTGGTGGAGCTCCAGGACGTAGTTATAGCGGAAAGCAACAGATAGCGTTCATGATCACTTGTTCCCAACCTCATCACAAATCACCTTGTTTATCACATAATTTTCTCCTTGGTGCGTTGCCGGCCGCATCTAAGTAATTAATTTGATAACATTTAGTTATATTCGCGATATGTACGAAAAAATCGAGCGATTTTCAATAATACACTGGGTTTCAAACGTTTCTATGGGTGGCAGTTGTCGATTCAACATTTGAACAACTGGTGATAGGGACAACAACAATGCAAGGGCAACTTGGAAAATATCTTTCGCTTCGATTGAGTTTTCTAAGTAATTATTGCATATCTAAGTGATGATGAAACGAAAAGTTATCAATTTCTGGTCATTCGAAAGGATTTGAAAAGAAGCGGTAGGAAGAGTGTGGCCTCCCCCTCCCCACCACTTCCGTAGTAGTTCCTCAATCCTAGCTGAAAGTAGATGGTGCAACTGAGGCAGCCTCAAAAATGCTTGCACACCATTTTAACGTTGGCTTTCTTCTCTGTTAACTTGTCTCCGTTACTCTGTGACTCACTACTATAGTGTGGGGGTCACCTGTTCCGACACTTGGCTACCTACCTACAAGAGTTGTTAAAATAGGAATTCCAATTCCCATTACTTTAATCCAAAGTAATTGCCATTCCCATTACCCATTCCTGTAATGAGAATGGAATTTTCAATTACTTTTTCCAATTCCTTGTAATGGTAATGGTTTTTCCAATTCCCCATTACTCGTAGTTGGAAAAGTAATGGGTCCTTCCAATTACCCATTACAGGAAGAGTAGTGGGTAATGGGAACCCATTCCCCATTACCACCATTCAATCGGTAAGTTGACCATCCTCCAATTTATAAGGGACCATCCTCCAATTCAAAGGGGACCATTCCCAAATTCCTTGGGGACCACCCTCCCAATTCATAGGGGGCCATCCCACCATCCATTTCGTTGGGGACCATCCTACAATGGGGTATTTCGGTGGGTCGGAAATTCAGGTTTTTGACCTCAAATTTGGATTCAGCACCCTTGAAAACCTATATACTACAACTTTAAGCCCAATGATACTATAACATGTGGTAGAAAAATTAATTAAAGAGATCACACGTTTGAAAAAGGCGGGCCGCTATAAATGCACACACACTAGGCAAGGACTACGCTGCAGACTACGCCGCGCGCGTGTGTGAGTACTATTTTGTAGTATCCAAGAGGTCTTTCAAGGGTTTCCGTGCATGGATACTTTTTTCAAAGACAGTTGGCTAGCTACGTCACGATTGGCTAGCTACGTCACACCATTCAAATCTTCAACTTTCCTTAGCTTCTCTGATTTTTTAAAAACATTTTCTCGACGAACAGACCCGATTGCCGTTATTCCTGAGCCATACTCTTTTGAAAACAAAAATAAAAAAAATTGACCGAAATACCCCATTCAAGGGGGACCATTCCCAAATTCCTTGGGGACCACCCTCCCAATTCATAGGGGGCCATCCCACTACCCAATTCATCGGGGACCATCCTCCAATTTATAGGGGACCATTCCCAAATTCCTTGGGGACCACCCTACCGATTAAAAGAGGACTGGCCCCCCTCCTCCAATTTGTCCTTATCCGACAATGCCCTTACATTACCTGACATCCCTGCCTAGAGTTGTTGAAATAGGATATTTAATTGGTTTCGTGTCTGTCTGTAACGGGCATAACTATCTATACGAAGTTATTTTCTTAATTCGAAGACATTGGGAATGGTCCCCTATCAATTGAAGGATGGTTCCCAACGAATTGGATGGTGGGACGGTCCCCTATGAATTGGAGGATGGTCTCTATGAGTTGAGGGATGGTCCCCAACGAATTGGATGTTGGGACTGTCCATATGAATTAGGAGAGTAATCCCCAAGGAATTTGAGAATGGTCCTCTATGAATTGGAGGATGGTCCCTGTTGGGACTCTTCCTCCATGGATTATACCTAGGTAACCATATGTTAACCTGCACTCCTGTTCACATAAATGTGACTCTAATAAAAAGCAGTATCAACCAGCACGTTTACAGTTAATAGTCTCATCTCCTCATTAATTCAAATTAATTAATAGGAAGGTCCTTAAAGGGATTCATAATA
This sequence comes from Apolygus lucorum, assembly GCA_009739505.2. Lineage (NCBI taxonomy): Eukaryota > Metazoa > Arthropoda > Insecta > Hemiptera > Miridae > Apolygus > Apolygus lucorum. Next base: position 56,337,989 of record CM019183.2, on the reverse strand, counting down.
ATCCAACAACTTGGCGACGAAAATTAACGACCCGTGTTTGCAAAGTGCGTTTGGTGTTTTCGCGTATTTCTCCATCGTTTGTAATCCCCGAAGTCGGCATGTCCCGACTACAAGGTATTTCCTTTGAAGAAACGGGGGACTTCAACGTTTTCCACACGAAATTGAAAAACTATTTTATACGGGAAGACGTGAACGAAGAAACCAAACAAAAAGCAACTCTACTCACTGTGATTTCTGATTCGGCCATAAAACTACTTGAAAGCTTGTGCATGCCCGACAAACTGGACGACGTAACGTATAAGACTTTAATCAAGCTATTGCAAGAACATTATGCTCCGTCTAAATCATTTTTCAGCCACCGCCACATGTTTTATTGAGCCACCAAACACCTAGATGAAAATGCACGTGAATGGGCTGCTCGACTTAGAAACTTGGCAACTCAGTGCAAGTTTGGAGGCGAATTGGAGATAGTTTTAAGGGACAAATTTGTATCTGGCTATGGTGAGGGAGCCGTGCAAGATAGATTGTTTGAAGAGGATGCGTCTCTACCTACAGTGACTCTGAAAAGTGTAGTGGATCTTGCTTCGGGGAAGGAAGCTGCCGTTGAAGAAAGAAAACAACGTGTAAGCATCCAAGTAAAACCGGATACAGGTATCTACCTACACAAAGGTAAATACAAGAAACAATCACCTAAAGCCAGTTTTGCCCAGCCCAAAACTAATGACAACAAACCCTGTTCCCACTGTGGCCGCAAAAACCATGTCTCTGAAAAATGTAAGTATCGTGACTATTCGTGCAATGTTTGTTCCATAAAAGGGCACTTAGCGACAGTGTGTCCTAATAAAAAGAAGAACAAATCAGGCTCCAATGATAAAAAGAACCACAAATATATGGAAAGGCAGAACTCGAGTTGTAGTAGTTGTGATAACAGTGAAGATGAGGTCACTTTAAATGATTCTTTCTATAATATGATGACATCCAAAACTACCCTTTCTCCATATACGTTGTCCTTGAGAGTTGGTAAAGAGAGATTGACCTACCAGATCGATACTGGGTCGTACTATAATGTTATTAGCGAAACCTTTTACCAACAACATTTTGGACATATTAAATTGTCAGAAAATGATTTGAAGTTGACAGATTATGTAGGCAACCCGATCGTTCCAATTGGCAAAATTTTGGTTCAGGTCAAAGGAGAAGATGAGAAATGTCACACTTTACTTTTCTATGTGGTTAAGCAGGGTGGACCTCCTCTGATAGGTCGTCAGGGCTTGAAAGTGCTCAAGGAGGCACCATTTCTGCACATTTCCAATAATGCAGTTAAACTATTCCCAAAGGCCCCTGCTGAAGTGCTTGACATTTTGAAGAAATATGCCAGCGTTTTCAATGACAGTGTGGGAACCTTTTCAAAGTACAAAATTTCTTTGAAATTGAAGGAAGGATCAACTCCAGTTTTTCTCAAGGCCCGCAGACTACCACTGGCACTTAAAGAAAAAGTTGAAAATGAAATTCAGAGATTAGTCAATGATGGAATAATGGAGCCAGTTAAAACAAGTGACTGGGCGACTCCGATTGTACCTATCCTCAAGGCGGACGGAACTATGAGAATTTGTGGCGACTTTCGGCTCACCGTCAACCCACAGTTGAAGCCCAGCAGCTACCTTCTGCCGCATATGGAGCACTTATGTAGCGATTTCGCAGGTGCAAGGTACTTCTCTAAGATTGATCTGCGAGATGCTTTCCAGCAATGTGAACTAGATGAGCCTTCACGTGCCTTGACCACCATTAATTCACACCTGGGACTATTCCGTTATCGTAGGCTATGTTTTGGGATAACAAATGCTCCTGATGAATTCCAGGAAGTTATGGAGCGCTTGCTCCGTGGAATAAAAGGTGTGAAAGTCCTGATGGATGACATAGTGGTCACAGGTGCAAACTTTGAAGAGCATAACGCCCGATTAGACTCAGTCCTCAAGGCACTCCATGGAGCTAATCTACGTGTCAAACACACCAAATGTAAATTTGGGGCTCAGAAGATCGAATATTTGGGACATATTTTTGATGTAAACGGATGCCACCCAACGGATCAGCATGTCATAGCGATCAAGAAATGCCCCGTTCCAGAAGATGTCAGTGCTCTTCGCTCCTTTCTTGGAATGGTGACATTTTACGTCAAATTTGTTCGCGGAGCTGCAAAGATTCTGGAACCCTTGTATCGTCTGGTGCGGAAGGAGACCCCATGGAACTGGACTAAAGAATGTGAAGTTGCCTTCAACAAAATCAAGGAGATTCTCGCATCGCAGCCAGTCCTTACACATTTTGACCCGAAGCTACCTCTCCGCCTAACAGTGGATGCTTCAGCAAAGGCCGTTGGAGCAATTCTTTCACATGTCTACCCTGATTCAAGTGAACACCCTATAGCATATGCATCAAAGCTACTTACTGATACACAGCGTAAGTATGCACAGATAGAGCGCGAAGCTTATGCCATAATTTACGGGGTCACTCGATTCAAGGACTATCTTTATGCTAAATCATTTGAACTGATTACGGATCACCGCCCACTGATTCACATCTTTGGAGAGCGAAAAGGTGTACCTATTTACGCTGCAAACAGACTGCAACGGTGGGCATACTTCCTATCAGCATTCACATACACAGTCAAGTGCGTCAGATCTGAAGAAAACAGCGCAGATTTTCTTTCTAGAACTGAGACCACTTGTCCTCAGAAACCAGATGTTGACAGCCTTGATGAAGTCTCACATCTACACTTCATCCAGGAGAACTGCCCATTCAGACTGAATTGGAAGCTGATCAAGCGTCAGACAAGGAATGACCCAATTCTGTCTAGAATTTTGACATTGGTCTTGAAGGGTACTAAGCTACCAGCTACTGAGGAGGATCTGAAACCGTACATTCACCGAGAGAACGAACTAACCGTTGAGCAGGGATGCCTCATGTGGGGATATAGGGTTATTGTTCCAGCAAAGTTCCAATCCTCAATCCTAAAGGAGCTACACAGTACTCATCTCGGAGCTACCAAGATGAAAGCCTATGCTCGGAACTACATCTGGTGGCCCAAGATCGACTCAGACATACAAGACCTAGCAAAACGCTGTGAAATATGCTGTTCAGTCCGAGGGGCACCACCCAAATCTGTACTTCGTCCATGGCCGCACCCGCACATTCCGTGGACAAGACTACACATTGACTATTTAGGTCCAATCAATGGCAATTTCAGTTTTTGTTGTCTTTGATTCTACATCCAAATGGATTGAAGCCAAAATCGTCAAAACAACTACTGCTGAAACTGCCATTGAAATTCTTAGTGACTTGTTCGCAAGATTTGGTTTGCCACGCTCAATATCCTCTGATGGTGCCAGGTGCTTTACTGGACATGAGATGGCAGGTTTTCTGAAGAACCATGAAATAAAACACCTAGTAGGCGCACCATTCCACCCTCAGACGAACGGTGCAGGGGAATCCGCTGTCAAAATTGTCAAAACGTTCCTCAAAAAGGCTATCTCTGACAACTCCAACCAGCCCCTTCAACTAGCACTCAACAAATTCTTATTCCAATACAGGAATACAGAACATGCTGCGATCGGCGATGCTCCAGCGAACCTGCTTCTAAAGAGGAAAGCACGCACACTTTTCGACTTGCTTTTACCATCATCAGAGGATCTGACTGCAGAGAGGCAAGACGACTGGATAGCTCGAGGCGGACGACGTTTCGTCAATTTTACACCCCAACAACTGGTCTGGGCAAGAGACTATCGAGCTGGATATCCTAAATGGACCAAAGCTGTGATTTCCGAGATAACTGGTTCACAAACATATCAGGTCAGTACTGAAGATGGAATGTCATGGACACGCCACCTTGATCAATTATGGTCCAGAACTCCACTACAGACTGATGAATTTGCTCACCAGAACCAAAAACCCCCGGACATCACCCAACCAACCCGTCCCAAAGCCTCACAAACTGGATCCTCTAGACTTCCTGCGAGGAAATCCTTAAGATTTGATGATACCCAACATGAAACGGAGCAACTGACAGAAGATGAGGAACCAAACCCATTCTCAGGATTTTCCCCATCCTCATATCAGTCACCAGCTTCACGTGGCTCTCTTCCCTTTCGAGGATTTTCGCCAGACCCGGAACCCCCTGTGTATCCAGTATACAGACCTCATGGCCATACACCAGACACACCGCTTGGAACTTCCCGATGTGCTACCAGACAGCTACGTGAGAAAGTGAACCCCCCAGAACGGTACAACCCCAAATAAATTGTGGTCATCTGGAAATTTATTCAAATTTTGAAAATTTATATTCATTAGTATGATTTTTTATAATTTTTACATGAGAACTCATTTTGCACTTAAGAAGAATTTATGCGTACGTATTTTGTAAATCTATGAGAACAATAATCTCATTATCAAGAGACTGATTAATTTTTTTTTTAATTTTTATATTGTCATGATTTCTCATAAGGGGGAAGGATGTTGGGACTCTTCCTCCATGGATTATACCTAGGTAACCATATGTTAACCTGCACTCCTGTTCACATAAATGTGACTCTAATAAAAAGCAGTATCAACCAGCACGTTTACAGTTAATAGTCTCATCTCCTCATTAATTCAAATTAATTAATAGGAAGGTCCTTAAAGGGATTCATAATAATCCAACAGTCCCCAACGAATTGGATGGTGGGATGGCCCATTATGAATTGAGAGGGTAGTCCCCAAGGAATTTGGGAACGGTCCCCTATGATTCGGGAGGGTGGTCCCCAAGGAATTCGGGAATGGTCACCAATGAATTGGAGGATGATTCTAGATTCTCCTAGATTCTAGTTCCCCTACGATGATTCTAGTTCTCTCTCCATGATAATTTACTGCTAATTGTATCATTCTGTCTTCCTCCCAATGCTATTAATTAGAAGAATGAAGCCTAACTTTTTCTGTAGCGTTTTCCGGCTTTAATGCCTATGGACAAATTCAGCGAAATGCCCGATACAATGAAAATAAGTCCAGTAAGTAGGATAAGATTTCAATTCACCTTGCGCTTTGAATTCATCTTTAATTTTGTTGAGTTGTCTCTGAAGCCTGGCATACTTCGCGAAGTCGTCTTTCATGTTGATTTCTTCCATTTGTCTCCTCAGTGTTTCTATTTCACTGGGGGGCGAAGAGGGACCACGTCCAACCAAACGCTTGACGATCTACGGGAACGAATTTAATAATTAGGCCGCACAGTTTTAATGATGAGCATACAAAAAACCATCAGTAGCTTCACAACGATTTACACAAAAAGTAGTAGGTAGGTACGAGCTACCAACCTTAGGTGTATTTAACTCAATATGAATGAATTAACACCAGAGTCAAAGAGACCACATAAAACCTTCCTGCATAATTATGTATTTATTCATTCATTTATTTCACTATTCACTATTTATTCATTCTTCAAGTCCCCCATCCCATCTCGATCTGTGTTGGAGGTTTGGCGGTACCTCGAAGTCGACTTCATGGGGGTGGCCACTATAACTGCCAGCCGTGTGGACCTTGGTAGAGCGCTAGCTCGCGTTACCAAGGCTCCATTGAAGCCACAGCAGAAGCTGCGCCTCCTCCGCACGTACTTACTGCCAGAGCTAACCTATGGGTTAGTCTTTGGCAGGCTTACAGCGGGGAGGCTGCAAGAATTAGGGCCGGGGGGGTACAATACCCGTTTAAACGTCACTCATCGATTAAACTACTGTTTAAACGGAGAATGCAGTTTAGGGCTGGGGTACAAGTTCCTAAACTACGCTTTTAGTTCCTGATAAGAGCTAAACTAAGACTAAAGTTAAACGGTCGCTGATGGCCGTTTAAGCTGAGCTTAGTGGGTAATAACGAGAAATATTGTTACCAATGTGGTGAAGTATTTTGGTTGAGGTTGAATTTTATTAAATATATTGTAGTAGCTGCTCAACTATGTTACATTATTCACTAAGTGTAGAAGTTAGTCTGTACAAATATTCATTAAATTTAAGGAATACCTAGTCGGAAAAAGCATTCAACAATTTGAACATTAAAATAGGAAAATATTCCAGCGTTTTATTCAAGTTTCAATGAACTAAATGTAGTTATTTCAAGAACGGAATCAAGAGAGGTAAAGTCACAAAAATTATAAAAAAGGTACATTTGTGTATTTTTCGGAAAAAATATACAGAATATCTCAAAACATTATTGATTTGTGATAGTTACAGTCATTTAATGAATAGATATCAGTCAGGTCCTTCACTCAGTTACACAATAATTGATACCTACAGAATAATATTGTATTGATAAAATAAAATGGGAAAGTAGGAGGAAGCAACCATTAGGAATAGGGCAGCACCCTTCGTAGGAGACGTATCTTCAGTTGAACATGGTAATCACCTGAAAAAAAAGGAATGGGGGGTGATGAAAAGAGTTGTGAAGTAGGTAAGTAACTATGAAGAAGACGTAAGAAAGTAGTTAACAAAATGCATCTATAGTATTAAGAGCAATTTGAGCTACATGAGTTGCTGTAGGTACCTACTTGCTGGTTTTGTAGGAGTGCTTTTTGGTAATACATTCTATCAGGTATTCTACCGATCGTTATGATTATTTACGTACATCAACCAATATTCGGAACAAAGTTGCTTGCTAGTCAAAGAAATAGTAGTTATCACTACTCACTTTCACATTATCGTTGGAAGTATTCGGCATGCAAAATTTCTTTTAATGATAAGAAATAGGATAAAATTAATATGTCGAAAGTACTCACCACATCTTCGAAAAACCGGTTCTTGGACGGGAAGACTCTTTCTTGAATAACCGATTTTTGGGTCGATCATGAAAGTCGTTTTCATCGTTGGTTTGTTTTTATTTATTTTTCGACACTCCTTTCTTTCACCACTAGTGTATTAGGTACCTACAATAAATAGAAACGCTAAAATGAAGGTTTTTGAGCCGATTAAAGTAAAAGTCGTCCGCACTTTTATTCTAGCAAAACTTACATTGAGGTTTTAGGTTATCCTGATTAACGTGAAGTTGATGTTTATTCCAACTTCTGCCTTGAAATTCATCAAAAATTTGCAGTTACGAACATGGAACAGCATGGAACCTTTATAGTTCCATGCCGTTTTGATCTCTTCCTCTTCGTCTTCGTCGTCTCTGGATTCCTACTCCAGTTTCTTAAACCGAGCTGATAAGGACTTGTACACCCGCCAAACGGGATCTGTAGTTTAAACGGTGTTTCAAAATTAAGCTAAGCTTAGCTACGAGTATGTCCCCATTTAAACGATGACTTGTACCCCCGGCCCTTAGATCGAGAAGTTCGCTCTGCTGTGCGCTCTTGGCTGAAGTTCCCACCTGGTGTCCCAAGTGCCTATGTTCATGCACCAGTCAAATCCGGTGGGCTTGGCATTGTGTCTCTCTCGGCATGTATCCCTTCTCTGCGCCGCCAACGCCTGCTAGCCCTTCAAGGGTCGAGCTGGGAGGTCGCCCGTGCGGCTGCTGATCTTGATTTTGTCAGGCAGCAGTTAGCATGGTGCGACCGAGCAACACAATCTGCTCCAAAACCCAGTTCGTCTGCTGAGTTCGCTGCTGCACTGCATGAATCAGTAGATGGTAAAGAACTCTGACAGTGCTCCGAAAGCCTTGTCTCATCCCAATGGGTAGATTGGGCTTCGGAGGGCATTGGGGCCCGCGACTACCGACACTTTCACGCCATCCGCGGTACAGTGTTCAAGAGGAGGTCGCGGGACAACCCTTCCCCTTTGCCGCGCCTGTCGGAGTGGAAATGAACATTTATGTCATGTAGTGCAGCAGTGTCCTCGGACTCATGGGGGCCACATTCTATGTCATGATGCGGTCGCCAAGCAGATAGCAGGTGCTTTGTCATCTAGCGGCTGGGATGTTGAGAGAGAGAGATTGTATCACATGCCAAGTGACCAGGGTAAGAAGCCCGACATTGTTGCCATCAAGCCCGACCAGTCTTGCATTATCCTGGATGTCCAAGTTGTCAATGGCAGCTTGGACATGGAGCAGACTTGGCGGGCCAAGATAAGGAAATATGACACAAATGATTTACGGCAAGCAGTGTCGGAGCTAAAAGGAGTGGCACCCAACAACATCAGGGTGATGGCTGCAACCTTGTCATGGCGCGGTGTGTTGTGCGGGAAAAGTGCCACGGAGTTGCGCAAGTTGGGCATCTCGGTAGCCATACTCCGTGGTATTGTGGGTGTTGGCCAACTACAGTAGCCAGGTGCTAAACATCAGCTGATGTTAGCTGACGTGTTATTATTATCTCAATTTGATTTTGTTCCGAGTTCTTTTATGTCCTTCTAAATTCTGTCGGTTCGGTATTAAATAAAATCTACCTACGCTTGTTCACCGGTCTTACGTCTGTCTAACGTTAAACTAGGATACATTGGTGACCCCGCGAAAGTTTTTTTCCTTTGACGTTCAGATAGATCGCGAGTTCCGCTGCGCATTCCCGCGTTTTCACCGTTCCGTCGCGAATTCTCGCGTTTTCGTCGTATCGCCGCGCATTCTCGCATTTTCCTCGGCAACATGACCACGCCAGGACCGGAACCCTCGCCATCCTGCACCCAAGGTGAGCAAATCGCTAAAGTATCGATTAAAATTCCACCTTTGTGGCGTCGTAATGTTAAGGTTTGGCGACTTCAAGTCGATGCACAATTCGCAAACTCTCCCGTAACTCAAGAGATTACAAAATACAATTACGTATTAGCCTCTCTCGAGGGCGACGTTGCCGAGCTCATCTCGGATTTATTGCTCAAACCACCATCAGCGACGCCCTACACTGACCTCATGAATCGGTTGCAGTCTGAGTTTGAAATATCCGAGGGTCGCAAAGTCAACAAGCTCCTGACAGAACTCGATCTGGGGGATCGGAAGCCGTCTCAACTTCTCCGTGAGATGCGTTCTTTGGCTGGAAGTCAGGTTCAGGACGAATTCCTGAAAACAATGTTTTTACAACGCCTGCCAGTCCACATCCGCGCGATTCTCGCTTCCTCCTCCGACCCTCTCGATAATTTAGCTGTCATGGCAGACAAAGTTCTCGAACTGTCCCCCATGCCCGTCGAACAGTATCCCGTCCATGCCATCCACGATGCTGACGTTTCCTCAGGTTGTCAGGCTCCCACCGACTGTTTTGATCGCTTAGAGTCCCAGATTGCGCAATTAACCGCTTCTGTCGCTGCTCTGCACCACAAAGCCCACCATTCCCGCCCGGTTGGACAGTCTCAGCCCCGCTCTCGATCAGCTACTCCCAAAAACACCCCTAGCGACCATTCAATTTGTCGTTTTCACGCTCGTTATGGGACCAAGGCTCGCCGTTGTCTACTTCCGTGTGACTTCCAACCACCTTTGTCTCAGGTTCGCTCCCAGGCGGAAAACTAACACCCCACTCCTTAAATGCGACAATGGGGAGTGCGGGCTCTATACACACTAGTCGCCTATTTGTGTTCAATCGTCTCAATCGCGTCAACTACCTAGTCGACTCCGGAGCCGACATATCAGTTGTCCCACCGACTACAGGTGGTCGCCACTTCCCAACTAAACGTACTCTTTTTGCCGCCAATGGAACAGACATTCCCACATATGGAGAGCAACTTCACGCTCTTGACTTAGGGCTACGTCGACAGTTCCGGTGGCCCTTCATAATTGCGGATGTCAAGTACCCCATCATAGGAGCTGATTTCCTAAGTGAGTTTGGCCTTCTCGTCGACTTAAAAAATAAGCGACTGATAGACTCCACCACAAAGCTTTGGCGTGCTGCAGAGGTAACTTCAGTGACAGACCACTCCTCCATTCATGTCATCAACCCAGCCCATGAATATGCCACACTACTCCAATCATTTCCTAACTTGCTACAGGGGAACCCTCTCAAATGTAATCATAGCGTTGAGTTCTACCACATGATTGAAACCAGAGGTCCACCTGTTTCAGCCAAACCACGTAGGCTTCCACCGGACAAGTTGGCCCAGGCTCGGAGCGAATTCCAACACATGATCGATTTGGGTATTTGCCGACCATCGAAGAGCCCTTGGTCCAGCCCTCTCCATATGGTCCTGTTTGAAACTCACTCAATTTTTGACCATCCATAGTAATTTAACGTCAGCATTTCACTAATTACCACCTCACTTCTCATTACACTTTTTGCAAGTATTCGACAATAGTAAAATCACTTCCAAACCGGCCATTTATTGTTTACTTCACAATCAGCTGTTTCACAACTATCATTCCTTTGCTGCCAACATAAATCTCTTTAACTTCCATGGCCTTGTGACACTCCACGCACTCTGTGGGTGTTCTTCTCAACTACACAATGTATTTTCTCCGCCTTTTTCTCATCCAAGTTCAACTTGTATTTAATGTAACATTCATATAAAATTATATTGTAATTTTCTACAATTGGAAATATGGGAAAACATTTATATGTTGCATTTATAATATTTGGGCCACGTGATCTTTTTGGAGATGAAATTTGAGGGCAGCCATCTTGCTCTCTCTCTTGTTCTGTTGAATGCGCCTCTCTAGCTCTCTGTTCCTCTTTTCATTATATCGAACCCTTATACTTATTAGAATTTACTTTTCTCGGTGAATCTTATAAGACAAACGATCAATCGTGCAGTGTAGTGTCAGTTGAGAACATTTTGAGCGGCCGACTCGTGATTCTGACGTTCCTTACCTACCTACATCTTGAAGCCACTGAGGACCTAAGCCTTCACCTCTTTGGTCTGGAATCTCAAATTGGAATCATACTCCTGGAGCCACTGGCGCCGCTAAGTCTCTACGATTCGGACGTTCCTGGAGCCACTTGGTGGCAGTAAGCCTCCATCTACAAGGATTTTCATATACCATGGACTTGGAAAACCCAGCACCCCGCTGATTTGGATACTCAAGTACCATTCAATCAGAGGGAACTCATTACCACGGTCCTTCGAGTAAGATTATCTATTTATCAATTACCTTTACCTATCTATCAAGCGAAATAAATTCATGGTCCTTCGAGCCGGATCTGATGTTATCAGCGCAGTGCCAAGTATCTAATGTGAATGTGGAATCAAAAGGTATCGAATACAGTTCTTCATTCTTCTTGTAAGAGGTTGGTACTTAGTGTTAGCCATTTATCATTATCAATACCTATCTATAACTTTATCAATTTATTATTATCCATACATGGGTTTCCTTGTCCTTTGAGCAATATTGTGACTCGTAATTTTGCTTAATTATCAATATATTTTTACATATTGGTAATTTAAAGGAGTTTGTTCACCTATAACTTCATATACAAACACCTTTTTAAAAGTTTATCTTTTGTCACATACCTAACTATTATCAACATGCAAGACGACAATCCTAGTGTTACTCTAAGGGGTATACAGAGGCTTAGGAAGAAGTGGACAGAGTATGGTCTTGAAATCAAATCAATTAGGGATAAGGGATTTGTTGCTGTGACTACTCCAACGGAGCGCACCATATTCAGAGGCATGTACCAAACGCTAGATTCTCTCTATGAACGTTTCATTAACAAATTCGATGAAATGGAAGAATATAGTGATAACCACCATCTGGAACCATCATTTCCTTCTGCTGATGACGCTGCAGACATGGCCGCAGCCAAAAAGTACTATTATGAGGCTTTAGGTTACCATGCTCAAGTTTTGGAAAAGTGTCAGCCTCGGACTACCTTGCCAGCGGATCTTAGTAATTTCACGAATTCTTCTGCAACATCAGCTCCTGTTAGAACTATCCTACCAAAAATAAATATCAAGCGTTTTGGTGGTGATTTCTCGTATTGGCCTACATTTAAACAATTATTCACGTCTCTTATCATAGAAGAAGTCACGTTATCACCTGCAGAGAGGTTTCAATTTCTCTTATCATACCTAGAAGGTCCTGCCTTTTCTGCTATCAGACACATACCTATCGATGGGACAAACTTTGAACAAGCATGGAATGCATTAATCACAATATACGATGATAAAAGGAAAATAGCTAATCATCATATAGAACAAATACTTAGCTTTAAACCTATTCAGGGTAAGCCAACTGCTGACTCTTTACAAGCCTTTCTATCATCTGTAACTGAAAGCATTACATCTCTTATGAATCTGGGTATCACAGACTTAGCTGAATATTTGCTGTGTGAACTCGCGCTCAAGGGCTTGGATCCAATCACTAGGGAAGCCTTTGAAATCTACAATATAGGTACTACATTTCCTAGAGTCACATCTATGACTAAATTTATACAAAATAGATGTAATGTCCTGCGACTTACAGCTAAGGAGCCTTCGTCAAATAGCAAGAGTGAAGCACCTAGGTCTTTAAAAACACCTAGGAGTCCAAACCAGTATAATAAAGTTGGTCTTAGCCATAGTCATGCCTTACTAGCTCATAGTACTAAAGATGCTAGTCAGGGTGAAGTGTCTAACAATAAAGGGCATCCTTCTAGTAATTCTAAATCTAAACCAATTGAACAGCCTGCATTATTGTGTTATGTGTGTAATCAAACTCACGCTATTAAGGACTGTCAGAAGTTTAAATCTTGCAGTCCAGCAGAGCGGCTGGATGCATTGCGGCAGTGGAAGGGGTGTCGCAATTGCCTCTTTCCCTTTCACAAAACAAGTGAGTGTACCTCTAAGTGGCGTTGTAGAGAATGCAAAGGTCTACATCATACCTGGCTTCACATCCCTACAACATTTAACCACAATCTATCAACACCATCACCAGCTACTACCGCCCCAAGCAACTCTGGGTTTGCTGGAGCCAATACCTCTCCCAATCCTTGTAGTGTTCTCCTTGGAACTGTTATCGCTCATCTCAAGAGCACTCAAGGTCATTATCAGCCCTTTAGGGGAATAATTGATATGGGATCCCAATTTTCCTTCGTCACAGAAGCTTGTGCTCGGAAACTTGGTAAATCTTATAAACCTTTTCATGGATCGATATCTGGCGTCAACCAATCTCCTTTATCTCATGCCAGTGGCATATTATCTCTATCGTTCAAATCTATCTCATCATCGCTACCCTTGGAGACAGATGCTGTCGTCGTTCCCACCATCACATCACCTCTTCCACAAGTACCTCTTCAATCTTCTATCTGGATTGACTATCAATCGTACCAGTTGAGTGATCCCAACTTTACTCAGCCTGGTCCTATATCTTTTCTCATTGGAGCGGATCTATTCCCTGAGGTTGTTATAGGAGCTCCTATCACTATCCATGATGGAGGTCCTAAACTTATCAATACCATCTTTGGCTTCACGGTCATAGGGAAGTTTGATGCATCACATCAATCACCCTCTACAGCAGTATCTTTTCTATCTACCTGTACTACAACTGTTGACCCAGATTTCCTCATAGAGAAATTCTGGCAGATTGAGGAACCATCTGCATCTCATTTCCTTTCACCTGAGGATGAGAAATGCGAAGATCATTTCAACACGACCCATCATCGCACTCCAGATGGGCGTTATGTTGTCTCTCTACCATTTGCGAAGGAACAGAGCAACATTGTTCCCAATATCAAAAGAGCTTTGAGTAGGTTTCATGCCTTGGAAAACAAGCTATCTAAGGATGATGCTCTCAGAGATGATTATATCAATTTTATGCAACAATATCTAGATCTTGGTCATATGTATCCCACTACAGATCCACCATCCTATGTTATACCCCATCATCCAGTCTACAAGCTTGACGCTGAGGGTATTGGCAAGTTACGAGTCGTGTTCGATGCTAGTTTTAAGACTGCATCGGGCTCTCTCAACGATAATCTTCTCACTGGTTGCAAGCTTCAAGCTGACATATGTGAGGTCATGCTCAATTTTCGCCGCTTTAAATACGTGCTCACATGTGACATCGTAAAGATGTTCCGACAGATCCTAGTTGAAGCATCTGATCATCGATTTCAGCAAATCATTTGGCGGTTTAATCCCAGTGACCCTATCCAGTTCTTTGCCCTTAATACTGTCACTTATGGGTTAAGGAGTTCGCCATATCAAGCCCAGCGAGTACTTCAACAACTTGTCCAGGATGAGGGTGATCGCTTTCCTCTGGCAGCTGAAGCAATGACCAGGTCACTGTACGTGGATGATGTAGCAGCAGGTAGTAACACCATTGAAGATCTATTTGAGCTAAAATCTCAGCTCATCAATCTCTTGATTCAGGGTGGGTTTGAACTCTCAAAATGGAACTCAAATCATCCTCCTCTCTTACAGGGTGGAGACAACTCTTCACAGTCTGTCATCCTTCCATCTGAAGATGAAACAACAAAGATCCTTGGAATGCGGTGGCACCCCACTTCAGATACATTTTCATACTCAGTTATCAAACCTCCCTCAGGATACACCAAGCGAATAATACTTTCAACCATAGCTAGGTTGTATGATCCTTTAGGTTATCTATCTCCTGTGGTGTTTTACGCTAAATGTCTACTTCAGGAGACATGGAAGTCTGGAGTGGGATGGGACGAAGAAGTTCCAGAACCCATCAAAGCAAAGTGGACTCAATATACTGATGTTCTACAATCACTATCTAATATCATCATACCACGAGCATTTGCCCAGTCCTCTAGTTATCAACTTGTATGTTTTTCAGATGCGTCCGAAAAGGGTTATTGTGGTGTTATCTATCTAAGAGCCACTGTTGGTGATAGCTCATCATTAACACTTATCAAATCTAAAACCAAGCTTGCACCGTTGAAGATGGTAACGATACCTAGACTTGAGCTTTGTGGAGCCCTTTTGTTATCGGATGTCGTCAATTCAGTGGATCATCTTATCAAACATGTAAATATCAACCATATCTATTGTTTTACCGACTCAACCACCGTCTTGAGCTGGATCAACACTCCAGTTCACCGGCTTCAAACATTTGTTGCCAATCGTGTCCAACAAATCAACGATAAGATTGACAAGAGCTGTTGGTACCATATCCGTGGTGTGGAGAACCCTGCCGATATCGGGTCTCGTGGAATTTTGCCCTCGGATCTTCAGCATCATACCTTGTGGTGGACTGGCCCATCCTGGTGCACCCAGCCAATTGAATCCTGGCCAGTATCTCAGGACTTATCACCACCTGTAGACCTACCTGAGCTGAAAACTCAACAAGTGTCGTTTGTAGCTGTCGATATACATGATAATTTTATCTCATATATGGAACGTCATTCTTCATACTTACGTCTGGTTAGAGTTGTAGCCTATATCAAACGTTTCATCCATAATTGTAGGATTCCGGCTTGGCGAAAGAGGAGACGCATTAAGGGTCCTATCTCAGCAAGAGAATTTGATGGTGCACGAAAGCATTGTATTCGTGCAACCCAACATCATTATTATCCTCAGGTTGTTTCTGCGAGTGATCAGGATGAACTTCCGCTTGAACTTCGTCGATTGTCCGTCTTTCTTGATCATGAGAAAGTGATTCGTGTGGGTGGTCGCTTAGTCAATGCCGACATACCAAATGATCATAAATTTCCCATCTTGTTGCATCCCAAGTCTCACTTCGCCAATCTTATTATCAGATATCTGCATAGCTCCAATCATCATTTGGGCCCATCTGCTCTTCTTGCTACTGTGAGACAAACCTATTGGATACCCAAAGCCCGTAATTTGGTTAAGTACCACAAAACCAAATGCGTGGTATGTCTTCGATTCTCACGAGCCTTCAAGCATCCCTTCATGGGTAATTTACCTGCTTCACGGTTCAATGCAGTCAGACCTTTCATAAATACTGGGGTGGACTTTGCTGGCCCGTTTGTGTGCAGGGTGAACTCCTTAAGAAATGCAAAGACTGAGAAAGCTTATCTATGCCTGTTCATATGTTTATCTACTAGGGCGCTCCATCTTGAATTGGCAACTTCTCTTTCTGTTGAAGCATTCATCGATGCATTGGATCGGTTCACCGCCAGAAGAGGGTTACCTTGCAATATGTACTCGGACTGTGGCACCAATTTCCAGGGCGCAGCTCGATACCTGAAGGAAGTTGCGGATTGGATGTCAAATGAGATCACCCAGGAAGCTATTATTACCAGAACTTCTCATCAATCCATCACTTGGAATTTCAATCCACCATTTGCTCCGCATTTCGGTGGGAGTTGGGAGGCAGGAGTGAAGTCCTTGAAGACGCTCCTTGTCAAGAGCTTCGGTAACCATCCATTTACTTCACATGAGCTTAATACCATGTTTGTCAAGGCTGAGGGGGTGCTCAACTCACGACCTCTACAGTCAATGTCTGATTCTCCAGATGATTTGGAAGCTCTTACTGCTGGACATTTCCTGATAGGGCAACCACTGAATGCACTTCCAGAGCTGGATCTGAGTGACATTCCAGAAGGGCGACTCAGCCGGTGGCAGTTTGTGCGTCAACGTATGCAACATTTTTGGGCACGCTGGCGTGATGAATACTTGAGCACACTTCAAGTTCGACAGAAATGGAGCAAACATGTGCCAAATCTTCGAGTGAACGACTTGGTAATAGTCTCGGACCGCAATGCAGCTCCCATGGAATGGCCGTTGGCACGGATTGTAGCTACACACCCTGGTGACGATGGCGTGGTACGAGTGGTGACCCTGAAGACTGCCAGGGGTACCTATAAACGCCCAATAGTCAATTTGATTTTGATACCATCCTCTGACCCATAGCTGTCTGATGGTTCTTTATAATCCTTAGTTATTGCATGTTGTTAATATTTATTGCTTGTTGATCATTTATCAAATTTTATTATTGTTCTCCAATTGGGGTCAAAAATGGGGGGAGTATGTTTGAAACTCACTCAATTTTTGACCATCCATAGTAATTTAACGTCAGCATTTCACTAATTACCACCTCACTTCTCATTACACTTTTTGCAAGTATTCGACAATAGTAAAATCACTTCCAAACCGGCCATTTATTGTTTACTTCACAATCAGCTGTTTCACAACTATCATTCCTTTGCTGCCAACATAAATCTCTTTAACTTCCATGGCCTTGTGACACTCCACGCACTCTGTGGGTGTTCTTCTCAACTACACAATGTATTTTCTCCGCCTTTTTCTCATCCAAGTTCAACTTGTATTTAATGTAACATTCATATAAAATTATATTGTAATTTTCTACAATTGGAAATATGGGAAAACATTTATATGTTGCATTTATAATATTTGGGCCACGTGATCTTTTTGGAGATGAAATTTGAGGGCAGCCATCTTGCTCTCTCTCTTGTTCTGTTGAATGCGCCTCTCTAGCTCTCTGTTCCTCTTTTCATTATATCGAACCCTTATACTTATTAGAATTTACTTTTCTCGGTGAATCTTATAAGACAAACGATCAATCGTGCAGTGTAGTGTCAGTTGAGAACATTTTGAGCGGCCGACTCGTGATTCTGACGTTCCTTACCTACCTACATCTTGAAGCCACTGAGGACCTAAGCCTTCACCTCTTTGGTCTGGAATCTCAAATTGGAATCATACTCCTGGAGCCACTGGCGCCGCTAAGTCTCTACGATTCGGACGTTCCTGGAGCCACTTGGTGGCAGTAAGCCTCCATCTACAAGGATTTTCATATACCATGGACTTGGAAAACCCAGCACCCCGCTGATTTGGATACTCAAGTACCATTCAATCAGAGGGAACTCATTACCACGGTCCTTCGAGTAAGATTATCTATTTATCAATTACCTTTACCTATCTATCAAGCGAAATAAATTCAGGTCCGTAAAAAAGATGGATTGTGGAGACCATGTGGGGACTACCGTGGTCTTAATGCAGTCACTGTCCCAGACAGGTACCCAATACCTCATCTCCAAGACTTCAACTCGCAGCTGTCAGGGTGCAGAATCTTCTCCAAGGTCGACCTAATTCGAGCCTATCATCACATTCGGGTAGCGGAGCATGACATTCCAAAAACTGCTGTAGTGACACCCTTTGGCCTTTTTGAGTTTGTTGCCCTTCCATTTGGCTTGAAGAACGCTGCGCAATCCTTTCAAAGGTACATCCACTCAATCCTGCAAGACCTCTCTTTCTTGTATGTTTACCTGGACGACATATTGATCGCGTCATCGACCCCAGAGGAACATACAGCTCATCTGCGATGCTTGTTCAAACGCCTTGAGGCTCATGGGATCTCGATCAACGTCTCCAAATGCGTCTTTGGAGTGCAGGAGATATCGTTCTTGGGTTACCTTGTTAGTGCCCACGGCATCAAGCTGTCAGAGCCGAGGTTTTCTCACATTAACGTGGATATTGTTGGCCCCTTGCCAGTTTCCCAGGGCGCTCGTTACCTCTTGACTATCATTGATAGGTTTTCCAGATGGCCAGAGGCTACTCCACTATCTGATATCACGGCGGAAACAGTGGCCACTGCCTTGATGTCTACATGGATATCCCGATTTGGAGTTCCTCATCGAATAACGACAGATCGTGGGAAGCAGTTCGACTGCCAGCTTTTCCATTATCTCACAGCACTTCTTGGGGCGGATCACATTCGCACGACTGCATACCACCCAGCCGCCAACGGAGCAATCGAGAGATGGCACCGAAGTTTGAAATCAGCATTGAGAGCTCAACTGACTGAAGATTGGGTACCACAACTATCCACAGTCCTCTTAGGTTTGCGCTCCTACATCATCCCTGACCTTGGAGTCACTCCAGCTGAACTGCTTTATGGCGAACCTATCCGACTTCCAATGGACCTCTTTGAAGAGGATGGTAACCAATCCGACTCACACAATCTGATTGCCAAACTCCGAGAGCATGTTCGCCGCCTTCGCCCAGTTCCTTTCCAGCATAAGACGCCACGAGCTCCCTACGTCCACCGGGATCTGCCTACCTCGACACACGTTTTTGTCTGCCGAGATGCAGTCAAAAAGCCTCTCCAGCCTACGTACGATGGTCCATTCCTGGTGATTGCCCGTACAGATAAGGTTTTCAAGGTCCTCACTCCCAGGGGAGAACAAACTATCTCGGTGGACAGACTAAAACCAGCGTTCCTGCTGAACCCAAGCCATTTCGACCACCCTCCAGGGAGTCTACCATCCCAGATAACGACTACGCCTATATGCCTCCCATCCACGGACTTACCACCTCAGCCCCCAGACCTTCCTGACTCAGATCCGACACCAACTACGAAGACCAAGAGCGGTCGCCGAGTGCAATTTCCAGTTCGGTTTCGTTGACACTGGGGGGGGGGGGGGGAGTGATGTGGGTGTTGGCCGACTACAGTAGCCAGGTGCTAAACATCAGCTGATGTTAGCTGACGTGTTATTATTATCTCAATTTGATTTTGTTCCGAGTTCTTTTATGTCCTTCTAAATTCTGTCGGTTCGGTATTAAATAAAATCTACCTACGCTTGTTCACCGGTCTGTCTAACGTTAAACTAGGATACAGTATCACCACCCGTGTCCTGCTCGGCTCATATTTGAACTGGTGGTCGTTTTAAAGAGGCACTTCCCTTCATCCTTCTCTCCCACCCACAACCTCCTCATCTTCCCTTATCCCTAGGGCCGGCGTCGGGTGAGTCCTGGGCGTCCTCCCCATTATTTTTGATTTATTTATTTATTTTTTTTTAAATTTATGGCGTGCCCCCTCCGTCACCAAAGACATTTTGTCTTGAGGGGAGTTAATTTGAAGAAAAAAAATCAATATGAATGAATTAACACCAGAGTCAAAAGCGACCACACAAAACCTTCCTGCATAATTATGTATTTATTCATTCATTCATCACTTATGTATTTATTCATGTAATTACTCACTTTTTCCATCAACGTTGGCAAACAAGAATTCATAATGCTGATAACGACACACGATCCAAGGAGCAACATTTTATGTTTATATGTTTTGTTCAATCGGCCCTTTGCTAGTCACCCACACGAATTACGGAAAACACAGAAATGGTGCTAGCTAAAATCTATTGACATGAAAATAACGAGCAGATGAACATAGCCGACGAAAATTAAAATTACTTGAAATTGAGGAAGAAACAGGAAAATTTTGATAATGATGATAAGGTCATTTCGAAGAAGTGTGTAATTATTGATGTCCACATCTCAGTGCGACGGACATAAAAACGTTGCTTTCTTCGTCCTCTTCGATGGAGGTTATTGCATTAATGGGGTTTTCTTTGGATTTGTTGTTGTTACAAAGGTTAGGCTACAAATTGATCAATCACTTTTTGGTTTTCTTTTATTCATGATGTATACCAAATTAATGTGGTCTATTAGTAGAAATGCATGACTTGAGTCCTGTCAAGGGAAAGCTTAGCTGTCAGGGCTTGACTTCCTCAAGGTACTGCAAACTACAGCTGATCGTCAACCTTGCTCCACAACCTTCTCTACTCTTGTTATCCTTCGCGATCTGTCATTCGACCTTCCGACAGACCAAAAAATTGCCAATGGGATGGGAAGTGGAGGCGGAATGACCCTACTTGACACGGAAGGTATTTCAAAATTCTTCGAGTTCTATCTTTGACATTCGCCGTTCCACATGGTGAGACGTATTTACCATTTTTTCGTTACCTGAAAGCTTTACAGCTGTATTATCGCGCAGACGAGTATTTATTTTTAGGTTTTAAATCAGTATTATCGCGCAAAAATGATTCGACTTGCTCTTGTGTCCAACAAACTCCAAAAAATTCAATTGAAGGTTTTCGATAGCTCGACATTCAGCATTTTACGATGTTGGGACCCTCATTTGAGTAGCTCACGTTCCTCTTCTCAAAATCTGCACGATCCCACGACTCATTTTCACAACGAAGAGGCTCTGAACCCCACGGAATTGCTGAACGCGCAGATCACTTCTGGAGAACTGAATGAAGACAAACACCAGAAGATGGTGGTTGAAGAGTTGGAGAAAGTGCACCAAAATCTGCAGCATTACGAGCCAGCGAAATCTACGATGTTCACGAGGTTATTCGGTAGGCGAGACGTGATGGACTCGCCCAAGGGAATTTATCTGTATGGTGCTGTCGGAGGAGGGAAGACAATGTTGATGGACCTGTTCTATGCTTGCTGCAAGGTATGTACTGTATAATTATGTACATAATGCATTAGTGAGACTTGGGAGTTGTAACAGTAATTAATTTGGTTTTGAAATAGTTACCAGTCGTACTTTGCTCTGGAGACCACCCTCTCCTTCCATCGACATAGGCCACGCCTTCTGCGCTTCCTGCAGGAATGTTTGAGAGCAGAGTTTAGTCGGCCTCCGAATGTTTTATGTACTGTTGTCCCAAACATCTTTAATCCATGTAAATTAATATGATGCTAACCACCTACCCCAAGTGGCTCGGACAAGTGGCTCCTCAAGTCCATCAAACATACAATTGAGCAATGGGGTATTTCGGTGGGTCGGAAATTCAGGTTTTTGACCTCAAATTTGGATTCAGCACCCTTGAAAACCTATGTACTCCAACTTTAGGCCCAATGATACTATAACATGTGGTAGAAAAATTAATTAAAGAGATCACACGTTTGAAAAAAAAAGCGGGCCGCCGTAAATGCACACACACTACGCCGCACGTGTGTGTGAGTAGTATTTTGTAGTATCCAAGAGGTCCTCCAAGGGTTTCATCTCGTCTCTATGCATGGATACTTTTTTCAAAGACAGTTGGCTAGCTATGTCTAGGGACGGCACGATACTCCAAAGTATCGATACTCCCTTCCATACGATATTTCTCAGGAAGTATCGATACCCGATATCTTTTCGATACCGATATTATAAAATATCGATACTTCGATAGTATCGGCTCAAAGTATCGATACCACCGATAATATCGGTGATTTGAAATATTCTTTCAAATTAACCCACTGATGATTTTTCAATCCAAATAAAAACCCGGATTCGAGAAGGGTTGAAAACCCGTTAGAAAGCATAGAAAGGATTGAGGGAGAGAAAGGTGGGTCGGTAGGGATATGTATCTGTGCCTATTGTTCCTACAAATAAGAATAGGTCAGTACACAAAGGGTTCAGTGACTTCTGGATTTGGAATTCCCCAAAACTGGGAATAAACACCTCCCTCTTTTTGTAAGTTCGGGAAAACGGGTTTGAATTCCTTCCAAACTCACATTGGATATTGATAATATTTTGAGGCTATCGTGGCGATATATCGTTTCAATTGATACTATTCTGAGCCTATTTTGAGTGTTATTCTGTGGCAGACAATATATGGTATTATTTCTTGTTATTTATTTGGTATTTTTTTCACCAATTTACTTTGTTAAAATTTTCGATAACATCGTCAAGAAAGTATCGATACCTCCGATATTTTAGGCAAAAGTATCGATACCAATATATCGGTTTAAGTTTTGCATCAAAAGTATCGATACCAAAAAAGTATCGATACTCCGATATATCGGTGGTATCGTGCCGTCCCTAGCTATGTCACACCATTCAAATGTTCAACTTTCCTTAGCTTCTCTGATTTTTTAAAAACATTTTCTCGACAAACAGACCCATTAGAGAGTTTTCGCCACGTCAGACGTGACGACTTGAGATCGTGACGACTCGAGACAGATGGGGCCAGCAGACGCAGATGCTAACTTTTTTTGGTGGATTTCGAGTCGTCACAAAATTAGGTGCGGACTCTGGAAGTGACGCTAAACAGCTACCGACCTGTGAAGTCACTTGAAAATGGCCGATAGCGAACAGCTGATTCAGACTCCGGGGGGTCTCGAAATGACTTTTTCAGATCAAAAATAAAAATGTTTGCCGTATTGAAAAGGCAATAAATTTTTTACTACTTGGATACCTATTTACATCCCTTTCTGACACTACATTGCGATATAAAAACCTACCTACTGATGATTTTGATCCTTTTCACCTTTAGAAAGTAGTGAACTACACTAGCTTTTCCAGAGCTCTTACTGCATTTTTTGGGTCTATAATACCTACTAACTACCGATTTTGCAGTAGCTACCTTTCTACTGGTTCCTTGTTTGTCTTACAACACGTCCGTAACATATCTATAGATAATTTAGAGTAGGTAGGTACTTCGTTTCTACCTACCAGGAAGTACAGACTATTACAAAAACGGAAGTACAGATCTATCATACTAGGATAGATCTACGAACTTATAGACGTAACACCTAAATGCAGACATCCATAATTAACCAAATACCTACTAATGTGTGAAAAGAAGGTACATTTTCAAAGGTAATGAACTTTATGAATGAAAGGTAGGAACTATAATGAACTTCCCAATTTGACATGCAACTTGCAAGTACGATGATCACAGCAAACAGAACTATCAGTTGAAATCTTAAATGGTAGGTACCTACTTACGTGAACTGACTCCCGTTGCCTGTTTATTGTAGATCTGTAGTTAGGTGTGTTGGTAGATGAATAAATAATAAACAACATTAAATGAAAAACAAGGGTGCATTTATTCAGAAATTTCATTGACATTCAAACAATGTAAAATTCGCACAGAGTCAACAACAGTATACGTTGGATTCCCTTGATCTTGATGTGAAGATAAAAGAATTCTGGTGACGAATAGTTTGTTTCGAGAGATGAAAAACTTGATAATTCCCGGGAAAAAGAAAAGTGTTCGAGAAGTGAAAGCTAAAATCGAGAACCAAAACACGGGAGTCGACCGTCGAACACAACACAAAATCCGGCTACATCCGATCTAAATTGAAATTGGTTATAAAAGTGTGAGGTTATCAAGGGCACAGTCGTCAAGAAAGCCGGCGTTCTCGACGCCGGCAAAAGCCAGCATTTGGCGGCGTCCAAGACGACCGAGCTCGCCGTCCGAGTCGTCACGCATGCGCAGTCACCATTTTCGGACGGTAGCATGGATATTACACGCGGACGGTCGTCACAAAAGACGTGGCGAAAACTCTCTAATTACTGTTATTCCTGAGCCATACTCTTTTGAAAAAAATTTTTTTTTTAAATTGACTGAAATACCCCATTGCGTTTGCAAAGCTCTGCCTCCAGTATTTCCTACTCGTAAGTCTTGTCTGCCCTTCCTCATGTTCGAGAAGCCGAGGCCAGTTACTGCTAACATGGTGGGTCCCCAAAGCATAGTATACATCTGAATGTCCACTGACTTTTGCACAAATATGTGTTCCGTGTGATATTTCGAAGCATTTAGCTTTGATCCTAAGAGCCATGAAGTTCAGATATGTGTCGGAAGCGAATTTGAAGATTTTGATGTGTTGTCTTACATCATCATAAGGTTTTACTCACAACAAATATGATAATATCTTGATGATGTTTTTCAGATGCCAAGAAAACGACGTGTTCATTTCCATTCATTCATGCTGGATGTACATACTAGAATACACGAATTGAAGAAAACTATTTCACGGAACCAAACCTCGAAACCTCAACCGTTTGACGTCATTCGACCAATAGCAGAAGACATCAGCAACCAGTCTTGGTTGATTTGTTTTGACGAATTTCAGGTTAGTGTGTTAAAAAGGTCCTATGGTTGTATTGATATTAAATCATCTTTAATTAGTAAGACTGAAGCATGAGCTATTCGCAGCATTGCAATTTTTCTTCCAACAAGATAGTAGATACAAAGAGAAAATTCAGGTAGGTACCTAGTTGATCAAGTTTTCGGCCTCGTGTCCCATGGGTTGTCATGGTGCGCATGATGCCTACAGAGTCTATCCAAACATAACCTCAATGGGAACACATTAGAATCATCAACCTTTTATCTTTTAAAAATCTATTTTTCGGCTTTTTCATTTTATTCGACTCTTTTCATCTCAGGCGCACATAAGAAGAAAATTGTCAAGTAATAGTGGCAATTGCCTTTTTTTTTACGGAAGTGGGGAAACTCTTTAAGAGCGAAGGGGAAGTTCACCCTAACAGTGTTGGACTCCCCATGCATTGGGCCTACCAACTAAAACCCCACTCCCTCTGCTTAGGACTCACCCCGGAACCACTTGTACAGTATTACTTCAGGGTGAGCCCTTTTTTTGTGCCAAATGGCTGCTTCTACTTCTGGTCTCTCCTTCAATTCTATTCCTCATCTTCTTCCTCCCATCTTCCATCCACCTTTTTTGCTTTGAGGACTGATGTGACAAATACTGCCATTGCGTCCCAGCTCGACTTGTTCTTAATCATCTCATGTATGAATGTCTGTGGACGCAACGTTCCAATGACCTCTTCCGCACTCCTCCTCATACCCTCCCATTGTGGGCATGTGAAGAAGGTGTGGCAGATTTCGTGCCTCTTTATCAACTTAGAACTTACTAAAGTAAATTTTGATAGTAAATGACAAGTTTCGAATCGAGTCACACGAAGGAATAAAATTCTTATTATAAAATATTTAAATATAAAATATTTAATATTTAATATTTAAATATTTAATATTAAAATATTTAATATTTTATTACAAAAGTAAACAATTAAATCACTATGTAACCTAATAACTACTTGACAACCTTTTCTTGTAGTGGAAACCACTACAGGTGCTCCAATCACTGGCTCTACAATATCTGCAACTAAGAAACTCCATGTAAAAGGCAAACCACACTTCAAGTCGAATGTCAACTTCTTATTGCCATAGGTGGGAATAGTCCTTCCCCCAATGGAGCCAACAAGCCCCGTCTGTACTGTAGTCTCACAGTATTTCTTTGGTAAGACTGACACTTCAGCCCCAGTTTCAATGAGGAAATTTATGCCTAAACCACTGTCTTTAATATGCAGTCGGGTCGGCTGCAATTTATTCGGGCTGCAACTAGTAGGAAGCAGCCCTCCTAGAAGTTTTTTGGAAATGTGCAAGGTTTTACGCAACGGTATGCTTTGTCTTGAAAACGTTTGTGAAAAATACACCACCCTGATCTATCGAAAACGTTCCGATCGCCTTTTGGGCTAATTTGGGTCTGTAAGGCAGTAATTTGTTTGCTCAACATGGCTATTTGCACCACTAACTCTTCATTTGAATTTGGAACTTCTTCAACCCATATACCTGTCCTGCGTTTTCTGTCAAAGATGCTAGTTCATCTGCTTTGCGCGCTAGAACTTCCAAAGGCTCATTTGACATAGCCAGGACTGTCCGGACTGGATCTGGCAATTGCTTAAGCCAAAGGTTTTGTAGGTAATTTTCCGTGACCAAATCCTGACCTAGGGTATGCATTTGTGTCCATAGAAATGAAGGTTTGTGGGTATCTAGGATCATCTTAGAGAGCTTGTCTTGCCGTTCACCTAAGGTAGGTATCTGCAAAACGGGTAATCAATTCTGTTTTCAACGCCTCATACTTATTGTTTTGAGGAGGCTGAAGGATGAGATGTTGTACTTGCTCCGCAATATCTATCTCCAATGTCCCTACTAAGCAACAGTACTTATCTTCGTCGTCTAGAAGCCTAGCAGTCTTAAAAAGTGCCTCACATTGAGAAAACCACAAATTAACATTTTGGCGAGCAAACTGTGGTAGTTTGGGCGGTCGCGGTCGCTCGACCTGTTGTACATCCTCCCTTACTTGTGAAGTACCCGGCGATGTTGCTCTCCTCGTTGGGCTATGAGTGGTATCATGTCTCGAGTCTGCTCCTCTCCTCCTCGTTTCTCTAACTCTCTTCGTAGCACCTAGTCTAAAGGTTGACATGTCAATCGTACTTTGGGGTCACCACTTTCGTGCCTCTTTCTCAACTTAGAACTTACTAAAGTAAATTTTGATAGTAAATGACAAGTCTCGAATCGAGTCACACGAAGAAATGAATATTTTATTACAAAAGTAAACAATTAAATCACTATGTAGCCTAATAACTACTTGACAACCTTTTCTTGTAGTGGAAACTACTACAGCAGACATCATCCTCCTCTATCCCACACTCTGCTCTCTGGGTCAGTGGCTTTCCCGATCTTTACTAAGAAGGAGCGGAAGTATCCATGCCATGAGAGGAATTGAGTCAGGTAGTAGTTCACCTCTCCGTGTTTTCTCTCCAACCAAGCCTTTAGATCGTCAATTATGAGGGCTGTCCACCTTCCACGGGTTTCACAGACAAGGTCTGCTTGCCACCTACGGATGGTCTCCTCCCGCTCTTCCCTCTTTCTATGGAAATTGCCTCTGCCTTCCTCATTCTTATCCTTTTACGCTCCAGTGCCTGGTGGTATATTGGGATAGTTCCCGCTATCACTTGTGATGCTGGACCTGAGACAGTTCTAAATGCACTACTGATTCTCAGAGCTCCTCTCCTCGTTACAGCTTCCATACAATTGCCATTAGAGCAATTTTTTGCAATATATCATTGCATATTGTAGTGCATTACAAGTCAAGGAGTGAGAGAGAGAGAGAGAGAGAGAGAGAGAGAGAGAGAGAGAGAGAAAACATGCTTTTATTAAAGTAACAAACATATTGGATCGACAACAAGAGCTATGCAATAGCCATGCTCCTATATAAGGTGCGTCTGGCGGGTTTGCGCCTTCGGAATTCTATCATTAATTAATTATTTTAACCTTATTTTTTAATTCATTAATACACATTAATACATTTTAATTCTTAAATATACTTGTGATTTGGTATAGGTACATGCTGACATCCTTAAATTAAGTTGTACTCCTTTACCGTCTTGTACCTCAGGGGCCATGCTATGGTACAGAACCTTACTATCGATGGGTCTGCCTTTCGCAATAATTCAATAAAACAATTCCTAGACATCTCCTTTACTTCAAAGCATTTCAGTCTTACTTTCACTGGCGCCGTACATTGGCATACAAAATGGAACGCATCCTCTGTCTCACCGGCGCTGCAAAGCGGACAGCTCTGGTCCTCATTATCATAATGCCTATACCTTAGTGCCAGAAGGTCCCCCCTCAGCTTTATCATCCATCTGCATGCTATAAAGTTAATTATTTCTACTGAGGGTTTGACTTCAGATGCTACTCCTGTCCGCAGGTCGCGATATTGCGCATGTCTAGTTGACTCCGAGGCTCTACGTTCATAATCTCTGCCAATGCTAGCTGATATCATTTCAAGCGATTGCTCCATTTTCGTAGCCCATCGATCTCGTCCTTCCTTCCTATCCAACGGAATGGAGTACCGGTCCTTCAAACGCTCCCAATCACTCACCCAAAAAACATCAAGGCTTAGGCATTTCTCAGCTAGCTTACGCGGTAACCGGTGTTCGGGCATGCTTAAGGCTTTTCGAATGTACTTGAAATGTAGCCCCAGCGTATATACAAAAACAGATTCCATGGCAGTCTCTAGATACAGCACATAATTCGGGGTGCTAGCAGGCAAGGAAAACACCATTTTGAGGAAGGAGCGCTGAACTGATTCAATTTTATCGCTGTACACATAGCCCCAGATCTGTGCGCCGTAACACAGGATGGATCTTACTACCGCCTCGAACACCTTTTTCTTGTCGGCGAAAGTTATATGACTGTGCGAGAGGATAGTCAAGGAGTGTCATAAAACTATTGTGCCATAAAACATATTCTGTGGAGAGGTTCTTCCGGAGAAGCAGTCCTGAATGGTTCAGAGGAGCCCAGATGAGTCCAGGTGTAGTTTGGTTCTGAACTGGTTCGGGACTGCTTCTCCAAACAGACCAGAGGTGTGTCTGTTTTTGTGTGTGGTGCTGCTTACCTAACCTTCCTAGTTTCTACA
The DNA here is from genome assembly GCA_009739505.2 of Apolygus lucorum. Classification (NCBI taxonomy): domain Eukaryota; kingdom Metazoa; phylum Arthropoda; class Insecta; order Hemiptera; family Miridae; genus Apolygus; species Apolygus lucorum. The sequence goes on along the minus strand of CM019183.2, from coordinate 56,309,424 downwards.
GTTTGATTTTGTCTGTGGATTATTTTTTCTTGATTTCTTCCCCTCTGAATAATCCTGTTTTTGTTAGATACCTCGAAAAGCGCTGGGTTTCAGTACTACTTCATTTTTGATAAATTAGGATCAAATTTTTACCTCGACTTATGCCTACCAATATCTCTATCCACGTCGCTTGGCCAGCTTCAACTTGTTTAATATGGGAGTCCAGGTTGGGGATATTCAGCGGGTTGCAGAAATTCTTGAAGAAATTGCGCCTGAACTTAACTGAGTACTATATTTGGTTATGACACAACTAACTCATTACCTATTGCTTATTTTTAGGTTACCGACATAGCCGATGCAATGATCCTAAAACGACTGTTCACTGAACTTTTCTCGTGCGGCGTTGTTGTCATAGCTACAAGCAACCGACACCCTGACGACCTCTACAAGAACGGCCTTCAACGTTCGAATTTCGTACCCTTCATCAAAGTCCTCAAGGATCATTGTGATGTTGTTTCTTTGGATTCAGGAATTGATTACAGAACTCGATCATCAGTGGGGAAAGACCGAATTTATTTTGTGTAAGCGAACAAAATCATGCAGTGTAATTATACCCCCTTTATGATTTCACCGCTTATCTGATAGACTGGTAATTATTAGGGAAGATGTTCTCTCTTTTTTGTAGGAAATCGGAAACGGAAGCAGACCGAGAAATGGATAAAATTTTCAAAATGCTGTGCTCAATGGAGAATGATATTATTCGCCCTAAAACGTTGACGATAAGAGGGAGAAACGTGACTTTCAAAAAAACTTGCGGTCAAGTCATCGATACGACATTTGAAGAGCTCTGTGCCAGAGTAAGAAACTGAAGGTCGAGGTAAATCCCGTTAGAGAGGCTGATTTTTGCGATCATACCAGCCTACAGAACATCCAATTCCACTTCTATGTTTGAGGGAGAGTTCTGTGCAAGGGATGTCTACTATTCTTCCTCCAGAGCGAAGGTCGATTAGGGATTCCTGGGGTCATGCGATCTATAGTCTCCCCTCTTGCTGCAAGCAGCAAGAGAAAAACTCCTCCTGGGAGGAATTGTTGACACAATCAATGTCCTTGCATATTTGCAAGTCCCTGTGATAACCTACAGGTTGAGGCGCACGTCTAGCTCGCACTACCGACTATGCAGGTCACCCGAGTTTTTGACAATCCACAAAACTCACATGTCGGGTTGCATGTATCAGGGCCATCCTCGCTGGCCATGACACATGTAACCCTTCCCGGGGATACAGATGAAGATTGTCTCCCAGGGCAGTATAAACCACGACCCCTGCGAATCCTACCTCATTTGGGGGGCAGGCAAGTGATACTTCGACAAAGTCATTGTATTGGTAGCCTGGGGCTCCCCCCTCCTGCGGTACCAGTGTTGAGATAAGACTGTCTGCCAGTGAACCGGCACAATCTCAGCCCCAGATGCCATGACTGGTCACAGGCCCGGATCAGAGAATTTGTACCTGACCCCACCGCTTTACTATCATCTGGAGAATTCCAGCTCGAACATTACAAGAGCTTGATAGTGGAAAACGGTCCCCTGGAGAGATGTCTGTGCAGTGGAGCTTCCACTCACAAGCTGCTATCTAATCTCTCACAAGCAATTTTACGACTGATTTCGCCCTGGTCCTCGAGTCCCGACTCGCCGTTGAGAAGTCATTGATGAGGAGCTCCCAACTGGTGCTGCAGTGGGTTCCCTCACATTGCCAAATGGAGGGAAATGAGAAAGCGTATGTACTGTCCAATAGAGGGTCGCTCTTACCGCCGCAGCCCGACACTCAACTCCCTTACAGCGCAGTTGATCGCTCCCTGATCGACGCCAAGAAAAGGTTTCTAGCTCAAGATCAAGAAGGCCATGAGAAAGCAACAATGGGCCCTCCTACTGAGTGATCCCAATCCAAAACACTGCTCAGAAAGCAAAGTGTGGCTTGCTTCAGGATTCAAGCTGGGCGTGACTTCCTGGCCAAGCTTCTCAACAAAATCGGTGTCTATGACAGTGAATCTGTACACTTGCAGGACATAAGAAAACAAATTAGAAACGACAAAACCATCTGGTGTAAGAAATCAAGCATTTATTGGGCTGCTCGTGAACGGATGGCTGCAGAGCCTTGTAAGCGACGTAATTTTAAAAAATCTATCTAATGTATCTTGATCTCTCAATTCCGTATACGTGTTAGGTAGGAAATTAGAGCAAAAGAAGATGATTTATCAGCTTGCCTGAGCACTCTTTCAAGAGAAACATTCTTAACGGGATTTGCCTCAATCCTAATTTCATTCCTATACTACTAATATTGCTCGAATGACAAACTTACATTAAGAACTTTCAAAGAAATACAGGAAGAACCCCTGAACGTCATCATGTTGAGATAAAATGTTCAGTTCTCCTATTAATTAGCAATATCCAATTAATTAACAAACAAATCAGATATCTTTCTCTAATACCAACTTCGTTTGTTGTAATAAACTCCGATGCATTTCAGCCCCTCGGAGCTAGCGATTACCTACAACTTTCTCAAGCCTTCCACACTATCATGATTAGAGATGTACCAGTGCTGAGTTTGAAGCTGCGGTCTGAAACTAGAAGGTTTATCACTCTCATTGACACGTTGTACGACAACCGAGTAAGTGATAATTTCATTTGTACCTACCTAATGTTCAACTTGTTTCATCGTGTAGATATAGAATAGGAATGCCATGGAATAAGTATTAGGGAGGTCACTTCATAGTGGGGTAAAAACATTTCTGTGAATACTCAGGCACGTGTCAATTTTCAGGTGAGAGTTGTGATTTCAGCTGAAACCCCTACTAAGGAACTTTTTCTGAGTGAAGGGCACGACAGTGGACATGATGATCACAGAATGTTGATGGACGACTTGAACATTACAGCTGGATCGGTAATTAATGAAATGTTTTACGATAGAATCTAGTATAGAATACTCACCGAATTACTTACGGGACAGAATGAGTACTATCAAGACCTATGGTTTTAGTTTTCACTAATAAGGATGGTTGAGTGGCATCTAGAGTCGAGCTTCAAGGAAAGGTCGAGTCGGGTACCTTTACACACCCTTTACACTCTAGCATGTAAATATCGAATTCGAGAAGCCATTTCATCTGGTCCAGCCCACTACTCATCTCTCACTCGTACTTTCCTTACCTCAGAGCATTAGCGGTTCTACGTTCCAGATGGCCTATCCTAACCACCTAACACCCATCTAATAACGGTAGCTCGGTTGCTCATCGCGCACAGCTTTGCTTTTGGTATTTCTAGCTGGAAAGGCGTCTGTTTCCTTCAGAAAATTATCAAAATGTGCTGGACTGCAGGAATTTGAGTTTCTAGAGTATTTTTTGAAAGTTTACATCCCAGAGCTTCTCGTTTTATTAATTTGTGGTGAAAAATAGGTAGGTTAGGTAATGGAATATTTTTGAGGTTTTTGGTTAGGTACTTTTCCGTTATAACCCCCCCCCCCAGTCTGTGTCATAACTTTCGGGACTGTTTCTAGGCACCGATAATGATTCCTTTTCACATTTTAATAAATTAATGTACGCTCAGTTTGAGGGAGTAAAGAGACATCGGCGAATTCTTGGAAAAACAAGGGGGTAAAGTCATTGACCACTGGCGCTGCGCGCTTGCTAGGGTCCAATACCTTCCCGATGAATCAGTTGGTTTACCAACATCTCTTAAAGGCCATATCACACGAGCGATTTTTCAGCTTTTTTCCGCAGAAAAATCGCTGGAACGTGAAGAGGAAGAAGTACAGTGATTCAAGTATCCATGCAAGGGAAGAAGTACAGTGTTTCAAGTATCCATGCAGCGGGTTTTTAATTCCACTTCTCCACCCCCCCATAGCGCAGCCTGCACCCTGGTGGAGCGATTTTTCTAGCTTTGGAATATTTAGAACGCGTTCTAATTTTTCTAGTCCGCCATTTTGTGCGGGAAAAAAAGCTGGAAGGAAACCATTCGAAGGTTCTCCATCGATAAGTAATTTGTGGTCGTAGCATTCCTTGATCTACTAGTCGACGTCTGTTCAGTTTTCTGCAGTTTTCCGAGAGAAAAATTAATCAGTTCTTCGTTCATTTTTATACCTCCAACAAGTATGCCGCCGAAGGATATAGTGAATAGGTGGACAACAAGTGAAACTTCGCTTCTAAAACGTTGCTTCAAAATTCCACACTACTATAACCTGATCCAAAACTTGTAGTCAGTGAAAATCGCTGGCCGCCAGAATGCGCTCTATTCGCAGTTTTCTGCGGTTATTCTTCTTCAACTTCGCCTAACTTATTCTAACTTCCTCTTCACGTTCCAGCGATTTTTCAGCTTTTTTCCGCAGAAAAATCGCTGGAACGTGAAGAGGAAGAAATACAGTGATTCAAGTATCCATGCAAGGGAAGAAGTACAGTGTTTCAAGTATCCATGCAGCGGGTTTTTAATTCCACTTCCCCCCCCCCCATAGCACAGCCTGCACCCTGGTGGAGCGATTTTTCTAGCTTTGGAATATTTAGAACGCGTTCTAATTTTTCTAGTCCGCCATTTTGTGCGGGAAAAAAAGCTGGAAGGAAACCATTCGAAGGTTCTCCATCGATAAGTAATTTGTGGTTGTAGCATTCCTTTTACTTGCGTGGGAGTAGGTCTCTGTTTCCCAGAATGAACTATAGCCAAAAGATGTCAACAATGAACCATCAGATTTCAGTAATTCTTTCTGTACAAATACTTACATGTTTGACAGACAAAATACTGGACAGATCGGTACATAATTTATATACTTAAGTTAAGATATTGTAGTTGGTAGGTACTCACCACTAATGATCAAGGAAATAGGGTCCATTTTGAAGAATAATACGACAGGAGCACAAAAACTGAAGAAAACGAGATCGTAGTGACGCCACGGAGACAAGTTATTACTTTTTACAAGTGATTACTTTTACAAGTGATTACTTTTTCTGGGAGTGGGAGCGACGCTAAAACGTTGCTTCAAAATTCCACACTACTATAACCTGATCCAAAACTTGTAGTCACGTTAGAGTGAAAATCGCTGGCCGCCAGAATGCGCTCTATTCGCAGTTTTCTGCGGTTATTCTTCTTCAACTTCGCCTAACTTATTCTAACTTCCTCTTCACGTTCCAGCGATTTTCCAGCGGAAAAAAAGCCAAAAAATCGCTCGTGTGATATGGCCTTTAACAAAGGTCTGGAGATAAGGAACGTGAATGCGCAGTTTGAAATTGTGACGAATTTTACGTAAATATGTAGTGTAAGTAAGAAGGAATCCCTAGAAAAACTGGGCGGCCGTGTTGAAGACAGCCGGGGGGGGGGGGGGGTATAACGGAAAAGTATACCTACTTTCAAATAATGGTAGGCTGGGTATCTCTTTCCATGTAATTTTTCACTCTCTATCGATTGGGGTTGGACCAGGGTCGGTTGACGGTATAAATGTTGATAATAATATTATCAACTTATAGAAGTACATATTATGTAATTCTTTTGTACAAATTTTTTTTGAAGTTTTAAGGTACTTACAAATACTGGTCAGTAACGTGTCGTTTTCCAAGTAATTGTACTCGCTGATTCACTTTACCCCGGTTTTGAGGTCCATTTATTACACAAACTTCTCTCCTTAACTGTTTTATTCGCTTATAGATTCTTACATAAATATTTTAGAAAACAGAAATAGTTATTTGATGAACAGTACTGCCCTCCTTAGTAAGAACGTCCTATGTCCATTTTTGCACTTTTTGAGATGAGGACACCGTGTTGTAGCTCTCGATCAGGCGCACCTTTTGAGCTAAGCTAGAACGCCCTATGTCCACAGAAAAGGCTTCAATAATCGATTTGTCCTATGTCCATTTATCAAGTTTCACATACCCATCCTAGGCTAAAACGTCCTAACTAAGTCCTACTAGGCTTAAACGTCCTATGGAGAGGAAAATCAGGGACATAGGACGTTCTAGCTTAGTACACAGCATTAGAAAAGTTAATCGTACTAGGCTAAAATGTCCGTTGTAATAATATCACGGACATAGGACGTTCTAGCCTGTTCAAGACCGATGAAATGTATACAACAACAAAAATACTTATCAGATAAGAGTACAAAAGAGCGGCAAGTCATCTTCTCACTAAGGTAAACACCTGCCTTCGCGTCCTCTGTCATGTGCAAAACGTTATCTAGCGAGTTTTTGTGATTTATTTATCCACGGAATGGATCCTAGTCAGAATACCAAGTGAGTGTGGCACATAGCTTCCTCGTATCCATAACCCGATTATATAGATGATCCGACGCATAGTAGTTAATCTGAAAACACAAATCTCTAAGTACCTTTCACTACCCTCATAGGGGACCATCTACACGCTAATCTGGACAATCCTAGAAAATTTCATCAAATTCGGACGAAAAATGTAAGTGCGTAGTGATGGGATCAAAAACTTTTTAGGTTGAGTGGGAGTCGAACCTGGGACTTCTGGGCGGGAGTCCAGAGCATTGCTCACTGATCTATAAAGGGGTTGGTTCAATGGGATTTGAGATTCTCACGTCACACGCGAGAGCGACAAATGTACGGCTGTTACAAGGATTTTACGTTTGCGCATGCGCAGAGGCTACTGTAAATTTTAAGGCCTTGATTTTCATTGGGGACCATCTAAAACCTAATCCGCGTAATCCCTGAAAATGTCATCGAAATCGGGTAGAAATTGTGGAAGTTACGGCTGTTACAAGCAATTCACGTTCGCGCATGCGCATCGGCTACTATCAGTCCGGGGGTGATGATCTTCATTGCGGACCATTTACAACCTAATCCGCGTAATCCCTGAAAATTTCATCGAAATCGGATGGAAAATGTGGAAGTTACGGCTGTTACAAGCAATTCACGTTTGCGCATGCGCAGTCGCTTCTATCAGTCCGAGGATGATGGTTTTCATAGGGGACCGTCAACACACCAACCCGCACAATCCCTGAAAATTTCATCGAAATCGGATGGAAAATGTGGAAGTTACGGCTGTTACAAGGAATTCACGTTTGCGCATGCGCAGTCGCTTCTATCAGTCCGAGGATGATGATTTTCATAGGGGACCGTCAACACACCAACCCGCACAATCCCTGAAAATTTCATCGAAATCGGATGGAAAATGTGGAAGTTACGGCGGTTACAAGGAATTCACGTTTGCGCATGCGCAGTCGCTTCTATCAGTCCGAGGATGATGATTTTCATAGGGGACCGTCAACACACCAACCCGCACAATCCCTGAAAATTTCATAGAAATCGGACAATAACTTTGTATAGTTATTTACGTTTACGACGTTTTTACTAAGGAAGGCAGAGTAGGTATAGGTAGTAGTTTCCAATTTAGAACTTGAAAATCAGTATCGCGTGATCTTGATGGATGATTCCATAAATAATGTTACAGCTCTCAGAACGATAAACCAACCAGTTTCGAAGATTTTGACCTTCATTTTCGAGTTTTTCAGTAATTTTAAAGTGATTATAAGGCTTGGAAGTTGTCTTGTCTCGCGAGTGAACCCACTAGTTTCGAAGATTTCGACATTCTTTCTCGAGTTTTTCAGTCATTTGAAGGTGAAAACAAGGCTTGGAAGAAGTCTTGTCCTCCTGGTACTCTACTCACACCTGATCCTGTTTTTCAAGAACGAGAATAATTAAGTGGAGGATCAGTTGTGAGTGGAGGACCAGGAGGACAAGACTTCTTCCAAGCCTTGGGCCTTGTATTTGGTTAAGGTTTCATCGTAATTTTCTCGCTGAATTACTTGTTGATGCTTTTGGTTATTATTTGCTGTTTTGATGTTTGCATCATGAACAGTACGATTATCTGGGAGGCTATGAGGACTGTTCCACATTCATCTCTTACAGAACATAGTTTCTACAATGTCCAATTGAAATCTTTCTGAACTAATATTGAGGCAACTTATATTGTTTAATTTCGTCGGTTTTTTTTCTTTCCGCAGGAAAATGCCAGTTCAAACATCTTCACCGGTGAAGAGGAGATATTTGCATTTGACCGAACTGTGTCGAGGCTCACTGAAATGCAGACAGAAGATTACTGGAAGCAATGGGACAAGAAGCGATAAGTTACCATTGATCACCCTCTGAAGTTCATAGGTGCCTAGTACTATTTAGAGATCTCAATAATTTCCTCATAGGTCCCTACGTAATGATTCGTCTCATGTTTTCCGGACAACAGTACAGTAAGCTTGATACAAAAATGCATTTTGTAGTGAAATACTCGTAGGTACCTACTTCCAGAATTTGTTAGCAGTGGTGGGTGGGGGGTTGTTATGTACTTAATTAGGCTTAGTCTGGAGGAAATCAATTCTGAACCAAATTAATTGGTATTTTCCACGTTCAAACCTTGGGAAAAACATCTCGAGAGAGCTCAAGTGTTACGAACCATCGATAAATTCTAAACTTTGGTGAAGGATGTTCGGATACTCCAGTCACTTGAGTTGTCTCATCTCAATTGGATATTTTTCATTTCAATACTCAGCTATTCCTGAATGTCATCTCTTAGTGTCCCTATCTGGTTAGAAATTCTTATTCTAGTACATAATATTTATGTACAACTGTTATTTACGTACCTACCTACATCAGCCTTCTCTTTCCGTTCCTAAATTATTGTAACTGCCCATTGCACAAAATGCACTCGAAATCGCGATTGTTGAATTTTGTTGTTGAATTAATTTATTTTATTTATTAAACTTGAACGATTAATCTGTTTTGTTTTACTGTGACTCCTTAAACTGTGAAATCTAATGAGTAAGGTTCCTGAAGTTATTTTATAATTTCTGAATTGAAACTAAGTATCCATATTTTTTGGTCTCTTTATTCACAAAAACTATTGATGGGTTTGGGATGCCGATAGCTATGAAAATGGTGGGACTAAGGAAAAAAATAAACCAAAGAACAAGACAATGTCGTTATCAAGTATCAAAATTTCACCTCATATATTTCAATATTTATTTTTAGTTTCCGATAATGATAGTATTTGAATTGTTAAGTACCCCATTGAAGAGTATTTTTCGCTGTTTATAGTAAAACTAGCTGGCATAAGTGCGTTGATTGGGACCAAAGTTGGTAGGTGAGTAATGAAGTAATCCCATGGTTATCAGCTGGTTACCAAGAATAAACAAGATGTAGAGATGGGAAAAACAGCTCCTTTCAAAGAACAGTTCTGAGCTCTTTGCTTAAAAGAACTAGTTCTTTCAATTGGCTCAGTTACTCTTTTGCGCTTGTATGTTTATATTGTGGGGGTGAATAATGATATGAAAAAAGAGATGTTTTCCTCGTTTCAAATATTTAATTAATCCGCAAAAAACAAATAGAAAAGAACAGAATGGAAAGACACAAAGAGTGGATCGCTGAAAACACATCGCACTGCGAGTTCACAAGGAGCGTTTTACAAAAAGCGCCCCTTGTACTTCATTTTTTGAAATTACACTGTCGGAACCGCAAAACCAAGATCTACACGTTAATACGACTGGCTTTTCGATACCTCCATCCGTTACCGAAAGAGAGCAGTGTAAGCCCTTATGGAATTTAGAGAAACAAAGGAAAAGTTTCATAACCAAGGGGCGCTTGATGAGACCCTCAGTTGTGATGTCATGTTCGGGTATGAGGCCAATAGGCGTTTTACAAAAAGCGCCCCTTGTGCCCTGAGTTTCCTGTGAAACGCCTTCTTCTCAATAAAAAATATACACCTTTTTTTCAAAGGGTCTAATGTAAATGGGCTCAACTTGATAAAGCAAGAAAACACAATGGGCGCTTTTACAAATTCAAACTTTTTTTGGCGATTTTACGTCTTTCTCCCAATATTATTGGTTGGATCCGATTCAGTTTTTAGTTCCATCGATAGTACAATAAATTCTCAACAGAATGAGAAAAAAATTAAAAATCTACCTAAAATAGCAGACACAATTGAGTTGGGAAAAAAGTAAAATCTTCAAGCGTGTTTTACTCGTAATTTTAAAACTTTGATAAGCGCCCCTTGTACCCAAAAGCTCCCCTTGAGAACTCGCAGTGCGACATGTAGACTGAACTCTTGCCAACCTGTATCATTATCTCTCCAGGAAGTACAATAAAGTTTTTGATCAAATACAATAATGCTTCAGTGGTTGAACAAGAATATTGGCTTTTGAGAGCTATAATAGCTCGAGCACCATTCAAAATTTTTTGTTTGATCAATATTTATCGTATTTTTTCTCTGAATTATTGTATGGGTTGGCAACAATGAGTGGAAGTGTGAGCTGGGGAGGACAGCCAAACTGGTCCAATCACTCTTGCTGAGCTATAGTTCACTCTCTCTTCTGAAAGAAATGGCTCAGTAATGCACTCATTACCCATCTCTTAAGAAGATGACAAGTCACTGCATCAGAAGTTCCACTACTTAGATCCTTATTGGCTAATTCATTTTCAAGTCCATCTAATACAAACATATATCCTCCAACACGTCGTTCCTTCTTCCTTAAGCAGAATAACAACTCGAAGCTTGTCTATGGGGGAACTGATTTTACACGGCCTATAGTGAAATTCATGACGTCTTTTAGTGATGCGACCATGACATCGATGTTTTTCAATAAACATCGATATTTGGATGGCGATGTTTTCATGACATCAATGTATCATACCGATCTTTCAATCGATGTCGTAATTTTCCCCTTTGTTGTTCCCATTGGTTTTCTCAATAGTTTACACATTAAAATAATGAACGAAACAAGCGTTAAATTACCAATCGTGATGAATTATTACATACTTATCTCTTTGAGGAATTTAAATAAAAGCTAATTTTTCTAGTTTCCGAATTGACAACCCTGGGCAAGTGCTATGAAAATAATGAACAATATATACTTTTGTTATGCGCTGAGGTATTTACCTTATTTATTAGGGGTGTAACTGCTAAATATTCATTTGGAAAATGTACAAGGGTAGAAATTGATCTAGTGGCTATGTTGTGATAAGCTATCTCTTCGCATTTCAGTCCATTCACTTCCTTGGCTCAAGTGGTAGGAGCTCCAACTCAGAATTAGTACGATAGGAGACCGATCCCCGGTCATGGGAAGTTATCTTTTGTTGATTCAAAGGCTTTTTGTTGAGGGCAAAAGGCAAAAGCTAGAAATTGATTCATCACAGGTTAGAGTAATGAGGAATTTCACCGAATTCTGTTTGCATTTTTCCTGAATAGTTAATGGTGTGGGATAGATGAAAATCGGGTTGATTTCGGAAAAATAGTCTCCTGTTATTTTTGGGAGCCAATCAAAATTTATGATTTCAAAAAATAACCGCGAAAACGGGCCTCTTCAACGTGAACTGGGAACGCTCGCTGATTGGCTGTTCGGATCGCCATCTCCTCCCAGTGTTGCCCGATGGTACGACGAAATCCTCTTATCTAAGAGGAAAGTTATCAAACAAAAACAGGGGAAACCTAATTTTCCTCATCTTGCATTTTCAATTTTTTTCTTCAGTTTTTCAATTTCCAACTTTACTGGTTTTGTGAAATGTTGCATCTAGGGTCTAAAGGTTTCACGTGGAATTGGTTTCACGTTGTTTTCGTGGAATCAGCAACACCACCGTCGTTTTTCACTGATGATGTTTTGCAACATCAGTCAATTAGGCCTTGATGTACTAAAAAATCGGTTTTTTCTCTCTCCTGAAAAGTTGTGAAAAACGAGCTCGGTGGTGTTGCTGATTCCACAACGAAATAAACTATTCCAGGATGACGTCATCCTCCCAGTTTTTTTCAAACATTCATATTTTCTACACTGTTTTGTTTATTCGTAAATTAGGAAATACGGGCTGAAAGTTCGCCTTAGGGGGTTTTTCGAGACGCTGAATCCGATTTTGGGGTCAAAAATAGGAAATTCCGACATGGTGAAATTCCTCATAATGTATAGATCAGGCACATAGATGTTAAGATACATCAATGTTTTTGGTCGACGTTTCCAGTCGACATCGATGGTAGATTTCAAAAACATCGATGTTTTCTATCGATGTTGCATCACTAGTCTTTGCGTATTACCTTCCTTCCTCAACTATGAAAGTTTTTACTCGGTCAATGGAGGCTGATTCCTCGTTGAAGGACATTTTATAACACCCCACGAGTAACGTACTGGCACACAATTGAACATCGTAAATAATACCATACTTTAGAATAAAGGCAGATTCGATACGAAGAATTGTGAACAGAACCCCTTGCATAATGTGACGTCACAGTGTACGCAATGAGGTATTTCGGAGAGTCGGAAATTCAGGTTTTTGACCTCAAATTTAGATTCAGCACCCTTGAAAACCAATAAACTCCAACTTTTAGCCCAATGATACTATAACATGTGGTAGAAGAACTAATGAAAGAGATCACACGTTTGAAAAAAAAGCGGGCCGCCATAAATGGACACACACTACGCCGTGTGGGGGTGTGAGTAGTATTTTGTAGTATCCAAGAGATTCTCATTTCGGATTGTGTTACTTTAATGTTCAATCGTTAGCATTACCTACGTCTGCCTTGTGTAATCGGTTGTTTTCTGTTCGCTTTGTTTGTGGTTTCAACTTATCAAAGTTTCAGCTAGTGTATTGCCCACAATTTCTTTTCTTTCTTTGATTTTAAATATGATGGAAGAGAAGAGGAAGATCAACGTTCTGGAGCCTCAATTTGAACCTGCTACCAGTGAGAACATTCCAGTCTCTTCTCTGTGCATGGATACGTTTTTCAAAGAAAGTTTTGGCTAGCTACATCACACCATTCAAACTTTCCTTAGCTTCTCTGATTTTTTAAAAACATTTTCTCGACGAACAGATCCGATTACTGTTATTCCTGAGCCATAGTCTTTTGAAAAAAAAATTGACTGAAATACCCCATTTGGAAAAGTCATAGAAGAAAAACTCTTGTTGGTGTCGAAATTCTTTGAATCGATTCTACTTTCATTTAAAACTATAGCCGGATCTCGTGGGTGGCGCTCATTCATTGACAAAAATAGGTTCTTAGGACAAATCCAAACCTAGAACAACCTGAACTGGAATGTCTTCTCGGTGTAGGAGTGTGAAAAAGTTGTTTTCCAGAATCCGATACCAAAACAGGCTTATTTGTCAAGTTCACGTCGTACTACTTCGATAAAGCGATCAGGAAATATTCTAATAGAACCATAACAATAAAAAGTTCTAATGGAAACTTCAACGAATTTTGTTCGTTTAATCTTCAACCCACCTTATACCTACTTAAAATTCTCTCTAGATTCAAGATGAAGTCAAATAGGAAAGAAAAAAAAAATACATAAATCGAGAAACTTATAATGAAGTAAAAACTTACGTAAGATTATTTACAACAGCAGATATTTTTGCAACAGTATTTCAGTAAAAATTTAGGAGTAAGGATGCATTAGTGCAATTTGGCGAAGCATTACGAATCTTCATCTTCGATCTTGGGAGCGAGGTAGTATCTGATTTGCCCGATCTCACCAATTTTGTACTCGACCACGAGAGGGACGTCGGCCGACATCGACAGGATGACTTGTCCAGACAGAGGAGTGGCCTTGGTGAAAGAGTTCAAGTAACGACAGGCGAAGGTGAGTGTCACGGGTTCCTGCATTTCTATTATAACCGCCTCTTCTTCTTTGTCAACGTTCGACGTTTGTGCGAGCTTGATGTTGGCTGAAACAGCAGAATAATACGTGTTCATAAGCCGCATGATAATGACTGAACAGGGAGGGATTGAATAATTTCATTCTTATTATTAGTTTGTCACTGAACTGTGCAGTCTGAGGGAGGCTACCTGTGAAATTTCAGCTTTGTGAGGCCACCAGGAGCGAATTTAGCTCACCTAGCTAATTAGGGAGGAGCACTCAGAGAGGCTTTGATACCACACAAACCAAAGACGAATATTACCCTGCTTTATGAACAATTTAGACAGAAAAAACGCGAGCCTCGCGATGGTACGATGGTTATGATGGTTACTGCTTAGAGCCTTTGGCTAAAATTCAAGAAACATGGCTAAAATGCAAGAAACATTTCTTTTCAACCTTGTCATCAACGGGGTCAGTTCAGTACTTCGGGGAGCCGATTTTTTTTTATCTTTGCTGATGACCTGAAGCTATTTGCCTCCTTGAGGGACTCATCTGCCTGCTCGCGCCTGCAGCGGTATATTGATGCCCTTAGCCAGTGGTGCCTCCTCAATGGCCTGATCTTCAACCCGTCTAAGGGTGCGTTCAGAACGCGGAGGTAAGAGGGAAGCTAGGAGGCTGGATGGAGGGTCGAGTCAGAGGGGGGATATCAAGTCATCCTCCCTCCTGGCTAGTCCGTTCAGAACAAAGAGGTCGATGAAGAGGTCAGGATAGAGGGAGGAATAACCTCATCCTCGATCGAACGGCAGCCAAATTGATTATTATCGGAAATTTAAACAGCAGATGATTCCAGAACCACCCCACAAGGGAATACACTCAAAATACGGGGAATTTCACCATTTGATGCCACAGCGGAAGAGGATGCCGGGAAGTGCTTAGCTTATTTACAAATTAAATTTAAACAAAGAAGACCTTGAAACAGAAACGGAACTTGGTAGCATAAATTACATATTCAAAAATACTGCTTACAGATTATTTCAGTAACCCAGAGTTAATAAATCTTTCATGCAGAACGCACCTTTTCTAAAGCTTGTAACGAACAACTTGTTTTACTTCATTTATCCATTGCTGAACAAATAAATCCTTATAAAAACAATAGCAAATAAAATAAAACAACATTTATCCAACGTAGAGGACTCTAAATTAATGAACAACATTTCGATAACGCTATATACATGGTAAAATAAATATGATACAATTTCTATATATTTATATATAAATACCTATAAAAATAAGTTATAAGTTAATAAATAGGACGTATCTTACCAAACACAAATTAATTAAATAGGTAGGTACTAGACTAATATTATATTATGTATAATGGTAAATTTCGATACTTAAATCGTAACATAATATATCTAGACAAAATTGAAATCTAGAGGGTAACGGAACAAGGATAGGCCGCCATTGACTCATGCCATTTAGCCGGTACTCTCCCAAAAAAAAAAATAAAAATAAATAAATAAAATAAATAGATAGGAAGTATCTTACTTAGCACAAATTAATTAAGTACTAAACTAATATTACATTATATAATGATAAATTTAGAATTTTAATATTATTAATATTCTATTTTGAATATTAAATATTAAAGTATTGAATAAAAATATAAATTTTAGATTTTTATTCGGAAACCTTCCATCATTTACTTTCATATTCATATTCAATAAATAAAAACAAAACTGTGGCGGTTGGGATAAGAGAGTGGAGGTGCGGCCTTGAAACAACCAATCAGAGTCCAGGGAGCGGTGATGACATCGCGACATCGACCTCCCGCGATCAAAGTTTTTTGAAAACCAAAAGCATCGACCCTCCAGCGTCCCTCCTAGCGCTACCGCGACCGCCTTGCTCTGAACGCCCCCATTCATTTCTTTGTACTTGTTTTCCCGCGATAGCCATCGATAGCGACGTCGACCCTCAAGCGTGCCTCTTACCTCCGCGTTCTGAACGCACCCTAAGTGTGCAGTCACTTCATTTCACCGTTCTCATTCGGCAGTACTCCACAATTATACCATAAGTGGAGTTGAGCTACCACGCAAGACTAGCATTGTGGACCTTGGAATCAACCTTGACTATCAGCTCGCATTTATGGACCATATTGCTCGGGTGGTGGCTCGAGGAATGCGCACACTTGGATTCCTGAAGCGGAGTACTAGGGAGTTCAATAAC
Organism: Apolygus lucorum; assembly: GCA_009739505.2. NCBI lineage: Eukaryota > Metazoa > Arthropoda > Insecta > Hemiptera > Miridae > Apolygus > Apolygus lucorum. The sequence goes on along the minus strand of CM019183.2, from coordinate 56,293,627 downwards.
ACGTCAGCATTGGTAGCCCTCTTCAAGACACACGTCCAGCCAATCCTTGAGTATGGTTCCATCATCTGGAGCCCTCAATACGAATGCCACATTGAACAGATCGAGCATGTTTTCAGAGCCTTTCTTCGCTACCTTGCTTTTAAGCTTGGCATTCCCCGTGACCGGTTAACTTATGCTGACCTTTCTCGCCGCTTCAATCTTCTTTCTCCTCGTCACCGTCGCCTGTGTGCGGATGTTACCTTTCTTCATGGTCTACTTTCTGGAAGGACGGATTCGACCGATCTACTGGCCCACATTGGATTCCATGTTCCCCGCCTTGCATCCTGTACAGTTTTCCCCTTTGCCGTCCCGTTTTCCTCTACTAACTACTTAATCCATCGTCCCTTTAGTCGCATTCCTCGCGAGGTAAACCATATTTCAACTTCTCCTCCCTTCATAGACATCCTCTCCTCGCCACTCTCCTCCATCAGAACACTTCTCATAAACCACCTTCACTCAGTGACTTGAATCTATGTGATATATATCAGTAAATACTACATTGTCTATATTGTAATTGGGCATGTCCCGTTTCTATCATAATAAATAAATGGAACATGATTTATTTGTTTGCTGTTTCCTTTTACAAGGAATTTGTAGTCTGTCGTTTAAATTTAGCTCTTTCAAAAAAAGCCTGCTTCTCAAATTGCTCGTCCTTTCATTCATCTCTTGATGTCCCAAAGGTATTTTTATTATTAAAAAATCGAAAACATCTATAAGTCTCCCTCTTTCGTCCGCGGGGAACCTCAGTTCCCCTTAACTTTAGTTCATTATTCCTCCACTCCTATGGAATGCAGTGACATTTTTCTTGTGTCTACACCACTGTCTAAACCTTCTCGATGGATTATGGACGAATTCCGAATGAGTTCTTACTTCAAACTTTTTTCAGAGGTACATTGAATAAAAAACTTTGATTTTCATGTCAGGAAATTCGGAATACACTTCCTGTTTCCAATGTACGTATAAAGCAAGGAAGGGGAACCCCAGTTCCCCTTGGCCAGAACAGGGTGTTCGGGTTATTCCATTCGTTGGTCTTGATGCTTTTTTTGTTGTATTATTTCTAATGATAAACCTTGGTAATGGACTAAGAACTGTTTTTCTTTGAATAATGAATAATATTTGGACTTTTATTTCGGTTTTCTTACGCAGGCGTTATTATTCTTTTCAGTTTCAATCACGAGGTCAAAACAAATTAGCTATGGTTCCGAAACCATATGAAGACTCTGATGTTGGAAAAGAGGTCAATGTTCTAATACAAGTTTGAAATTTGTTCCTAAAGTTATACAATAAAAATTTGATTGATCTAGTTGAGCTCCAACCATTGATTCTAATAATTTGTTTCCCCAACTATTTAAGTGCTCAAGTTTTTAGTCGTCAAAAATGTGTGGATATCTGAAGCATTCCTCAATGAGGAATTTCACCATGTCGGAATTTCCTATTTTTGACCCCAATATCGGATTCAGCACCTCGAAAAACCTCCTAAGGCAAACTTTCAGCCCGAACTTCCTAATTTACGAATAAACAAAACAGTGTAGAAAATACCAATGTTTAAAAAAACCGGGAAAATGACGTCATCCTGGAATAGTTCATTTATGGCCGCTTGAAGCGCTGAGATAAACAATAAAGTTCGAAATCGAAAAACTGAAGAAAAAAATAGAAAAAGCAAGATGGGAAAAATTATGGTTTCCCTGTTTTTGTTTGATAATTTTTCTCTTAGAAAACATGATTTCGTCGTCCCAATGGGCAACACTGGGAGGAGACGGCGATCCGAACAGCCAATCAGCAAGCATTCCCGCTTCATGTCCGTTTTCCCGGTTAGTTTTGAAATCAAAAATTTTGATTGTCTCCCAAAAATAACAGGAGACTTATTTTCCGAAATCAGCCCGATTTTCATCTATCCAACACCATTAGCTATTCAGGAAAAATGCAAACAGAATTTGGTGAAATTCCTCATTGGTCAAAATCATGAAAGTTGGGCCAAAGGGCTCCCTTTCATAGACTGATCATCGTTCCCGCAAGCCGGCTGAGGGGAACCTCAGTTCCCTTTTCCCTAAAATCTTCAAAATTTGAATTTTTTTCCATAAACATTATTAGTAGAGGTCTATTGGTGAGAAAAACGAAGACAATTTTTTTTGCACCAGTAGGTCTGTTTGCGGACGAAAGAGGGATAAGTCGAAGAACACATCGCAACTAAAAACCAAGGTTACAAGATCCTTTGATTACTTTTTAGTAAAAACGATGGCAGCCAACTACATAAATAAAAATCCGCTAAATCGAAGTTGGTTCTTACCATGCATAAACGTGCAGGTGGCATAACTTCGACAGAAAAATGAACTTGGCAACAGAGAAGGTATATGTTTACAACAACACACCGAAGAAATGCTGAACCATGCAACGAGGATTGTGGACCAAGCAACAGGAAGGTATCAGGCTCTGGATAGACAGAGTTTGCACTATCAATGTGGACCGTGGTGGTACGAAACTCGGCGCTTCGCGCCTCAAAAACCGGAGTGATTAAAATGGCGTATGATCGGAGTGTTGGAAAAGGCGTAGGACCGGAGTGTTTAAAACGCGCGTGACACTTTCGCGTTTCGTTTTTCGGATAGGTACCCTAGGGCAATAAAATATCCCATGTTAAAGAATTTGATGAAGAATTTTCGATGCTTCTATTTGTGTAAACCAACAATGAGAATAATTAAAACTCGGCGCTTCACCCCCCTGCAACACCGGTTGAGTCCATGCTTTAGCCACCCATCCTAAACCGAATTTAGCTCATCCAGATGATCAGAGAGAGGCATAGTTTGTCATTCGAATTCTGCGGTCTCAAAATCTCCAGGGGCGTCGCGTGATAATATTCGTCAGGCAAACAGCTAGGCTGCAAATTATTACACAAAGGTTCATTTTTTTCTGTATTGATCACGTGCCAGCAAAGAACTTACATCAACCAAAAGCTATGTGGCACAACTAGACCCCAAATGGAGCCCACATACTAAATTTCATCATAATCGGTCCATGATAATTAAAGAAAGATCCGCGGACGGACGGATTTTTTTTTATATTCGATTTTCAAAATTTACACGTACTTACCTACCACAAACGTAAACCATCAAATTTGAGGGTGGTCAAACTTTTTTCTTGAAAATAATTAACCAAAAAGGGAGACTCTGACCTAGACCTAATAAGATGTGAAACCTTCATTCTACAATGTTTTGCAATTATTTCCTAGTGTCTATCAACAAGAAAAACGATTAGGTACAGTGAAATACAGTAAAATCGGGAACGGGACACCAGTCAACGTCATACAGCTGATATTTGCGGCGGCGAAAAAACGAACTGCTTTCCTTCTTTGAGATAATGTGGGTGGATGGATATGTTATGGATATGTGGGCTAATCTCTCTGCATTCAAGGTTACGAAACAGTTTTCCGACTGTTTGCAACAGCTGATAGTGTGGTAGTGGGGGTATGGCAATACTTGACCCCACGCTGACCCCCCGCTGATCGTCGCCTCTCACTCTAAACAGTCCCGAAAAATTCATTTTTTTGAACTGCTTGCCTTGCATCCAGCGATGCAAGGAGGACCAGCCCCCGCGCTAGTTTGCTTATCATCCGCAATCACCTACATTACCGACCTCTCTAAGGCCGCGGCTACGATAGGAGCGTCGAGCGAGCGAAAAGGGTCAGGTATCGACGCTCTAAAAATAGTTTACCCTTGTTCAGGTAAGGGTGGCTACGGTGGGAGAGGTAAGCGTCGTTGACGCTTGGGCGGAAAAATGGTCAACGCTCGACGCTCAATCCCGAGTAATATTTTCGTTTGACGCTCAGCTTCTAACGTTCCCTGTCCACTTCTTTATCTAATGTTAGCATTGACCGATTTTGATGCAATTTGGTAAGTAGGCTCCATCTGGGGTCTAGTTGTGCCCCGAAGATTTTGGTTGATGTAGGTCACTTCTAAGGGTCGAAAAATGAATTTTGACATTTTGAAAACGCCCTAACTCAAAACATTTTGATATAAAGGTATTGTTTTTCCTTCAATTTAAGATTCTAGAGAATTTATAAAATTTTTTGAGACCACGCGGAGCTCTGTAGAACAAACCGTTCGCTCCCTACGAGAATTTAAGGGTCGGACTAAATACGATAAATCAGAAACACTTTCTTGATTCTCCATCACAATTCCTGAACACATTAAGTAATAGGGTGAACTCCAAAACTTCTACACACACGGTTTATCAGTAAAGAACTTTTTGAAACAGCTGAATTGTCACTTAATGCAAGGAGCCAAAGTTGCATATTCGCTGGCGTGGTGGTGAACTGACTGGAACTCCCCATCTAGTTCGTCTCCTTCCGCTCGTACTGTAGCCACCCCTTTTTGCTTGACGCTCGACTCTCGACGCTCGACTCTCAACGCTTGACGCTTCTATCGTAGCCGAGGCCTTAGTCTCTGGTGTGTTGCGGGCTAGTATCCAAGGCAAAATACGTATTTTCTTATTCCATTCTCTTATTTAATCTAAATTCCTTGATAATAATGAAATAGTCCCTAAATATTATAAAAGTTTTCCAAAATCAGCTATATATTACTTACAAAAAATGGAAATATAGGAGAATCTCAACAAAAATTAATTTATTTATTTTGCACATTTGTAGTAAGGCAAACAGTGTTTGCTATGTTTGCCTGGAGGAGACGCCACTGAAAATCTCCCTGTGTAATTTCAGCTTCGTAGGGCCACCACGAGCAAATTAAGCTCACCCGCAACTTTTCGTGATAGCCCTGCGTTCCGCACTTCCGGTCCACAAATTTTAAAAAACTTTTTTGAATAGTTATTCCAAAGCTAAAGCATGTTCCATGCTAATAAATGCTTAAATATCCGCAGGAAGCCTTCATCCGATCAAAATCAAACTTAATAATAACGTGCAATAGCCTTGAAAGATTGAATGGAATTTTATGCCTACCCCAAAAAGGAATAAAATTCGTACATGACAGGGAAGTTGAGCATAGCAGGTACTACAACTGTGGTACTCGATGTACCACCTTATAATACACCTTTGGTCGAATCTATAAAGGTAATCAAAGCAATTGACTCAGATAAAGGTAGTGTCAAGTGTACCTGAGCCAACGTCGCCAGCAGCAGAAAACTTCACTCCCTCTTTAGTGCAGGATATCACCATAGACTCGCCGAACTGGCTCAAATCCTTGCAGATTCTAGAGAATTCTCCAGAAGGCATTTTGATGATGCTGGAATAGTCAGTCTCCTGAAAGGAAGAGGAAGAAAACATGAATTTATTCACAAAGATTATCTATCAAAAGGTGAATATTTCAAAATACCTAGTACAAATACAGAGAAACCATGGTAATAATTGCAAAGATATAAACGTAGGAAAATTGTTATTAGTAACGTACGGGAATACCAAGATGCTCCTGATCGATGTCCATCAGCTTCATTTCGTAATCAGATACTTTTTCCTGGTTTGGGGATTCAAACATAAACATGACGGTGTCCGCATTATCCTGAGCCTTGATTGTGAGAATGTCATCATTGGCAGCACACTTCATGATCTTGAACATGCTGAAAAACGAATTTTGTTATTAATGAGCGCTGCGTCAGTACATTAGGTATGAAGGGGAGATGGTCCTTAGCTCCCCCGAACGTTCAACTTCTTCAGTTGCTGATGAGGCTATTCGACTCAAAATTTGAGTAATTTACGAGGGTAGTTCGGAAAGTGAAGTACTGGTGCTCTCACAGGATGGGGCAATTTTTTTCCCTAAGTTAGCTGCACTGCGTTGTAGGGGGGGATCTCCTGAAGAAATTGAGAGGTCAACCACCTCGCTAGTACGAAAACTCTGGTATTGGTGAGCGTTTGCGTGAACAATGTCAATTCAAAATCCCGCCAAGTGCAAGGTGCGCGCCGCATTTTGGAGAGATTTGAAGTGGAAGGTGAGGCATTTCTGGACTCCATCGTGACAGGCGATGAAACTTGGGTAGCTCATTACACTCCTGAGACAAAAATACAATCCCAACAGTGGCGCCATACCACCTCACCATCGACAAAAAATTCAAAACCCAAATTTCGGCGAAAAGAATCATAGCTTCGGTTTTTTGGGACCGAAAAGGCATCATTTTGATCGAATATTTGCCACATGGAGAAACCATTAATGCGGAATGATACTGTGAAACCTTGAAGAAACTCAGAAGGGCAATTCAGAACAAACGAAGAGGGATGCTGACGGCGGGAGTCTGTTTTATGCATGACAATGCGCGACCGCACACGGCGAACCTCACCAAGGCTCTTTTGGACTCCTTCGGTTGGGAAATTTTAGACCACCCCCCTTACTCCCCCGATTTGACGCCTTCTGATTACCATCTGTTCACTTCTCTGAAGATGCACCTAGGTGGGAAACATTTTTCAACCGACCAGGAGGTTCAAAAAACTGTCACAAACTGGAGCAAGGAGGTGGCGGGAAGTTTTTATGACGAGGGGATTACAAAGCTCATTTCACGGTCGCAAAAGTGCATTGATCGAGAAGGCGATTACGTGGGAAAATAACTTAGATGCATGCCTGTAATACCGTTATTTTTTTTTTTTTTTTTTTTTAATAAAATTTTTGCTAAGTCTGGAAAAATCGAGTACTCTTACTTTCCGAACTACCCTCGTAAAGGTGGGTGTCCACGTGAGAGTGTTTCCCTCTCCTGAGAGTAAAACTCGCAAGTGTAAAGTCCACCGAGAGTACTCTCCGAGAGCGGCGGGGGGAACTCTCCGAGAGTAGGGCGGTTGCATCATCCTCGATAGTGTAAACGCTTTCTCGTTGCTCTCCGCGAGTTCTCGCCATAAAGGTGGGTGTCCACGTGAGAGTACTCGCAGCTTGTGCTCTCGAGAGTTACTATCATATCCCTTTAAACGAGAGAGTAAAATCCCCGCGAGGTCACTCTCGGCGAGCAACTCTCGAAGCCAACTCTCGAGAGTCCTTTGAAACTGTTTACACCATGCGATGCGAGGTCAGTCTCGAGAGTTATCAGCAAGTGAAGATGCCGTCGACCCAAATTATTACACAATGGTTTATTATTTTTCTATACAGGGTGTCTACCATTTGGATGGACCAAACTTCAATGATCGATTCTACAACTCATTTGCAACAAAAAATGTCTCCTAGCAATTTTTTCTTAATCCACTCAAAATTCTTTTTTTTTTCACTTTAAAGTTTTTATTCGTATTTTCGACCTTGCAGCACTAAAATGGTCATAACTCCCTTATTTCTCATGCTACTTCGAATCTGAGTACACCGTTGGACAGAGCGTTAAATTTCCTATCCATTTAGTGGGAAATCCAGTTTCTTAAAGCCATTTGTAAAAGTAAAAAAATAAATCAAAGTCAACATTTATAATTTGTTTTCGAAAATCGCCATTTTTCAGGCCAACGATTCCCCCGTAAAAAATGCCGCTATCGTGGTGCACTCAACGGGAAAAACTACCCCAAGATCTCACCTTTTCAACGGTATGTCAGTTTCAAGGTTTAAGAGGAAAGTTTCTTTGAAAAAATTGATTTTTATGCGAAAAAACGTGCTTATTTAGGCATATTCCGCTTGAGAGTCGACCAAGTATTATTGCCTTCACTTTTCAAGGATTGCAATAAAAAGTCCACCAAATTAAATTACCACTCGTATTTTACGTTTTGGACCTTCCTGAACAATTTTGGTACCGTGTCTGTCCATCTGACAGTCGGTCTGTCTGTCTGAAAGTCCTTGTAGATGGCAAAAGCAATACGAAGCTACTGTCCGATTTTGATGTAATTTTCGGCGATGTTCTGCATGTAAATCAAAGTCAACGCATTACATTTTCAAAATCAAATTCAAAAATTTTAATTTTTTTTTAAATAGGAATTACCATTTTTCGATTCATTATTTGGTTCGTATTTGATTCATTATATTTGGGTCGTAGATAGGGTTGGCTTCATAATTTTCAATGAGAAGGCAAACCTCCTCATGGGCCCACTTTATACTTGGCGTGGCCATGTTGAAAACTCGCAGATTCAACTCTCAGCAATACAAACCGTCTTGACTTATGGCGAGAACTCGCGGAGAGCTACGAGAAAGCGTTTACACTATCGAGGATGATGCAACCGCCCTACTCTCGGAGAGCTCCCCCCGCCGCTCTCGGAGAGTACTCTCGGTGGACTTTACACTTGCGAGTTTTACTCTCGATAGTGAATTTGCCACTCTCGAGAGGGAAACACTCTCACGTGGACACCCACCTTAAGTCAAGACGGTTTGTATTGCTGAGAGTTGAATCTGCGAGTTTTCAACATGGCCACGCCAAGTAAAAAGTGGGCCCATGAGGAGGTTTGCCTTCTCATTGAAAATTATGAAGCCAACCCTATCTACGACCCAAATATAATCAAAAACATATATAATCAAAAACATATATAATCAAAATCAAATACGAACCAAATAATGAATCGAAAAATGATAATTCCTATTTTTAAAAAAAATTAAAATTTTTGAATTTGATTTTGAAAATTTAATGCGTTGACTTTGATTTACATGCAGAACATCGCCGAAAATTACATCGAAATCGGACAGTAGCTTCGTATTGCTTTTGCCATCTACAAGGACTTTCAGACAGACAGACCGACTGTCAGATGGACAGACACGGTACCAAAATTGTTCAGGAAGGTCCAAAACGTAAAATACGAGTGGTAATTTAATTTGGTGGACTTTTTATTGCAATCCTTGAAAAGTGAAGGCAATAATACTTGGTCGACTCTCAAGCGGAATATGCCTAAATAAGCACGTTTTTTCGCATAAAAATCAATTTTTTCAAAGAAACTTTCCTCTTAAACCTTGAAACTGACATACCGTTGGAAAGGTGAGATCTTGGGGTAGTTTTTCCCGTTGAGTGCACCACGATAGCGGCATTTTTTACGGGGGAATCGTTGGCCTGAAAAATGGCGATTTTCGAAAAAAAATTATAAATGTTGACTTTGATTTATTTTTTTACTTTTACAAATAGCTTTAAGAAACTGGATTTTCCACTAAATGGATAGGAAATTTAACGCTCTGTCCAACGGTGTACTTAGATTTGAAGTAGCGTGAGCAATAAGGGAGTTATGACCATTTTAGTGCTGCAAGGTCGAAAATACGAATAAAAACTTTAAAGTGAAAAAAACGAATTTTGAGTGGATTAAGAAAAAATTGCTAAGAGACATTTTTTGTTGCAAATGAGTTGTAGAATCGATCATTGAAGTTTGGTCCATCAAAATGGTAGACACCCTGTATAGAAAAATAATAAACCATTGTGTAATAATTTGGGTCGACGGCATCTTCACTTGCTGATAACTCTCGAGACTGACCTCGCATCGCATGGTGTAAACAGTTTCAACGGACTCTCGAGAGTTGGCTTCGAGAGTTGCTCGCCGAGAGTGACCTCGCGGGGATTTTACTCTCTCGTTTAAAGGGATATGATAGTAACTCTCGAGAGCACAAGCTGCGAGTACTCTCACGTGGACACCCACCTTAAGACCTAATCACAACTTAAACAAACAATAGTAATCTCTTTGGTCTCGTGAAAGCACCAAAAACAAACGACCAACTCAACCAGGAGTGGAAAACGTACCACCAGACTTCTGGTTGGCCAAGACGAAACACAAATAACGGTGGTCAGCTGAGAAAACCAACTTGGTGGTGGTGTTTCCGCTTTTTACAAGCGAGTTTCTACTATGAGCGCCCACATAGCCAAGAGGATTGAAAGGCGGAAGCTGACGGAATGGCTGTCCTCCTACCAGACCCCCATAGAGGGGTGTTGTCAGGGCATGGGAGGGGTTATATATGGATAGGGTGTAGGTAGGGCCAGCCTAAACATCTTGGGGCACCACATGAAATGACGTTGTGGGTTGTTTGTCGCCTGCAACCGATTCCCCGACTACTTGTAGTTAAAGAGGTAGCACTTGTGCGGGCTCAGTATCAGGTGGTGTAAGAGTGAATCTGACTTTCCCCCCCTAATCAGAAGGGTAAGTCTATTCTTACCTTTTGTCGCTGCACCTAGCTGCAAAGTGGGAAGTAGGTGACGTTGAACAGATATGCAATATGAATAAACCAACTAGTACGAATTTATTAAAATATATTCTTATCTATTAGCTTATTGTCTACCTACCTATACTCCCACAAATTAACGTGCGCGACCGCCGAGTGTTGACCGGGTTGCGCGGACCACAGTTTTCTTTACTTATGCTGCCCTGCTGTCTGCTGCTGCCGCTGCCCCTGCCGTTCCAGCCGAAACCTTCACCACCCCCCATTGGTGAATATCGTGCAGGTCAGTGACAGCATAAGTAAAGAAAACTGTGGTCCGCGCAACCCGGTCAACACTCGGCGGTCGCGCACGTTAATTTGTGGCAGTATAGGTAGGTAGACAATAAGCTAATACAATTATTATCTACGTACCGTATTGGAGAATCCGTCGTAACCAGCAAGTTGAGTACAGGAGGCGAGCGCTTTCGATGTAAAGACATCATCTTCAGGCCGTCGAGAAAGTACTAAAGTTTGTCAGTCCGTCGTTCTGTTTATATAGTCTGGGTGAAAGGGAGGTAGGTAAATCGATTAGAAAGGAAAGGGGACCACTTAGTAACGAGACCACGTGGTGAAAGGTTGTTTGTCTGTCATGTCAAGTGAAAGGGAGAGATAAAACTAATCCTATTAGCTAATTGTACCTTCACCACCTGGTAACCACATGTTAACCACGTGGTCTTCTATTCTAAATTATGAATATATTATAAACTAGCTTACATAACTAAATTATTGATAAATGATTAACTTATATCTATATCTATTTCTAACTTTTTTTTTTTAAATTTTTATTTTTGGTTAGTTGATTATTTTATTTATTGTTAGAGATTATGATATCCTAGGTCGTTTGGTTGTCTGGAAGTTAGTGGAGTCGTGAGGGTGCTGTTTGCGTTTGTAAGGTGATATGGTAGTGTGTTCTGTTCGTTGTCTTTTGTTGTTCAGGTTGTCAGTAAATCCGTCTGTGGGTGTTTTTCGTTTTTGAATGAGTTTGTCCAGTGGTTTGAATATAGTGTCTGAGGTAGTGTCAAGTAGGTTTTTGTTTATTATACGTCCGTCAAATTTACGTAGTTTGTATATTTCCATGTTTTCAAGTATGTTGAGTCGTCGTCCTTTCTGTTGTGGGTGGAGGAGTGTCATGCAGTTTTTTATGTCGGATAATTCATGTCCATTGTCGTATACGTGGTTTGCGTAGTTGGAGCGTCTAGTGTTGAGTCGAAAAGATCTGATGTGTTCGGTGTATCTTGTTTTTAAGTTGCGTCCTGTTTGTCCAATGTATGTGTGTTTACAGCTGCAAACCAGTTTGTAAACTCCACTTCTGTCGTATGTGTTTGTTTTGTCAATGCAAGTGTTCAGTTGGTTTTTCAGTGAGTTGTCAGTTTTGAATGTGGTCGAAAGTCCTTCCTTCTGGAAAAGGTTGGTGAGTTTATAGGTCTCTGGTCCAGTGTATGTGAAGATGCAGCGTTGGTTCGTGTTTGTGTCTCGTGGTTGTGGGTTGTTCTGTTTGTTATTGTATTGTCGGAGTAGTTTGTCTATGGTTTTGTTTGTGTATCCATTGCTTTGGGCAATAGAGTAGATTGTGTCTAGTTCTGTTTTGTAGTTTTGTTTAGTCAATGGTATGGTTTTGAGTCTGTGTATCATATGTCTGAAGGCAGCAAGTTTGTGTTGTTGAGGGTGGTTTGAGCTTGCGTGTATGGTGGTGTCTGTAGCTGTTGGTTTTCTGTAAATTGCGTATTGTAATTGATTGTCTGTTCGTATGATAGTGATGTCAAGGTAGTTTAGTGAGTTGTTCTGTTCTACTTCTACAGTGTAAGTGATGTTAGGGTGAATGTTGTTGAAGTCAGTAAGTATTTCGTTTGTGTTGTCTGTATCTATGACGCAAAGTATGTCATCGACAAACAGAACGACGGACTGACAAACTTTAGTACTTTCTCGACGGCCTGAAGATGATGTCTTTACATCGAAAGCGCTCGCCTCCTGTACTCGACTTGCTGGTTACGACGGATTCTCCAATACGGTACGTAGATAATAATTGTATTCTTATAACTAGCGGAACTAACCCCATTCATTTAATAAGCTAATAGATAAGAATATATTTTAATAAATTCGTACTAGTTGGTTTATTCATATTGCATATCTGTTCAACGTCACCTACTTCCCACTTTGCAGCTAGGTGCAGCGACAAAAGGTAAGAATAGACTTACCCTTCTGATTAGGGGGGGAAAGTCAGATTCACTCTTACAGGTGGAGCCTTCAAGGACTATGTCCACACCTGTAGACAAATTGGGGACCGTCTCCCTCAGTCACGCCCCCGTAATGCTCGGGATAGGAGCTTATCCTAGGAGGCTGTGAAGCGGTAGGATCAGACTATCTGTTCCAGGCTTGTGACCAGTCATGGCTTCTGGGGCGCGGGCTGTGCCAGCACACTGGTTAACGGTCCTACCCTTAAACTGGTACCACGGGTGGGGGGAGCCCCAGGCTACCGGCACACTGACAAAAGTCAAAGTGCCACCTGTCTGCCCCCCAATTGAGGTCGGATTCGCGGGGGTCGTGGTTAACAAAACCCAGGCTGCAGTGCGGGTTCTGCAGTGCTGGGTAGGGATCCGAGGGCCATGGCCATCTCATTGGCCTGGCACTCGGATCCCAGCATGTGAGTTTTGCGAATTACCAAAAACTCGGGCGCCCGACCCGCAAAGTCTGGAAGCATGAGCTAGGACATGCGGCTTCCACCTGTAAGAAGTAACAGGGAGATGCAATTATGCATCGACGCTGATTGTGTGAACAATCCCTCTCCGGAGGAGCTTTTCCTCTGCTGCTTGCAGTAGAGGGGGAGAGCATAAGGCTTGGCCTCAGTTCTCCTTTAACCGATTTCCACTTTGGAAAGAGGTAAGACATTCAATGTCTGTCAGACGCGAACGCTGACAAAGTCTCATTTTTCTCTCTGGGAAACCGAATCGTTGCAATTCGACTCCGGAAAGGGAAAATCGACGGCTCCCAGGGAAAACAATTCGTAAGGCCCACGTCGCCAAAAAAAACACGGCATGTGGAGTCCCCACCACGAAAAAATTACCGCGGCCTGATTAGCGGAAATCTATCCCCGCTTTCGCTAATCAGCCGAAAATTCGACGCCCCGGAAAAGCTCCTCATCCAACCAGCGAAGAGAGGTGGAAGAACTGCAGGAGAAATATCGAAAATATTCAGCCAAAATATTTCTGAGGACACGCCCCCAGCAGTTGAACAAAACTGTAGCGCACGGCCAAAATCGAGGTCGTGCATCAGAACCTGGAACCCAGTGCCCTTCGATCCAAGACGCACCCAAATCTGCTGCCTTCCGCTGTGTGACAAGAAAGCGGTATCACCACAGTCTACTTGGTCCGAGAGTACCTGCCGCCTCCAGGAGAAGAAGTGGGTAGCTGCCACATCAACGCCTCCTGGGACGAAATCTCAAAGATTACCTCGATCAGAAAGGATCATCAGGTCAGTCCGAACACCAAATCAAAACTTACCCCGAACCTCACGTCCGCCGTTACCGTCGCGAACCCGCGCGTGCCGCGAGTCATCGTAACTTCGCGCGGTCAGGAGGCACGTAGGTAGGAGTAGACTAAGTCGCCATCTAAGTCTCTGTTCTCTTACATATGTCAATTAACTTGAAATCAAAAGAAGAACGAACGTTCCAATTGCAATAAAAAGTAAGATCAATCGTTATCAGTTTTTGTTTTCGTTATTGTCATTCCACAGAGCCCGTCTGGTGTAAGGACAGAAGTAGGATAATCGAAATCTTAGATCCGGAGGCAAGTGCCCCTGGATCTACCCGATCTTTGGCGATAGCCAGTTAGGGAACTTAGGCCTAGGCAGGACTAGGAAGGTCATTTCAGAACCCCCGAATCCACGAGTAGGCCGAAAAATAAGTCAGACCCACTGGGCTGAAAGCTGAATGTGGGAGCCCGAGAAGCGTTCTGATTGGTGGAGCTCCAGGACGTAGTTATAGCGGAAAGCAACAGATAGCGTTCATGATCACTTGTTCCCAACCTCATCACAACAAGTCACCTTGTTTATCACATACTTTTCTCCTTGGTGCGTTACCGGCTGCATCTAAGTGATTAATTTGATAACATTCAGTTATATTCGCGATATGTACGAAAAAATCGAGCGATTTTCAATAATACACTGGGTTTCAAACGTTTCTTTGGGTGGCAGTTGTCAATTGGATATTTGAACTACTGGCGATAGGGACAACAACAATTGCATGAGGAACTCTGAAAATACCTTTCGCCTCGATTGGTTTTTCCAAGTAATTTTTGCAAATCTAATGATGATGAAACGAAAAGTTATCAATTTCTGGTCATTCGAAAGGATTTGAAAAGAAGCGGTATGAAGTGTGGCCTCCCCTTCCCCGCCACTTCCGTAGTAGTTCCTCAATCCTAGCTGAAAGTAGATAGCGCCACTGAGGCAGCCTCAAAAATGCTTGCACACCATTTTAACGTTGGCTTTCTTCTCTGTTAACTTGTCTCCATTACTCTGTGGTCAGACCTAATCGCTAAAGCCGCAGAGGAGGCGACCCTTACAATGTCCTCCTACCAGATTGTAGGGATAAGTTTTGAAGTCTCCCTGTACCTTAAAGTGAGTGTACCTACCTTGAGTTGTATCAGTTCGTTTCAAGTCTTTTAGCCGTCACCTAAGAGGAAGCACACTTCACGTTGTCCCGCTCCCACACTCCACTCCATGTGAACAAGGCTCGACTCTCACAATTTAACATGGACGGCGCTTTGGTCTCCCGCCCCTGGATGAGCTTCGCTTCCATCATCCATCGAGTTCTTCACTTTTCCAGATAGCGGTTCGGCAAACTCAATTCTACAGGCTTTAGAGCTGAGAACCGGCACAGTGGCGCACCATGAAACCAAGAAATTCTCTGGGACCTAACGTGGATCGGCAGATTCGCAGCCCCTGGAGGTGTCTTTTCTCTCCCCTCCACATCCACTCTCATCAAAATCCCCGACACTCTCTCTAAATGATATTAATCGACTTCAAAACGTAAATGAATAATAAATTAAATGGATATAATGGACAAATTGTAGGATCGTGATCCACCAGCAACGCGAGAAATGAGTTGTGCGAAGTGAGTAGTTTACCTTCCGAGGTTGATGCCCATTGACAAATTCCTGTCGCATCGGTATTTGTCGAACCCGTCGCTCCTCAAATTAAGCGATACCAGACTGACGTGAGAATTGTCCATCGCCTGAAGTTGCATACCCGAGTCCGAGCAGTCGAAGGTGGCTTCATTCAGCAGGTCTTTGATTGCGTCGAGCACCTTCTTGAGGATGGAGCTTTGTACGAGTCTCGCTTCAAACATTTTGAAAGAGTTTAGTGAAGAGAAGTTATTAAGTACCACGAAGGTGAATACCAGGAAACTTGGTGAGAAACACGGAAAATAATAGAAATGAACGAGCAAGGGCTAGACACCGAACTGGAAAGACAAAAGCTGAGAAGTACAAGGTCAGTGTTGAGGCGGGAAACAGCGCGGGAACGTTTCCCGCTAAAATGTGAACACCTGCGTCATAATCGTTGGGATTTTTCACTCATTCGCACAAACATAAATCTAATTTATTCGAGAAGTTCAAGTTCCGTGTCATTTACGCTGGAAATAATTTTCCCGAGAGAATCCTTGGAGAAGTCTGTTTGAAGCGTGAGTGAAAAGTTTGCCGTGATCAATCAGTCATGAAAAGTAGGGAACAGCACACACACCACACTTCGCGCCAGTTTTGTGTTGTTTTCTTATTTCGGGTGCCGTGGTTTGTGATTGAGAGAGTAGACAAGTCAAGTCATTTTTTTGGTAATAGTCAGATCTATTTTGGTAATACTTATTTGTTAACAAAAGTACTATATGAGCGCTTGTTATTGGTTCACACATACATGTAAATGACATGAAGAACACGTAATTATTTGTATTGATCATTGTCATAAGTGGGACCTGTGAAGATACCCTTCTGTTTGGCTATATGAAGGTAAGAAACATATAATCTGGGTTGTGTCTTATCAGACTGCCTAATAAACATATTGTTTAGTAATGCATGCATTCCAGGGGACGTCTCATTGGATAAGCATTAGATCAGTTTAACCAGTTGGTAAGCGATAAAACTGTTTCACTCGATGTAATTTGGTTTATTACTTTAGGCAAGAAATAGTGACCCCCCCCCCCCCCCCCACCATTATCCACCTTAACATTTCTAGCGGCATGGGAGCCTCGAATCTGAAGAGCATTTTAAAATCCATAATCTACGACATCCAACATGCAAATTCAAGTTCACCCCCCCCCCCCTCCTCACCAGCGCCACCAATGGTGCCAGTCTGGCACCAAAGCGGGAATACGTCGTAACATTGAACTTTCATCTATTAGTTTTAAGGGGCCTTTACACTAAAGGCCCCTTTACACTAGCCACATATATTGCTAGAATTGGGAAATATTGCTCTACAAATGTGGCCCGGCAACTCAAGGCAATATTTATTGCCGCAACTATTCCACATTGCGAGCAACATTTCTTGCCGGAGGTAGCTCAACAAATGTTGCTCCATAAATATTGCTCAATTTTTACGTTTACACTGGGAGGGAGATTTGGAAACAGTTGCTCTAGAAATGTATCAGGAAGAGGTCGTCGTTGCTTAATTTTATTTCGTAGGTACCTACATGTTTACATGTTTTTTCAACTAGTAACTTGCTTGTTACATATACATATATAGGTTTTCCAAGTCAAATTCGGAATTTTCCAAGTCAAATTCGGAATTTTCCAAATCAAATTCAGAATTTTCCAAATCAAATTCAGACTTTTCCAAATCAAATTCAGAATTTTCCAAATCAAATTCAGACTTTTCCTATTCAATGTCAGGGTTCATCATTTCAATATCAAAATTCTTGAACTTTTGTACCAACTTCCTATAACTTGTGTATAACTGTTAAATGAACCAGTGACCACCCCTCTACCCATTGTCCAACCCTGGAGTCATCGTATGCTAAAACGCTGATTACGTTGAAAAAAATCCACGTTTTTCAGCATTAAAATAAAATTTTCTGTGATAATTCCCACTTGAAAAAAAAATAAAAAAGTCCATTCATGCAGCATGAGTTAATGAGCGAATTTTCAAAGAAATTTTTCAATTAGATACCGTTTAGTACCTATTCGATGGGCACAGCAAGGGTAAATACGAAGGTTGGCATGTTACTATGTTTTCCGATACTTATTTGGAGGGAGAGGGAAGAGGCAACGAGAGGGAGAGGTAACGGGAGTTTCTTTGAAAAACCAGGTTGGTATGGTAAATCCATTCTCAACTCACTACCATTGTTGCTCAGGATGGCATTGATAGTTCCAGGTTCCAGCAGGTATGATGGATAAGAAGTAGAAGCGAAAGGTGGGTCGAACGACACCATGACCCCCCTCGACTGCATCTCAATCCTATATACGTACATGCGAACAGCATAAATTGAAGGTTCCCCGTCCTCCAGAGAAAAAGGAATTACCCAAAAAGCGATTTTTCTATATATATATATATATATACGATATTGTTCAGACTCCATCGCAAACATTTTAAAGTGATCCTTAACTTAATTTGAAAAAATTCTAAATTTGATTTGGAAAATTCTGAAATTAATTTGGAAAATTCTGAATTTGATTTGGACAAGTCTGAATTTGATTTGGAAAAATCTTAATTTGATTTGGAAAAACCTGAATTTGATTTGAAAAAGTCTGAATTTGAATTGGAAAAATCTGAATTTGATTTGGAAAAATTTGAATTTGATTTGGAAAATTCTAAATTTGATTTGGAAAATTCCGAATTTGATTTGGAAAATTCCGAATTTGATTTGGAAAATTCCGAATTTGACTTGGAAAACCTATATAATATATAAAAGTTCAATTATGCATTAAAAACACCCGAAAAAAACGTCTCCAACCTTCTCCAGTTCGAAATGTTGCCGGAAGTTTCCAAGGGGGTCGGACCACACCGGCAATACGAAAAGTATTGCCGAAGTGGGTTCAACGCCCGGAAATGTTGCTCCACTCGCGTCAACTATTTCTCGGCAACCCCAGGCAACACTCGGCA